>WNNJ02001602.1:0-378244 GCA_012934845.2 Pomphorhynchus laevis | reverse complement strand
AAACCATCACAGTCCATCAGCAATCAAATCCCTAGACCGGTTTCTTCTTATTGAGCTTCATCAGTAGAATCAAGGGATTCGGCATTACAATATATGAATATTAGTAAAGCCTGCCCCGAATCGCAGAGCGATACGGCATTATACTTGTTACTAATATATAGGCGGGGGAATACGAATTAACTGGGTATTTTCAAACAAACACAGTCCATCAGCAATCAAATCCCTAGACTGGTTTCTTATAGAGCTTCATCAGTAGGGTCCAGATTTTAAGAGTGTTCAGGGATTCTCCACAACAGTTTAGAAGTGTTCATCACAAGGATGATTATTACAATACAACCTTCAAGTCCACAGGCGATCACAAAAGGAATTCGGCATTACAATATATGAATATTATTAGAGTCTGCCCCGGATCGCAGAGCGATACGGCATTATACTTGTTACTATTATATAGACGGCGGAATACCAACTTAACTGGGTATTTGCAAACAAACACAGTCCATCAGCAATCAAATGCATAGACCGGTTTTTGCTTATTTCTGCTTAAATATATTTATATATAACCAACGGATATATATAACCAACGGATACGCAACATATACGGTCCACACACGCAACAAGCCAGAATGAAGAATTGTAATTCAATATATACATATATATATACTTATATATGACGGCAATTACTTTGTTTAGCGTGAAGGGCCAGCAATTGGCACGCCGTTTGCTCCAGCGCTAGCGATTATTTACATGGGGATGGTATAATCTACTTGGCTTAGTAGTTATCACATCAAGCCGTTATGCTTCTGTCGACACACTGATGGCATTTTGTTCGCTTGGCCTGGATATTTGGACAGTTTATCAGGGTTTAAAAGTACGGTCAATTGTGCAGGGCCATTAACATTAACGTTTGATGATGGATCATTAGTAAACTTTCTAGATCTCACTATTTATTGTTAGCAGGATTCGTATAAATCGACATTCTATAGAAAACCAGAATTCCAATGTAAAGGAATGTAAAGGTGATAAATGCGGTGCTTTGGTAACTGTATGGTTACCCAAGATGTGTTTAACTGTATGGTTACCCAATATGTGTTCTTACAAAATTTATCGATCGTACAATATTGTATGGCCTCTGTGCTGCTAGTTCGGTAAATTTTTGTTAAGACAGAGACTTGTGAATTGCAAAAAAGAGTAACTGAACTGTCGACAAAAATTAATAAATTAGAAGAAGCAAGTAAGAGGAAAGAAAACTGAATAAAAGTTATGCGAATGTACTTCAGCACAGTTAGTACGTAATGACGTAAAGGCTTTAATTGTGAAAACCATAATAGCAACTAGATCTATTCAGGATAAATCGCTAAACAAGCATGCGTTAACAAAGGCTTTGTGTATAGAAGAACAACGTGAAGATAATGTTGTAATAGCAGGAACAAAGAAGACTGATAATGATAAAGCGTTAGTTGACTTGCGATTGTCAAAAATTGGGATATCAACATCATCATCAATTCAAGAGATATTAAGGATTGGAAAAGAAAGACATGACGATAGTCACTTGTTGAAAGTAAAAGGAAGAACATCTTTAGTCGGAGAGATATTAAAGCAGAAGAAGAAGCTACGGGATATATAATCATTTAAAAGGACATTTTAAAGGTTATCCCACTGAAGAAATTCCAGCAACACTACCGTCTCGAGGACGTCCAGTAGGAGAACTTCAAGCAAGCATAAAATTGAGTATAGACATTGTAAAATGTATAAAATTCGAACACAGCCTAATCATCGAACTTTTGGATTCATGTGTAAGTGGATGTTATTATAGTCCAACAATCTCAGATGCAAATATAGTTGAGGAAATAAGTTTTCTCCTGAGTTATGTACCCAACAAAAAACCAGCAGTGTTAGCTGGTGATTTTAATGCTAGAATAAATTCGCAAATGTCTGTTAAATCACGTATGTTACTGGAAAGTTTGTCGCAGTTAGGATTTCATATATATTCAGAGGGTGAAGTGATGACTTATTGCAGTTTTAACGGAAGTAGCACGATTGATATCGTTTTTGCTAGAAATACTATGGTCCAAGTATGAGTTCTAGGTACGTTAACTTGGGGTAACATTCGTAAACACATACCGGTAAATATAATAGTAAATTGTGAACGGCCAATCCCGTTGCTTTTGGACAACGAAATTACGAGTAGGACTATCGATGCAGAAAAAATAACACAACTACACCTATTTGAACTTTGTCAATTGGTAAAAAATGGACATTTAAATGAGAGCTACAATCACTTTTGTAGAATATTACGCATGGCTTTCCCAGCCAGCATGGGAAAGCAATATATTCACAACAATGGAAAAATATTCGATAGATATGAGATAAAGAAGCTGAGAAGGCGAGTGCTTATGGTAAAACATCAGCTAAAGAACCAACCAATAAAAAGGAAACTTTACTTGACTTTGAGAAACCAGTATGTGAGTAAAGTGCAAAGAGCGATCAATAAGAGTAGATATCAGAAGGAACAACGATGGCTACGTGATGCAGAAACACAACGATGGAAACTTTTACTACGAAGGAATGGAAGTATCACAAGCAACATTAATATGGACGTTTGGTATTCACATTTTAGTGAAATGCTAGATGATCACAAGGATACTGTAGTCGAGAACTACATAAGTATAGATTATGTTTATCAGTGCATCTCATAATCGAGTAGACGAATTAAACATTGATTTTACCATGCTGGAGATATTCGGGGAGATTAGTCGAAGTCCCAATCATAAGGCTGCGGGTGACGACCTGGTTTGCAATGAGCAGCTGAAGGTGATGAATGCAAAAGTTAGTTATTACTTTACAGAAATATTTAACGCAATATTAGAAAGCGGGATAATATTGGAAGTTTGAAGAAGTGCTCAAGTAAAAGTTCTATATAAAAGAAAATGTGATCCTCTTTATCCAGTTGTTCGAGAGACATAGATCACTTCCAAACGAACAATTTGGTTTTCGCAGGGGAAGATAAACACAAATTGCTATCAGACATAAATACGCGAAATAGTTCACGAGGTCAGTGTGGACCTACAATAGCAGTGTTTGTGGATTTCTCGAAGGCGTACGATGGAAATGACCGTGGATTTTTGTTGAAAAAGTTGCACTTTCTGTACAAAGTAGATGGAAGAGTTTTGAAAAACTCTTATCAAGTGTTATAAACTCTTAAAATTCTTATCAGGTTACTACCTAACCTAATAAGAATCAAAGACGGGAATCAATTGTCGATGCCGATAAGACAAACCATAATTGTTTATTAAAACGGCTATTATCGATTTTTATTATAACATAAAAAATGTATAAACATTTTGTTTATAAGCAAAACCATTTCAAATTTCGCGCAGCTGGTAGCATCAATAGCCTTGCATCATTTTTTAAGAGGTTTTTTATCTTAAGAGATATATTTTATATTTATTACTTTAAATAATTGTTTTAGATAATTTTAAATAATTTATTGTTTAAAATATTAAATTATTATCAATATTTTACTGAGTAGTTTACATTAAGATCACTCGCACGAGAACTTCTACTAAGTTTTTTACGAATTTCGGAAGATAAACGCGAACAGGCAATCAAGCCTTTAGCCCAGATTCTCGAATTCACAGATCGACAAGTTGACGAAGTAATTTCGCTATCAAAGTCATCATGGTTTACCAATCGCATGTCTTTGCCTTCACATGTGGAATCAAAACAAAATTCCGGCCAAGTAATTGCTTTTGCGTTAATAACCGTTTCTGTAATTTTTCACTCTTTAAAATAGAGCTTGGCAGAGCTGTTAATTAAATACATGGACAAAGAAACCCGTCCGGATATGCACGTAAAATTTCATAACGATGTCAAAAGAATGCAAAGTGATTGAAAAATACAAATAATTATCTTGTTTTGTCGATTTATAATTGATTTGCAGTTCAAACCAAACTTTTAATAAATTTAATTTATTTTTGTACATTAAATTTCAACTTTTAATCCTTTCTGTGATTACATATGAGATTATTTTTCGATTACATATGAGATGTACATATTTCTCTGTCAATTCACCAGTGAGGTTTAACTTAAAAACAATTTTGATTTTTTTCAGTGTTCAATTTGAACAAATGATTAAAACTACTAAATTAACGAAAGTTTATGTTTTGAAATCTTATTTATTATAAACATTAAATATAGAGACAAGTTATAAAGAACTTTACAATGTATTGTCTATAGATGTGTTCGAGGGTATAAGTTTTTGATTGGGGCGTGTATCCATCAATAAGAAAGAAAATTATTTCTTTATTTCCTACATTCTCAACTGTTGGGATGGATAATCCCTTTCAAGTAATATTTTATAATGTTTTTAATTAATAAAAACTTGCTTTCGTGTCAAAGTGAACTTTCTTAAGGTTGAATGACATTATAAACACGAGATTAATTATCGTGTCTATAATGTCCATCAACCTCAAAAAAGATGTTTTTAATGTTTTAATGTTTTATGATGTTAACTAGTTGATAGTGATTCAAGAGTTGATAATTATTGATAATAAATTAATATTCAATTTAAATTGATATATAAATATATATTCAATTATATTCAATATATATTCAATTCATTTATATTCAAAAACTTACTTTAATTCAAAAACTATATAAATAATTTACCATTGCGAGATCATCGTTCTGTTCATATAAATCTTCATAATATACTAAAAATATACAATATAATTATATATTTGCTATAAGTAATATATAATTTCATAATTCATATACAATAAAAAATACTATATAAATAATTTATTTTAATGCATAAGCTTAAATTTTAAGAAACTTTTAAAATCATGTTCGAATCAAGAGGAATTAAAAAAAAATAAAAACGAAATTAGCACAAAGGACTTGGTAATTTGTAAATCTGATAAAAATAATTGTTTTGTTGTAATGAATAACGTATAATATATAAAATGAGTTAAAGATGTTATTAACAATTCAAAATTTAATAAATTAAACAGAGACGATACATTAAAAAGACAGATAATATTAAATAAATTTTTGAAAAAGATGAATTTAAATAATAAAATATTTTCTTAAATAGTTTATTTATCAATAATTATTGGAGCTGGATCAAATAAAATAAGACATTATTTTTTATCCAAGGAAAGAATACATTATTATTGAATCATTATTATTAAAGAATACATTATTATTGGATCCAAGGAAAGAATACATTATTTTTGATATTTCGCTAACAATGTTAGCATTTTTCAAAGCTTCTCGATAGCTGCCGACCAGTGGCTCCATAGCTCTGTCGAATGATTTTAAATAGTTAATAAGATCCATTATTGATAAATAATTATTGGAGCTGGATCAAAGAAAAGAAGACATTATTTTTTGATATTTCGCTAACTCCTAAAAATTCATAAAAAGGAACATTATGCAAGACCTATTATTGCATCATATATGGCATATTTATATACCATATCAAAAATAATTGAGAGGAAAATTAAATAATTATTAGATATAGCCCATTTTCCAATGTAAAAGATAGAATTCATTTCTCTCAAATGATCCGTAACTTTAAAAAAAGGATTTATTTTAAGGTAACAAATGCGTGCCAGCGCACGCTTACATGACCACAACAAAACAAAAATGTAAATCATGTGTCGAGAAGGTGTGAACGGAGGAGGTGTTTGAATGTGATAAAGGAGGGAGCGCGGCGGACGTCGAGAGGGAGTTGATTCCAGGCGAGTGAGGCGGCGACGAGGAAGGATCGGAGACCGTAGTTGTTGGAGTAATTAGGAACGTGGAGTAAGAGGGTATGACGGGAACGCAGCGATAGCGAGGTGGGGCGAGTGTCGTCTAAGAAAGGAAGGTTGATGAACGATGGGGAGCCGACAGCGATGAGACGAAAGGTAACGAGAAGAAGGCGGAGTTTGATGCGGATGTGGATGGTGGGCCAGGAGAGTTGGGCAAAATATGTGGATGTGTGGTCGATGTGTGTAAAGGGTAAAATGATAATTAGTTTTGACATCGTTTCGATGTTCACTAAGTGCCCACAAATAAAGCTAGTGAGCTTTAGATGAAAATTCGGATGACTCCGTTAAACTTTGTTTTGAAGAGTGGACTGAATTGCTTGTTTTATGCGCAAATAAAACAATTTTTAAATTTAATGAAGAGGTATACGAACAACACGATGGTCTCGTAATGGAAAATTCACTAACACCCCTTAGTGAATTATATGTGAGAAATTGGGAATTAAATAATATCACTAAGATACATGGAATTGTTATGTGGATTAGATATGTCGATGATACGTTTACTATTTGTGAAAACACAATTGATGTACATGACATATTAGGATCAATACATTGTTTTGTTAAAAATATTCAATGGACAATAGAATTAGAATAAAATTATATATTAACATTTTTAGATGTCGTAATTAGCAGAACATCATATAATATTTAAAAAACATCCGTTTATTATAAAAAATCAAATAATTTAAATATTATTTCGTGGAATATTAATGTCCCAACATCTTGGAAACACCTGCTGCCAATTTTTTGTTTTTACGAAGTAAGATTATTGTTTCCGATATAAATGAACTTGAAACAAATAATAAGATAATTAGAATTCTATAAGATAAAACGGTTTTCCATCATGGGCAATTAATAAGGCTTTCCACACAAGTACCAAAAGGGATAAACAAGTTGTATTTGGCCAAGATAGAGAAACGAAATACATAGGATTACCATTTATAAATATTTTTTGGAATATTAATTTCAAAAGATTTGTTTCAAACAATATGGCATTAAATACTTCAAATATTGTTTTGTATAATAGTAAAATACCGAAAATACATTCTTCAAAATGTAGTTTATTAAACTACATTTTGAAAAAGAAACCCAAACATAATAGATGGAGTTGTTACTGTTGTTTAATAATAATATTAATTAGGGTTACTGTAATTTTCTGTTAAAGGTAGATCAACATATTTGGAAATAAGGAAGAATATAGTCCGGTAAATCGACAAATCCGTACTTAAATCTGTAAATTAACGCTAAAGACTGATCGATTAATCTTTAATTGCAGAACCATTATTAAATTAAGAGGTGACTGATGTACATCAGTCACATACAAAATTAATTAAGGCATCGCGTACTGATCCCAATGCGTTCTTTAGTATTTTCTCTGCCTGTGCTTCCGATAAGCATGTAAGCTTACGAACCAATACTATGTCGTCTTTTTTGATGCGAACATTAAGTTTTGGGGTTTTTGAACTGTCCTGAATTTTAACCGAGTTAATAGTTGCTCGGTGATTCGATAAGGCATTGAGTGCACCATGATATTCGCCGCTCATTTCCTTTTCAATTTTTGAGGTCTCTGAAATCTGTCCCAGTTGTCTTTCTACCTTTACTTTCTCACTTTGAACTAATGGTGTTGTTGGCTTTGCCGATTCCGTAAATTCATCATCCTCTTTCATCGTGCCCATATTTGACATTTGACTGATAATCTGAAATTAATCAACATTTAAATTTCATTAAAATATTAACTTTTTTTTAGAATACATTTATATGAACGACGATAAATTCGTTTATTAAATAAACTGCAAAAAAATTTTGATGACTTCTGTCATTATCAGGAATTCAAAAGTTGCTTGAACAATTTAAAATTTCCCATTTAATAATTGAACATGTATAATATACCATTCAAGCATACTCGATTTAACAGCAAATTAACGAAATATGCAAGTAACAATGGCGTAATAATGTCTGATACAATAAATTATTTGCAATCAAACTAAAAATTCGAACGATTACAATTTTATTCTTTCGAAGTATCTCTCAAAATGAGTCAGAAGAATCCAATATTACTGGCTACTTTGTAAAGACTATGTAAACTCTATGCTGGACAACAAAATTTGAATTATGATAGCGCCTAAACAATAATATAATTTCACAAGATAATGGCAATATGAACGTATAATCACAAAAATATGCCTCATGCAATTATGAGCTCTACTCGTTATACATTGTCTAAGAATAATAATTAGGGTATCAATTAAAATTTCAAAAATTTCAAGAAATTTTAAGTTTGTTAAGTAATGAATTTTTAATCGTTTGATTGTTCAATCGCGGAGTGCGAAACTTATCGTAGCTTACCCTAACACATAAGAAAAATAGAGCATAGGAGACTCAAAAACCATTTCGAAAAAATGCTATCTGGTATTTGAAAGGAAAGGAATGGTGCAGAAACAAACATAGATTAGCAACCACTGTGAATTTACAATAATAGGTAATAATGGGTTATAAAGCCAATTTGCCATAAAATATTCGTATTTATTAAGCTTTCGGTAATCGTCTGTCACCATCATCAGAACATATATAATTAATAAGAACATAAAATGTCAAATACAATAACAATATGCTGTTAGCGTTTGATGAATTAATTTTGGGACTTAAAACACTAAGTGTTTTGACAAACCCATCGTCCTTAGCGTTAAGCTCAGAAATTATTTCGAAAAATGTCGGTTGTGCTGTTTAGTGAGTCCGTTCAAAGTGTTTAAATTAGCCCGTTTTTTAATTTTAAGACAAGAAAACTTCATTCTAGTGATGTGTGCTGCCGGATATACATCATTTCGATGCTGGAATGATCGTATAGAAGTGAAATGGTGACTGAAAGTCGTGAATCGAAGTCCAGTCTATCAAATTTAAATTCTGCATTTCGTAAGAAAGTTTGGGCCGTTGTTTACTCAGCACATCCGTGCACCACCATTATACATGCCGTGTCGATTAAATATCCAACGAGTGCAGCGACAATTTAGCAACAACCTCTGCCTAGTTTTTAAGGATGGTTCACACAGCAATTCGATATAGAGAAAAGCTTAAGTTTCAGTCAATTAAGCAAAGTGCAGGAAACGTCTTCATTCACAATGTCACTCAGGGAACTGAAACGACCAGTGAGTACTTCATTCTAGTGATGAGTGTTGCCGGGTACTCTATCATTTCGATGCTAAAGTAGTCGTCTAGAAGTGACATGGTGACTAAAAGTCGTATATCAAAGTCCAGTTTACAAAGCAACACCATTTAGTATAAATGCCGTTTTTCGTAAGAAATCCTGGACCGTTGTCTACTCAGCACATCCGTGGACTACTATTATGCATGCCGTATCCATTAATGATCTAACGAGTGCAGCGACAATTGAGCAACAACCTCTGCCTAGTGTTTAAGGATGGTCCGCACAGCAATTTGATCTGGTTAAGAGCGAAAGCCTCAGACAATTAAGCAAAGTGTCGGAAACGCCTTTATTCACAATGTCACACAGGCAACCGAAACGACCAGTGAGTACTTCATTCTACTGATGAGTGTTGCCGGGTACTCATCGATCGTCTAGAAGTGACATGGTGACTGAAAGTCTTGAATCAAAGTTCAGTCTATCAAGCAACACCATTTAGTATGAATGCCGTATTTCGTAAGAAATCCTGGACTGTTGTCTACTCAGCACACCCGTGCATCATCGTTATACATGCCGTATCCATTAAGGATCTAATAGGTGCATCGACAATTCATTAACAACATCTACCTAGTGTTTAAAAATGGTCCACACAGCAATTCGATCTAGTAAAGAGTGCAAGCCTCAGTCAATTAGCAGTGTTCGAAACGCCTTTATTCACAATGTAACGCAGGCAACCAAAACGACCAGTGGGTACTTCATTCTACTGATGAGTGCTGCTGAATACTCCATCATTTCGATGCTGAAGTGATCGTCTAGTAGTGATCCCTACCTCTCCTCTGCCTTCGACATCGTCGACCACTCCATCCTCCTTTCTCGCCTTCGTTATGATTACGGCTTTTCTTACTCCTCTGCAAGAAAGTTTTCGCCAATTCAGCGTTTTTGCCAATTCTCCACAATCCACCATCCTACCCATATAACATATCATCAACTCTGCCATTCTAGTGCTCCTACGTCTCCGACGCTTCGACCACAATCCACACATCTTACCCAACTCGCCTGCCCCACCAGCCACATCCGCATCTACCTCCACCTTATTCTCGTCACTTTTAGTCTCATCGCAGTCGGCTCCCCATCGTTCATGAACCTCCATTTCTTAGACGACACTCGCCCACCTTTATCGCTGCGTTGCCGTAATTCCCTCTTACTCCACGTTCCCAATTACTCTAACAACTACGGTATCCGATCCTTCTTAGTCCCCTTCCCCTCGCCTTGAATCAGCTCCCACTCGACGTCCTCCGCACTCCCTCCTTTATCACATTCAAATACCTTCTTTATTCCCACCTTCTCGACATATGATTTAGATTTTTGTTCTTTTGTTGTTGTGATCATGTAAGCGTGCGCCGGAACGTATTTGCCACTTAAAAATTAATTTTTTTTAATGTTAATAGAAAAATCTATAAACACTCAGTTTATAAATTAAATGTAATGATAGTCAAATGATGATACCCTACGAGCGTAGCATAAAAGTAAAATGTTTTATTAAATTTAATAGAATTAATTTAAGTTTATTTTAAAAGCTTACATGTTTCAAATGTTCATCACCAAAGATTAAGTTGGCATTATGCTAAATGTTTCAAAAATCAATATCTTGAAGATCTCCCCATGATTGTCCGATTTTGATTTTAACTAAGAATGTAACACCATCAAAAGTTTTGTTAAATATTAATCTTAGTTTTGGAACAATATCACGTACGCTATCTTTTTCACATTCATACATAACTTCGTCGTTATTGTAATAGACAAGAGTAATATCTTGAATTTGATGCCAAACTGATATAATACCTAGTTTGACAATCTCAGAGGCGCTACTCTGTATACGAGATGATGTATCTAAATATCTAACGTCACGCTTACCAAAAAAGGTTTCCTGCCCAACTTGAAATCCATCTTCATTTATTTTACATAAATTCAGAAATCTTGATTTAAATATGGATGCATCATCTACACTTATTTTAAGAAGCTTTGATATTAGCGATTCAGAACATCCTGAAGTAAGCGCGTGTATTAGGGTCTTTAATTCATTTTTACTGATATCAATGCTATCATCGATTAATTTAAGGATTGTGCGAAAGGGATCCGGATCGTTCAGTTGTGACTTTAAGAAATTATTATTTGAAAGCAAAGCAAATGCTCTAAGTCCGAATTGGGAGTAATCTACAGATATTAGCAGACGTTCGTTACTAGAGGTGAATATGCTACGTGGATTGATGGAAATGTTCTGAACACAAAACGTGTTTGGTGTACTCTGAATTAATGGATTCCTCAAATAGTAAATACCTGTTTTCGTCGGGGTATATAGTAACGTGCAATTTAAATACCATTTATCCAGATAATGCGCAAACATTTTATTCCTTAGTAATAAATTAGCAACTAATCTTTTACTTTGTTTAATCTTACCGCTGTGACACTGGTCGGATGATGATATGATTTTTAAACTGCTTAGTACTTGCGAGCAATATTCCAACTTATGTTGATCAACACATATTCCACTCCGGACCATTCGTGTAAGTATTTGGAGTGATAACATTTCTACATCAATTAAAAACTTGCGGGATTTTAGATCAGGAATGTCGCTTATCAGTTCTTCATACAATCGGTAGATCATTGGTGCCTTGATCAATTCATGCTTAACATGTCGATATTCCTTTTCGCTTTTGTTTAAAAACCAGTACATTACAGGTAAAAAAATAATTTCCAGCTGATGATTATCATTGTGAGCCACTAACAGCTCATTGTACATGAATTGATCAAGAATAATTAATCTTTTAAATTTAAATATATTTTCTAATATACATACACTGTCTGTGCTTGGGGAGATGACATATGTGCCATCTTTTAGTTTAATCACAGATATAATATCATCTTTAGGGATATCCTCCGGTTTCAGTAATCTAATTCCATATCTATCGAGAGTATTTTGCACGACAGTGTCAACCATTTTGTAGTGTTCAATATTTTGTTATCACACATTAACTGCAACCGTAAAAACTACTTTTTTAATCATAAAGTAATGAGTCTTCTTTCATTCGATGTCATTGTCATTAAACTTTTTCGTTTTTACTAATTAAATTCCAGCTGGAACATAAGCGAACATAACATTAACTTATATTGAACACAAATCAAATCATTAAAATATTCTACAATTGAACAAAAACTTAAAGTTAAAATTAAAAAATACCTTGCGTGTATAAATTGGAACTTTTTGATAATAAAGTTACTACTTTTTTTATTAAAAAAATAAAAAATATCTTGGGTGTATAAATTGGAACTTTTTGATAATAAAGTTACTACTTTTTTATAAAAAATAGTATACAACAGCCTCACCGCAGTAGCCTTAGTTCCCATTCCCCCCAACTGATGACATAATGAACAGAACGAAAGATGAGCGTTCGACAAGTAGTATCCTTTCAATATATTTCCTTGATTTCCTTCTTTCATGATATTCGTGCGATGATACGGTACCGGCATCTGAAGGAGCTAATGTATTAAATATGCAAATGTCCAAAAAGGACCGCCCCAGACGTGTGCCAAATAAACCGCTCACAACCACATCCAATCGCGCATCATGATCACGTGTGGTAGTCCCAGCTTCAAAGATAATATTTGGATAAACCGATTGTAGAACAGACTCTACTCCAACATCATGACAGATTTCGGTTAACGTTTTGGCAATAATATCTCGAATTATGCTATGCCTAATCGTGGGGAGTCCTCCAGTTGGACAGGACAGTGCATGTTGCATACTCAATGTCTCTCCACATGAGCACACGGTGAAACTGTCTGACGGCAGACTGTTATATCGCAGTGATATCGCGTCTCGAAACTCTCTGCAGCTCATGCGACTTTCTTTATCGCTCAGATAGGGCATACGCAGCCATGATGATGCACCCTTTTCACTGGCAAATTTCAAAGCGACTCTAACTTCAAGAGATAGCTTGTCTTGCAGAGTACTCAACTCTTCCTTTACCTTGATACTTTCTTCGCCTCTGAAAGATTTAAATATAGAATGTTCAAAAGTGCTGAAGTTACTACTGATATCAGTTACTGAAGTTACTAATTTGTATCAGTTACTACTGATACAAAGATTTCACAAAAATGAATAAGACGAGTATAATCAAGTCAAGGATGCAATATAAAGTTCCAGTCTATATCAGACAAGAGGTTACGGGTGAGCATAATGAAAGCGAAGGATAAACAACGATTTCAATTTTAAGTACGAATATCCAAATCGGTGGTATATTTGTGGTTATTGTTGTGCAGTCATGTTGAAACACAACCATCTAATAAACGTAACCTCGAATGATAGTCCCAGTATGTGTAAAAACCCCTACTTTTACAAACTTGAGGGGAATTTAGAAACACTAAGAAATGTAAAGGAATAATAGAAGTGTATAGTGAGATGTTGGCAAATTATTCATATCTCTATTACGATCAATGACTTTACACGACAGTTTAAAGTGACAGTTTAGAAGGTGTTTCTTACTCAATGACAGCAGTTTTATCAGTTTAGTACTGATAAAACTGCTGTCATTGAGTAAGAATATATATATCAAATATATATATTTATCAGGGGATCTGATAAATATATATATTTGAAGGGATTGAGGACAATTAACAGTGAGACAAGAGGTCAGCGAGTTCGGTAAAAAATAAAGATGTAGGAGCTGATGACCCAGGACGGTATACAATGGCGATACCTAGAGTGATCGGGTTAGAAGAACGACAAGTGAGCAGTTTAAAAGAGCAAGGACTGAAAGGGGAAGTGATTTTGCGAAGAGAGGCGGGGTTATGGGCGATTGCGACAATTCCGCCATGATTAGAGTATTTAGAAGGGGATTTGCTGGGGAGGCGAGCGGATTCGACTAGTGAACAACCGGCAAGGAGCAAACGGCGGATGGAAATGTCGTCGTAATCTGAGTGCCAGGATTTGGTGAGTCAGAAGAGATCGATGGATTGCTTGGTGAATAGGTTGAGGATGAGATCGGATATATTAAGAATAGATATAGTGTTGAGCAGGCCGAGGCGGAAACCGTGTGTGGTGGTGATAGGGGCTAGTGGAGAAGGCATAGGGGAGATGGAGCGCCATCGAATTTTTGGGCAGGTGCGGGCAACTTGACAATTTCTGTCGATGTGTTGGATGGTGAGAGATGTTTCGCCGTTTTCTTCGCGACGGCGTTTTTTGATGCGGGCAGATGAGAGTTGAGCGATTTCGGAGGGGGTGCGATCGAGGAAAATGCGAGTGGCTAAAGATGACATGAGTTTGAATCGTTGGGAGAGGACAGAAGACGCGTGAGAGCAATGCTTAAAACAATTTTTAGGAGAAGGGCTGGGAAGGATTTGATTGAGAAGATTTATTTCCAACTCACCTAAATCCACTCTTATTCCACTACAACGCATCGTAAACGTAGCCGTCCGAATTCTCCTTCGTATTCGTCGTTTTGATCATACATCCCATCATCTTGAGTATCTCGATTTGCCTTTAAAGTCACTTTTCATACTCTTTCATTCCTCAGCCTTCCTTTTCTCGACAATTCTCGTCCTTATTACTGTTATTTGCGTTCCCGTAATTCCCTTCTTTTACATATCCCAAAATTCTCTACCCATTTTGGCTTCCCCTCCTTCCTTGTGGCTGATCCCATCGTGGAATCATCTGCCCATTCATATACGCCAATCAACCTCAATGCCGTGTTTCAAACGCCAAATCCCATCACATTTAAACAATTTAAGAAATTTATCTGACTTTTGCTGTGCTTTTTTAGTTAGTGAACTTGTAAGCGTGCAGTTGGGACGTGTTTGCCACTTTAAATACATTATTATTGTTGTTAAAGGCAAATATGTCCTCGTATTTTATACTATATATAAATTAAAAATAATGATAAATAAATAATAATTATATAAATTTTTTTATTGCGAACCATCCCCGAGAATACAAGAACTTTATTTAGATATTTCGACTGTACTTAGCAGTCCTTTTCAATTGTAAGAACTTAGTATAATCAAAACAACGTTAAATTAATTTAAAGTTGTTTAAACTTTAATTTAAAGAATTGCTTTCGGGTCAAAAGTATTTTTTTATTGCGAACCATCCCCGAGAATACAAAAACTTTATTTAGATATTTCAACTGTACTTAGCAGTCCTTTTTAATTGTAAGAACTTAGTATAATCAAGACAACTTTAAATGTTCTTGTATTCTCGGGGATGGTTCGCTATAAGAAAGTTACTTTTGACCCGAAAGCAATTCTCAACGATAATTATATAAATAACAAATAATTTTATACAATTTATATAACAATAAAATTTATTAAAATTAAAAAAATTAAGAATTGAATTATAAATAAATTATAAATAAAAAAGAAATTAATATTATTATTCCAATGTAAACTAATAATTATTAGTTTATGTAAAACTAATAATTATGCAAAATTATTATTATTCCAATACATCCCAAAGACAAAAGACTATTCAGGCAGAGTTCAAAAAAAGAAGAGCAAATGGTCAGTCAACGTAGCTAATTAGGGTATTCCAGTGGTAGTGTTGAATGGCGGCATTGTTCACGTATCCATTTGTAGCATCGTGATTTAAACGTTCTCAAACTGTGGGCTGCAACGACTTCCTCAGGCAACGAATTCCACACGTTAATTCATCTTCTCGAGAGTCTATACACTTTGGTAATCTGCCAAATCCAAATTTATATAAGACTCTGCTATGTTCCCGCAACTGACCTACCCGCCTAGTGATTACATCGGTGGGATTACCCACCGCATCATTCGACATATGCCATAGACATAGCATTTCCAAGGATAAGAACCTCTCACGTACCGACAACATCCCAATACGACTTAGACGTACATAATAGTCAATACCACTTAAGCCAATACAGAGCCTCGATCCGCGCCTAAGAATAGAATCCAGGTGTAATAGTTCTTGCTTAGTGACAGGGAAACAAGCCTGAATGCAGTACTCTAAGTGTTGCCTGACGAGGGAAATAAATAACCTCTTGAACATATGACAGCTTAACCTGAGGAATGCATTTTTAATACAATAATACGCCCAAGTAGCTTTACCTAAAAAGATGTTGGTGTTCAACTTTGTTTTCAAGGATTGATGGACAATAATCCCTAAATCCTTATGATGAGACACTTTCTTTAAGACAATATCTCCAATATAGTACCTTAGAGTTTCAATCGGAAGACCTAGTTGCATGAGGACACATTTATCAACATTCAACCGTAGTCCGGTAGAATCGCACCACTTGATTAGAGAGTTTAGATCATTCTGTAACGATACTCGATCAGCAGGACTTCTAATGATCGACCAAATCTTTAGATCGTCTGCAAAAGCTAGATGAGAGCATGATAAGCGGAGTAGCATATCATTAATGAAGATTATAAAGAACAGTGGGCCAAAGACTGATCACTGCGGTACGCCAGAATTAACATTTAATGAATAAGACAACACAACACCCCATACAAACTCGGAAAAACCTATTCGATAGAAATTGCCTGACCCACTCACAAATATATGAATGAAGTCCATAGTGATACAGTAAAGACACTATGCCGTCGTGTGGTACCCTATCAAAAGCTTTCGAAAAATCAAGGAATACTGTATGAACCTGAAACCCAGCCCCAGAGCATCAGCCCATTTTTTCACGCGCAGTTAGTAGGTTAGTCAGGCATGAGATTGAGAATCAGGTTGAGATTTAACCAATATGTGATTACGATCTAAATGATCCCTGATTCTACTAGCAATGATTATTTCTAAAAGTTTGCAGAATACGCTGGTCAAGCTAATGGGCCGAAAGTTCGCGTAAAAGCTAGCAGGATGCTTTTTGTGAATAGGAACCACAATTGCACACTTCCAACTGTCATGAATCCCAGATGTGTTCAAGCTGTATCTGAAGAACATAGTTAAATCATTGCTCAGTACGTTCGCTAGGGATTTGACGAGGAAGGGGGCAATATTGTCCGGTCCCGGAGATGTAAACGAATCGAGCTTCATAACCTCGTTCAACACCTCACCCAATCTAAGTGGACGAACACAACACCGATGAGCAACCGGAACATACTTCCAACTAAAGTCATGCAGTTTATTAGAGGTCTAAGCCTGCACCAAGAAGCCATCAGCTAAGTGTTGTGCGATTAGAGACGGCTCGGTCAAAGTTTCAGTTGGCGTTTGGATTGAGCTAATTGTGGCGACAAGAGTTCTGTTGTTTCTTACATAAGACCAAAACCTCCTAGGATTCAAAGATGCATCCCTGGCGATACTATCTTCGTACGAATAGCGTTTCTGAAATTTATGCGGATTTCATAAGTTCCGAAAGTCGATGTAGACACGTTTGGAAACAGGAGAACGCCTAAATTTGCGCCACAATTTGTTGCAGGATCTGATAGCATCAATAAGCTCTATGTCGAACCATAGAGGATGCCCATGCTTTGACCACGTAGCGTCGCAAAGATATCATAAAATTCGCTTCAATTCATCATAAAGCAGATCAAAGACTACTAAAACCTCCAAACCGAAGTGAATACGAAGACTATCACAGATACCCTTTGGGAAGCTTGCAGCTAGTTGACTAGCATCAACACCTACCCAACAACGTTTTTTAAAATTAGAGTTTTGTGAGGCCCTGTTGAACAGCGACAGTCGCATAGAGAGTACATAGTGATCGCTATTGCCAATTGGTGCGTCATTACGAACACCTAAAACGTCACCCAGACACTTAGTAAAGACCAAATCGAGTATAGAAGGCGTCCCTATCACACAAGTAGGTTCTTTAATATGTTGAACTAGTAGCATCTCGAGTAACAGAAAGTCACTCAGTACTTTCCTAATTCAACGAATTTGTCGTGAATGACTATTTTTCCAGTCTATTTGGGGGATATTGAAGTCACACAGGAGCAAAATCAGAGGATACAAAGATAAACTCAGCAAATGTGGTTTAAGAGAGCCAAATATTAATTCATAGGACGGAGAACTGTAAAGGACACAGAATCGGGATCGTTGACCATTTCCCAGTGTAAAAGCAAGACCTTCAAAGGAAGAACCAATATCGTCGCGAAAAGCAGAGATATTCGATACCAGGAGACTATTTCGCACATAAGTTGCTACCCACCTCCACGTTTACCACACGAGCGATTCGAACGTATGAGAAAATAGTTTGAGGATGGCAACACAATTATCTAAAATGTTAGATTGTAGTCATGTTTCGGTTATACAAAATACATCAAAACGTTTCGAAGCAACTATGAATTTAATTTCAGAGAACTGAGCCAGCCAGGAGACTACGAACATTTGAATAACCGACAAAAATGTTCGTATAATGGGAAAATGTGACACGCTCGATGACGCTTGCAAAGTCTACTAGTTTTCCTACACACGAACCATCACTACTAAATATAAATACAATAATAAATTATAAATAAATAAATTTATTTATAATTTATTATAAATAAATTATAATTTATTAATTAATTATTTATATAACGATATTATATTATATCATATTATAATATATTATTATAATATATAATTATAATTATATTATTATAATTATAAATATAATATAATTGCCTTATTATTTTGTTAGCGATCTGTACCTAGAATTTAAAGGCAATTAAATTCGCCAAATTTACGTATAGCAGATGCATGCTTTTTTGCTTATCCTTTATAGCGTCACAGCTCTCTGAAGAAGCTCACTTGTAAGACAAAATGCAACTTCTACACACGCGTTTCCATCAAGTATCTGATGATTGATAGGTTCAATGCTGAAATTAACGTGATTTGTTTAATCTATAGCGTATTTATTTGACATAATTATTTGACTGAGTTATTTAATATTAAATAGCATAGCCGAAATACAACATTAGCCGAAATAGTGCGAGCAGAAATTGTGAGAGCCGAAATTTTGAAAACCCAATATCCGGATCCACATTATTTTAGACTTGTCTGGGTTTAGAACGAGACGAAGATGGGAGAAACGTTTGTAGATAGAAGAAAGACAGTTGGATGCATAAATTGCGATATCATTTATGCGATAGGCGGGTGCATGAACATATATGAGGATGTCATCGGCGTATTGCATGACGTTAAAGGAGTAAGGTTTGATATCTGGAGAGATCGCCGAGTAGAAGAGAGAAAAGTAGGGGATCGTTGTGGGACCCCGCAGAAAATATGGATGAGAGGAGATTATGATGAATTTGAACAGACTTGAAATGAACGGTCGGATAGATATGAGGCAAACAATGCTACGGAGGAGGAAGAAAAGCCATAATCATAGCAAAGTCGAAAAAGGAGAATGGAGTGGTTGACGATGTCGAAGGCGGATGAGAGGTCTATGGAGATGAGAACACTATATAGAGCCTTGTCACGAGAAATGAGTAGGTCGTTGTAAACTGTAGTGATAAAAATACTTAATAAAAAGTGTATTCTTATACATAAATTATTCTGTATTCATTAAGGTTATTATAATTAAATGAATATAAGAATCATTATAATTTTATATTATTCACTATAATGTAGACATTATAGTTATATATTTGATGATTATGAAAATCACTTTATATTTACTACAGGATATATGTAGTCTCATCTACTGTATATAGTGCATACTTAAAATATTATCTGTATTCACAAGTTATGAGCATAATTTCAAATTTACCAAATTACATACCCTGATAATTACATATTGTATTTTTCACCACAACTTTTTTCAAACTCAATGTTGATGATAAAGGCGATTATTTTTTATTTTTTTTGTGTAATTTTTTATATTTAATACAAATTTCATTATCTTTTGTTGTAAACTTTTGTTAAAAATTGTAAACGTTGTTCAAGGCTGATGGGTAGAGAACTAGATGGAACCGACATTTTGTGAAGTAAATTATTTGAGAAAAAAGCCGAAGTTTTCCAAACAAAAAAGTTTACAGTAAAGTTTCAATTAAAACCTTCTCGTCACTTCGCACACAAGCTTAACCATATCCAACAAAATTACGTGAGAAGTAAAATCTACAACTCTTTTCGCAACGGTGCGATTTCTGAATAACGATAATCTCTGACCGATTGTTACTTAACTTTTCTTTTTTGGTAAGCCTAAAATAGATGGCATGCCTATAATTAAGACATCTATTATTATTTAAGCACAATTGATTCTATCATTTTTTTACGAATATCCATTTTGAGTCTTCTCGGTCGGTTTTGTTCTCCCAAGCAAATAAAAAATCTTTTGGCTTATTTTAAGCAGTATAAATATGCGTATCGGCTATGTTAATTTTATTTTGTAGAAACCAAGTTGAGTGTAAAAAAACATATTTTAATTTTTTTTTGAAAAAAAAATTAAAAATTAAATTAAATCTCAAATATAAGAGCGTTGTGGTTAAAAAATCACATAAAATACTTATTATACATCTTGACATGACTGGTAAGTTTGAGCTTTAAATAATGCATATTCACAGAAAAATTTGTTTTTTTAATTTTTCGTCAAAAAAGTAAATTAAAATTAAAAAATCTCAAAATTTTTAAGCACAAATACAAACTTTTGTATTGCTATTATAAACTAATTTTTATTCTATATAACATACTATAATTTGATCAGTCATTCTCTTAAATATTTGACGATATTCAATTTTACATTTTTTAAAAAATATTTGGAAGTATTTTAAAAAAAAATAATTTTTAAATTTCATAACCAATATCAGAGTATATTGCTCAAAATATTTACATAAAATATATCTGATACATCTCGATACTTTAGTTGTGTTTGGGTATGAATAATGCATCTTCATTAGAAAATAATTGAAATTGTTTTATCATATTTTGCTATTTGCCTCTCCCCCACTACTTAAATTGTACATGTGGATTACAGCGGGCTGGATTCAATGGACGGATACAATTTTCAGCATTACACTGTTAATCACAGTGAGGAATTTGTATCGGAAGAGGGCCACCACACACAGACAGTGGAAAGCACGTGGAATCAGCTAAAAAGACGGAATAAGCTGGAATGTGGAACACATAGACAAATGCTGGATTACTATCTAGTTGAATTTCTATGGCGACACAGGAATCGGGACAAAATTTATTTGAAAAATTATTCATAAAAAACAAATTTTTCTGTTAATATGCATTATTTAAAGCTCAAACTTACAAGTCATGTCAAGATGTATAATAAGTATTTTATGTGAATTTTTTAATCACAACGCTCTTATATTCGAGATTTAATTTAATTTTTAATTTTTTCAAAAAAAAATAAAATATGTTTATTATTATTTCGACAATTATTATTCCGAAGGATAGAAAACAGCTCATTTATCCCGCTCGTATTTTCAACATCAGGGGGTTTCGGCAAAGAAGCTAGTATGCTAGTAAAGACTATTGCGACCGCTTTAGCTCAACAAGGACACATACGCTACAGTGATATAGCTATTAGACTAAAAAGAAAAATAAGCTTCGAAATTGCTCGGTCAATATCGGCCTGTCTCCGGAGTCCACGGTCAACACGAGGTACTCCCATGCGTAGTACATTCAAACACCCAGCCGACTCGTCTTCGTAGCTGTATCCAGTATCCAATTCAGCAGTTTATTGCTCGACATTTTTGGACCCATTTGCGGGTAACCTTGATTGTATGCTTTACTAAAACAAATTTTTCCGTTTAAAAAAAAATAAAAAAAAATTATTTCGACAAACAGACGAGCAAAGCTCACAGTTGCACTGTTAAAAAAAGAAAAGAAAAAGTAAAGAAAAAAAGACTCACAAACAAAAGTCACAAAAGTTTATGTTTGAATGCTGAAACCGATCTTGAGTTGACAATTTCTTCACTTAATCGGTTCCACTTACCTACGATTCGGTGTCCAAATTGTACAGTTTTAGAGCGTATAACTCGGCGATGGGCTAAAGTAAAATTGTGTCCACGCAAAGCCCGACTTTTCCGAACAGTCATCAATTCTCTTAAGACGTGATTTCCCTTGTGTAAAGCTTCCCATGTTGAACACATATCTCGCCGAAACCGAAGGTCGCTTATAGAAACCATACCAAGTTTTTTAGCCTTTCATTATAAGGTAAGGCTTTAACTGAATTTACGAGCTTTTATATACTCAACTTGGTTTCTACAGAATAAAATTGACATAGCCGATACGCATATTTATACTGCTTAAAATAAGCCAAAAGATTTTTTATTTGCTTGGGAGAACCAATCCGACAAGCCCCCCCCCATTTTTTTAAATAAAAAACTTTAAATTATAATCATATTTCCTTCAATGTACACAGAATGTATAGATTCACAGGTTATGCAAATATGTGTATAATAATTTCATAGTTTTTATTCCACAAAAGATATTTTAGTATTAAGAAAATTTGAATATATTTAGAATTATCTAGTTAATTATTTAGTTAATTATCCTGATTCTATAATATTTTATAATGCGGTTTATTTTATAATGTTTATTCCAACAGAATAACATTAAATAAATAAATTAATAAAATATTAATAAATTACAAATTTATTATAAAATTAATAAATATATAAAATTTTATATAATTAAATTTATAAAAATTTAAATTATATTTATATAATTAAATATAATAAATAAAAAATAACTTCAGTTTATGAACAAATTATAGAATGTGATTTATTTTCGCTAACGTAATATTTTCAGCTTAAATGTGACAAATTTAGTCAATAAAACATGGACTTCTAAAGTAGAGAGTTTATCGATTAAGAAATACGTCAAGTTGAAAATCGATTGTGATAAAATGTTTCAAGTTCTATAAAATAAGGCTAATAATTAAATTGAGTCTTTTTCGATATTAGGGAGCAACATTAATTTTCAAATATATGCGTTGCATTGATAAATAAGAATATAAATAAAAGTGCACCAACTATTTCCAATAAGCAATCCCTTATTTTATATTTATATAGATTGTGGTCGTATTCAAGATATATTTACACTGCGAAATCAGCGTCTAACATATAAACTAATTATGTTAATAGTAGTTTTAAGAAATAATTTTTATTCCTAATTAGGCCGCTATCTTATACTCTTGAAGGCTTTATTTGATAATCATATCAGATAACTGAGTCTACGTATTTTATAAGATATGTAAAAATAAAGATAAATAATAAATAATAAGGATTTTGTTAACTATATAACCACTAAAAAGTTTTAAAACGAAAAACATGAAGAAAAAGGAAATAGAAAACAATGTCAGTTCAATCGTTAATGGAATCTTCATTGTGTCACGGCCTCAAGTCCACAGGGATCTGAGCCCTCCAGCCAATACAACACGCCGCTCTCTGACTAAACCAACCGGGGTCTCTCACTCCCCCCCCCGAAGAATCCAATCGAGGTGGACTATGCTCAGTAATCGCGAGATGAGGAGCTTGAGAAACCTTAGTCTTTGCTCTGGGGAACGTCCTTTTGAAAAGAAGACTAATCCTGAGATAGCCTAAGTACCCCAGAGGCGCACTTGGGTTTTACCATTTAATGACAGATGCTGAGCCCGTTTCAGGGCCCACCTAGCTTTCTTCGGGATACGTTTGAGTCTATCCAGGTCAGCTTTCGCTGACCAGTTCACCGTAATAGTGAACCCCAGGTATTTTACTCGACTTGTGAAGGTAGGGAGTGGTTGAGGCTGCAAAATGGAGGAAAGTGCGGAGAGTGCTAATCTCTTAAGTTACTTTTGGTGGTAGGGGCGCCATTAAAGACGATCACTTGTGATTTAGAGGACTTGAGAACAAGATTGGATATGGGTAGCTGTTCTTTTAATTTTAAAAAAACGACTGATGTCAGAGACTACATCTTTGCACCTGCGTTCAGAGAACAGGGCTGTGGTATCATCAGCGTATACCACAAGATGTTGATCGCGTTAAAAAATTTTGTAGAGTATACTGGAGGCAGCAAGATACAAGATTGGAGAAAGTGGGGATGCTTGAGGCACACAGGTAATAGGGTAGAACTGACATGCATCAGGGGCGTTTTCATAGAAGAATCGCTTGGTATACAACAATATTTCCACCCTGTTAAAAATTTTCGCAGGCAGCCCAAGGAACATGAGAGAAGAGATAACAAAATAAATGGAAATGCGGTTAAATGCAGCAGAAAAATCAAGAAAGACAGCCACAGCAAGCTGATGACTGTTATCTTGACAAAACTGATGCATTTAACCTATTGCTGAATGGATCGAGCGATCTTTTACGTTCCCATGAAAATCTGATGGAATTACATTTCGCCTACTTAGATGGTCGCAGATTTTACGGGCAAGCGCTTTTTCGTAAATGGAGATGAGGGAGTTTTGAATCGAAATGGGTCGCAGATCTTTAGGACCTGAAATTGATTTATATTTGGGTAAAAACACAGTCGGCTAATATTTATGCCAGCAATAGGCTAATATTTATGCCAGCTAAAACAAGACATGGTAGGTATCCAAAATGCTGGAGACTGTCGCACAGGGTACTTAATTTTTGGAATTCTCTGCCTGAGGAAATTGCTTCCGCCCGGAGTCTGCATTTGTTCAAAAAATTATTAAAGACATGGATCATCAAGAAGACGAGAAACGAGTCATGGACATATTTGCAGTGATTTTTATTTTTTTTGCTTGTTGACTTCTTTTTCTTCATTTCTTATTTTTTTAGTTTTATTATTATTTTTAACTGTGATCATGCAAAATAGCCTTATGGCTAAACCTTGTAAGAATAATAATATTGGACGGGGAGGCTAATTGCATTGTGTTGGCGACTTCCTTTCTCTGACTTCTGTCAAAAGCTGACATACCCGAGTGGATAGCGGCGCGTGGGTTCTGGAGGTGGCCGGAAGTGATTCCAAGGAGTTAAAGATATCTGTGACAGATAGATCTCTGCCCCTGGAGTCGCACCAAGGCGGGATTGGGTGGGAGATTGAGTGGCTCCATAATTATGTAAGGATAGTGACTCCTCTAAAACTTTGTCAAGACATATGCTACCAATCTAAACCAAGGCTCTATCCTTCCAGCAGATAAACTTCTCTTTCTTGAATATCTTTTAGAAGGAAGTCTGAGAAGGGTAAAGGTGAGCAATGCTTGCCCTATCCCTGCTCAGCTGGAACCTATATCTAGAGCTCCAGTATTTATTCGAGAGAGCCTGTCTGCCAGAAACAGAGAGATTGGTATGTAGCATTTTAGCGAGGACCTTGAATTTTGTTGGAGTGGTATTGTATATGCAACCTTTATAGGTAGTCGAAAGCAACGCGATTGCTTGTGATGAGAAGTAGGAATTTAATTCGGTCAAACTCTCATTACCAATTCTGGGAAGAGTTGGATAGCTGCCTAAAAGTATGCCACTCTAATTGGATCAAAGTGAAACCTCCTTTTAAGCAGCGTATATTCCTCTATCCCCCAGCGAATAAGGTCATGAGAGGTGGTATGATGTTTGCGCGACTGCTGAGTACAGATGGGTTTTAACAACCACTTCTTATGAAGCATTAATATGTCGAAGAGAGAATTAGTTGTTGAACAATGAAAGGTGGAGGACGGTAGTTTATCAACTAATTATGTTAATAGTAGTTTTAAGAAATAATTTTTATTCCTAAATAGGCAACTATCTTATACTCTAGAAGGCTATATTTGATAGTCAGATCAGATAATAGAGTCTACGTATTTTATAAGATGTATAAAAATAAAGATAAATAATAAATAATTCTATAAGATTTTATAAAACTATTATATTAAAATTGATATTAAAATTATCAAGTTAAAAATTAAATTTGAAATTTAAATAAAAGTCAGTTTTTATGAAGTTACTAATAAATAACATACGATGTATCAGGATTAGAAGTCATTAGGAGCAACATCAAGAGAATAATCGGCATATGGATATAAAGTCACTATAGTACCGGATTTTGGTTTATTTCTTTAACCGAGAATGATACGAAGTGAATTACACATTAAAGCAAAGTGTATTCTTAGATATCTTTGGCCGTTTCGACAGGGAGTTAATGATATAATTGGGTTTAAAAGTCAACAATGTAATAGGCATTACTATGTATCATAGTAATGTAATGGACCTTAAAAAAGTTTGATAGTTAATAAACATACACTAATTACAAGATCTAATATACATACAATGATAAGAAATGATTAAATTTAAAAGAAGCTTGAAAGCACAGTAAATACAGAACGGAAGTTTATCTATATTGGAACAATATCTCTATATTGGAAGAAAATCGCATAAATACACAATAACCATATACAATTACAATTATGGGCAGACGTAAGGGAAACGACATTCCTGAATTCATATCAAGACAAGTAGGATGTGATGGTGATGGCTGCAATGTCTGGACTACAGTAACTGTACCACATAAAGATGCTGATACATTGAGTAGAAGAAAATTCATATGTGGTTTTTGTACTGCGTCGATCGTATTTTATAGTTCATTGACATCAGCAAAGGACAATGCTCATTTTAACTTAAGACACGTAGGTTTCAAGAACAAATTATTGACAAAGAATCTAGCATATGCCAGAGCAAAATCACTACGCCGATGTCGTTACACGTCAATTCAAATAAGGAACCAGACGTAATAGATGCTTCAAGTTCGACTCGCATTTGGACACGAGGACATAGACATTCACGGACGGTTTATAAACAATGAAGAAATATCAATGACAGCACTGTGATGGCAAACGACAAGGATAAAGTTACACCTGAGAATATTCCTAATAAATGGCCTTCACCTTTATCTGACATATTCGCGGAACAGTCCTATGAACCACAATATATTGATTTCTACTCCTGTTTCACCAAAGAATGTATTGAAAAGCCTTTAAGTCGAACGCAGACAAGAGACGATGCTAGAGTGTGCAATGTGGCTGTTGGAAATGAAAATGAAATGAAATCCAAGGATATGACAGATAAGACATTTGTTGAAATTATCAATACTAGGAATCGTGCTAGAAACAGAAATAATTATAGCATCACTGAATCTTTTGCAGACAACGTTCAGACCCGTGTGGATTATGAAGTAGTTTTTATTCGTAAGGTCTTTTCGGATATATTCGTTCAGGGTGAAGATGATATTGCACGTAGTCTCAATGTCAAAAGCTTATTTCGTCTTGGTAAAAAAGCACAACATAAACCACGATTACTTAAAGTAGTGTTTGATTCTGCAGATAATTCAAGAGCAGTTTTAGCTAGAGGTTATCGCTTGAAAGGTAAGACGACAAAAATTTTTAAAGATCTCTCGGTTGAGGAAAGATTGTTACTTAATAATGCTCGTGCTAATCTAGCATTTAGAAGATCGAATGGAGAGACTGATCTAATGATAAGAAATTTTCGAGTAGTTCGTCAGCGACCATTCGTGCGTTGGTGAGTTCTTCGAGGGATTCCTTTTTACAATTAGGAAATCTAGCGCGCATTGATATCACATCCAACATTACTACTCAATTACCCTCTGCTTCTGGTATTAGCGTCGCCTATACTAATTTAAGGAGTATTTTACCGACATTTGATGAACTTAAGGCATGGGTCATCTTAAATAAATTAGCGATCCTGGCTCTCACTGAAACATGGCTGCATCGTGATATCCCCGATGGTTTAATTGCTATTATGGGATATAATTTGGTGAGAGCTGATAGAGAGTCTCGGAAGGGTGGAGGTGTTGCGCTATATATTACGACATCCTTAAATATTACTTCCACTCGTAATTTTAAAAATGAACTGGGCACGTGTGAGTTTCTCTCAGTCATTGTTTCACACTTCGGAGGTCCCTTAGGTATTGCCGTGTGCTACAGGTCGCCTCAATCATCCGTATTGAATCATAAATTCTCTACACTAATTAGTCACTGTTCTGAGCTTGAAGAATATCTACTAGTTGGCGATTTTAATATACCCTCAGCTAGTTACATCGGGAATTATGTTTTGGATAGTAGTTCTTCCAAGTCAGATGTGGATTTGTGGAATTTTCTTACTTTATTATGGGATATAATTTGGTGAGAGCTGATAGAGAGTCTCGGAAGGGTGGAGGTGTTGCGCTATATATTACGACATCCTTAAACATTACTTCCACTCGTAATTTTAAAAATGAACTGGGCACGTGTGAGTTTCTCTCAGTCATTGTTTCACACTTCGGAGGTCCCCTAGGTATTGCCGTGTGCTACAGGTCGCCGCAATCATCCGTATTGAGTCATGAATTCTCTACACTAATTAGTCACTGTTCTGAGCTTGAAGAATATCTACTAGTTGGCGATTTTAATATACCCTCAGCTAGTTACATCGGGAATTATGTTTTGGATAGTAGTTCTTCCAAGTCATATGTGGATTTGTGGAATTTTCTTACAAATGATCTCATGTTAGAGCAACATGTGCAGTCGCCCACCAGATTTGCGCAAAACCAGGAATCTTGTCTAGATTTGGTATTTTCCAAATTAATTACAAGTGTGGGTAATATGAGCTATCAGAGTCCTATTGGATTGAGCGATCATTGCATGATCTTATTCAATTATTTTTCTAGGTGTATGATCCCAAAACTGGAAAATTTGATAGTGTCGAAAAGATCTTGGCAACAAATTGATGAAGACTCATTACGAGAAGCGGCACTAAGAACATCATTCAACTGTGCTAGTGAAGACATTGAGGTAAGGTGGCATGTTATTGAATCAGCTTTAGTAGCTCTTGCAGATAAGTTTGCACCACTCCGTAGAGTACCAAAAAGTAAAGCTAAATACCCTCCTTGGTTTGACACTGAATTGCGATATGCTCTCAAACATAGGAATCGTCTATTTGAACTAAGCCGTCATCAGAATAATTTAAAAAAGCGGTATACAATGTTCCGTAATTTCGTTAATCGCCTTAAGATTACAAAAAGGCAAATTTTTGAAGATCAATTAGATTTACAAATCGATATAGAACTAAAAAAATTTGGGCTTATGTGAAAGGATCCAGAGATCTGCTACCAGCTATTTCATCTTTAAGAGACGGTAACAATCGAGTGACATCGCCAGACAGCATGGCAGAAGTGTTTGCATCCGCTTTTGAGCTAACACCAGATGATTCCTCTAGCTTATGTGGAGATGCAGCATCACAACAGGTAGAAATTGGTTCTCCAGTTTTAACGATAACAGCACATGAGGTTTTTGTTGAATTGGCTAGGTTATCTAGATCATCAGCGGCAGGCCCAGATGATATTCACCCCCAACTTCTTAAGTTACTTGCTCCTGTTCTGGCTGAGCCATTAGCCTCCATATTTGAGCTGAGCTTGCGCATTTCGAAGTTACCTGCTGTCTGGAAAAAAGCGATTGTAGTACCAATTTATAAAAATGGTGAAAAAGATGATCCGAATAACTATAGGGCAATAAGTCTAACTAGTGTTGTATGCAAAGTGATTGAGCGCATACTAAACAGACGCATATATGATCATTTGAGTTCGCTGAGAATTCTCAATAATGCACATCATGGATTTCGCCCTCGGCGTTCATGTCTTACAAACTTATTACATGCTCGTGAAGATTGGGTTGGACATGTTGCTAACTGGTACTGTATCGAGTTAATATTTCTTGACTTTAGTCTGGCTTTTGATAGGGTGCCCCACAAAATGCTAATTTCCACCCTTGAGTCTTATAAAGTCAATCGCTTAATTATAAGCTGGATTCAAGATTTTCTTAAAGATAGATCCTTTGCTGTTCGTGTAGGTCAATGTCTATCGTCTTATCGTCCTATCACCTCAGCAGTACCACAGGGATCAGTCTTAGGACCCTTGTTGTTTAACATATTTATAAATCAGCTACTAGATTTAATTGAGGATTGTAGTGTTTTAGCTTTTGACGATGATGTAAAGGTATGGAAATTGATTAAAACCAACAAGGATCGAAATGATTTTCAAAATACCCTAAACATTGTTTATCGATGGTATTTAAACACTGGAATTGTATTGAATATTAAAAAGTATGCACATATGAGATTAGGTCATAGCAATGTGAGTCAAGAATATTTTATTGGCAATGAGTTTGTTGTTTCCACGCAGTCCATTCTGGATCTTGGTATAATTGTTCAAAACAATCTGAAAACACGTGCTAACACTGATAGGATTTGTAACGCAGCAAGAAGAATGACCTATATTGTCAAAAATTGCTTTAAAGATTTATCTCCCGTTTGTGTTGTGCGTTTATATAATGCTCTTATAAGACCGATATTAGAATATGTGTCGCCAGTAGTCTTTCCGTGTACGCGTACAGAACTTGATCAATTAGAGCGCATACTTCGACGGTTTACGAAATTATGTCCTCAGGTACGATATCTTCCCTATGAGGCATGAATAAAAAGTTTGAATATGCCGACGGTGCGTAAAGGTTCCTTCTTTTCGACCTTCTAGCTATGTATCGACTAGTTAATAAAGATGAAAATTTTCCAGCAAATAGAGTTGAACTCAATGAACGGGATGGACGTAGAGGGCACTCGAAAGTACTAGTAGTACATAAGCACGGAAAATACCCTCGCCATTTCCGACTGTCTCATCGAGCGGTGAATGTTTGGAATCGTCTTCCAGTTGATGTCGTTGCGGTCCATACAATCAATGAATTTAAATCCAATATAAAGAACTGGATTCGAAATGAGAACGAATGGTGGTTGCTGCAGTACCCATGGTGCTGATATATATACTGAATGATTTTTTTTTGATCTTTTTCTTGTATTAATTTTTTTTCTTTTAAGAGCGGTCAAAACAGCCTTATGGCTTTGACCTGTAATAATAACAAGAGGTAAGCAGTAGAACATACGTAATTAGTTATATTGTGACCTTTGAATATAGCGATAAATTGCTACAACACATGTAAATATCTGTTATAATAAACTGATAGCAAGCAATCCAACAGTAACCATTGTCAATCTGTTTGGAACTACTAAACAATACTTCCACCTATAAACAACACGAGATCTCGTGCATTATATCTGGATGCGGTATATGGACAACCGTTGCGGTATCATCCAGACAATCAAAATCCATATTTACCAAATAGTATATATGCGTATTCTGCGCTTATGAACTACTATCCGTAGCAACTAAGGTCAGCTGTGCCAATGATATTTCAATCGAAATTATTTCTGATTATCATATGATCAGAATTTTAAATTTGACACGATTAAGACAACCAAGCATAAAACCGGATTATTCAATGGAACAAACAATTGTTCGCTAAAATCTTAGATTGTGATCTAAGTTGTAGATCTTCGAACGTTAAAATAAGTGATAATCTAAATGTTGAGTCTATCCACGCTCAATAAACTATGGCATCCGCTCTTTTATCGTTGCTGCTCCACTTGCGTATAATTATTTACTCAACATTTTATCCACCTCACAATTCGATCATACATCTCCAACGAACTACTCAACATTTTTCCAGACGCCTGGCCACATTCTACTAATCTCCATTATCTTTAATATACTTGCCTCAATTTCATCAACATTTTCATTTTACATTATTTTTTGTTTCATATCTGTTGGTTTTTTTTCTACGTGGGCTTGCAAGCATTCATATGCGTCAATTTGCCACTAAATAAGTATAGGATCTTATCACCATAATAATCACTCGTATTTGGATCCGATCAGCGCTTCTTCAACTAGAGTTTTGTATCCTGAGTCACGTACGCAGTTACGCCAAAACTCATGTTTTACGTCGTTAACTTCTGCAAGCGATATTCTCAATGAGAAAATAACTGAATAATCACAAATAATTGTTTCAGCGACAATCCTAATTAATATCTATTGACAAGCATAATACATTAATTACAAAAACACTTACCGAATGTGTCAGTAAAGAATATCAAAATAGATTCTTATCTTCTTTTTTAGCGAATAAGCCATTAAAAGTAGACATCGACTTGTTACAAACAGGGATCGTTCAATGTTCATAACTAGCATTAGCATGTCCTCGGCGGTTAAAAGGCAACATTGATTAAATGATGATTTTGAGAAAGCGCGATCTATATTTTCTCTTATTGTATTATAATACAAGAATTTAAATTTATTTAATGTGACAAATGCGTACAAGCTGTACGCTTACAAGTCCACAAACAAAAAAATGAAAAAGTCAAGCAGATAAATTGTTAAAATGTAATCAGATTTGTCGTTTGAAGCACTGCAGGGAAGTTGATTGGCGTATATGAATGGGCAGATGATTCCACGATAGAGGAGCAGCCACCAGGAAGGAGCGGAGTCCAAAGGAGTTAGAGTAGTTTGGGACATGTAAAAGAAGAGAATTACAGGAACGCAAAGAACAGTAAACAGGACGAGAATTATCAAGAAAAGGAAGGTTGAGAAATGAAGGGGTATGAAAAGTTACAAGGCGGAAAGCAACGATAAGAAGACGAATTTGAACACGACAATAAATTGTAGGCAAATCGAGAGAAGCAAGATGGTAGGATGTATGATCAAAGCGACGAAGACGGAGGAGAATGCGGACAGCTGCGTTGATGATGCGTTGTAGGGGAAAAAGAGTGGATTTAGGTGAATTGGAAAATAGACTAAGACAATAATCGAGTCTAGAGAAAAGGAGAGATCATATGAGAGTCATACAAGAAGGTAAATCGATCAATCTACGAGCTTGACGGAGGTTGCGGAGTATCAAGGTAGATGAGCGTACTTTATCTCTAACGAAAGGTTTAAGTGAAAGTCGGTTGTCAAAATGGAAGCCTAGGAAAACGAGATTATCAACGATAGGAAGAATTGTAGAATTTAATGATACGGAGGGAGGTTCGAAGCCGAGGCGTCGAGGTAGGATCCACATAATTTTGGATTTATCAGGATTCAGAGAAAGGCGAAGGGAAGAAAGATGATTAGAAATTGAGACAAGACAGTCCGAAGCGGAAACACTAAGATCGTGAATACGATAAACAGGTGCATGAGCATAGATGATAATGTCATCAGCATATTGCATAACATGAAAGTTAAATTTATGAGAAATCGAAGACAAATCACCAAGAAGAAGATAGAAAAGTATAGGGCCTAATACGGAGCCTTGTGGAACACCGGACGGAATGGACGAAGGATGGGAGAGAGAAGAGTTAGAATATACGCGAAATGTACGGTTTGATAGATATGAAGAAAACCATGATACAATGGGTAAGGCTGAAATACTCAGGCTGAAACAATGCTCGTCTTCAGGACCCAAAAATCTTCCATCCATCCTACTTTGAAATGTTACCAATAATATTGTCCATCCTTTAGTTCTAACTTTTAAATATTCATTTGTCTTAAAGTTCTCCCAGACGATTAAAAGAAATCCATAGTTTTTCTGTTTTTATAAAGGGTTAACGTACGAGCGTAAGCAATTGCAGTCCGATCAGCTTTGCATGCATCTTAACTGCAAAATCCTCGAAAGTTTGATTTGACGACATATGAATGATCATGTAACTAGAAACTTATACTTACATACATCTCATTGCTGCTTTCACACGCTCAGTTCGACATCTACGAAACTTTGGTCACTCGTAACAGCTGGTCCAAGTCCTTAGATAAAGATTTTGATAGTGATGTTATATTTATTGACTTAGCTAAATTATTTGGCAAGGTAGATCACACGATAATGCTACGAAAACTTACAGCCTGCAAGTTTAATTCGCACATCATCACTGGGATTGCTGGTTTTCTGTCGCCAGTAAATCTGGAGTCTAAGTAGTTAACCTGCAGTCTAAGTAATTAAACTTAAATCTTGCAAGTTTAATTCGCACATCGTCACTTGGCTCGCTGGTTTTCTGACAGCCAGGAAATCTGCAGTCTGGTTAATGCTCACCCAGTCTTTATCTGACTGGGTGAGCATTAGAATGGGTGATCGTCAGGGTTCTATTATCAGTCCATTATTATTTATTATATTCATAAATGATCTGCTTGACATTATTTAATCACCTTTGCTGTTGTACGCGTATTATATTAAGTTGTGGAACGATATTAGATCTGATATATATAATGTTATAATAGTAAGCAAAAACAATAATTGACGTTTCGCCCGAAGGCTTTTTTAATTGTATGTTAATTATTTTTCAAACTTTTTGAAAAATAATTAACATACAATTAAAAAAGCCTTCGGGCGAAACGTCAATTATTGTTTTTGCTTACTAGTATCACATTATAATTATATATTATACTGTATTCATTCTAATAGATCCTGGACAACGGTCTCCGTATATCACATTATATATATTTCGCTACTAGGAGGCAGAAACACCATGCAGCATTCTATATATCCTCGTCAGACCAAGAAATATGATCGTGAAACTCGTTTAGAGCGTCACGTGATGTTCCCTCGATAGTTTTTAACGTCGCACGTGGTTTCGACGATAGGGCATTCCATCGAATATGACGGTATTGCTGTCGTCATCATCTCGCGTAACGATGCCAACGTTCCACTGTGCTGTACATCTGTATTTTGCTGGTTTTTCAAAACCTGGTTATCCCGTTGTCTCAGTACCTCGATAAGCACCTCGGAAAGATATTTCAGTCGATACACATAGTCTTCGTGTATATAAGTAAATCTGATCCACAGGGGAAAAGTCTTTTGTGTTTTCTGCTGCTGAATTGTACCAAAATACGGCCTTTTTGATAGCTATCTTGGCTCTAAAATTTGAATATATAAAGTTCCAAATTTCAATTTTCTTTGTAGGTTAGATCTATAACTCTCTGAGTTTTCTTTTTTAAATATATAAAATGATATTGATATGTTATTTATATAAATGATATTGACTCTGTATAAATGACAATGTTTAGTATATGATCATGTTTTTAAATTTAATGTTTCGTTATTTTTAAAAGTATTAAGTAAGATTATAAATGAGATTATGAGATTATTTTAAGGTTTTTTATTATTTTAATATATGATTATTTAATCATCATTACTTAAATATTCTTAAAATATTATTTTCCATTAACATTTTAAATAAAAGTTCTAACTTTATATTTATTTTAGATAAGTGTTTATGGATCCATTTGGAGATCATTTATTTGACGTTTTCTCCAAGACATCTAAACTCTCAACAAGAATTACGAAAGGATCAACCGCAAAAGGGTAGACATTTGTTTAATGCTTAAATACATGCTTTGTTTTATTATAAATTTGTTTTATATTTTATTTTTATGTGGCACTTTTTAAAATTAATTGAATTATTGTTAATTTATGAATTTATTTTTTTGATAGTGCTTAGAGATTAACATCAATACATTCTTTATGTTATAACGAGCCACACACAAGTTTTAATATCTTAATTTCAACATAACATTAAAATTAACATAATTTATTAATTTAGGATTTAAATATGTTTTTTTTAATTTATTAATTATTAATGTATTTTTTATTATTATACACGTGAAGAAATGATAAATGATAGACATAAAACAAAATTCTAGCTACTTCTCAAACGTAATGAACACTCGTTATCTACTAGAAAATACTTTACTTACAATCTATAAAGTCATCAACTTATACCTCATAAAGAAGTTTTCTATCTCTATGTTTTATACTTTGTCATTACGTTAACGCGTTATTCCTGTTGATATCCATTGTGACTATGAACATATGCTGAAGAATGTCGCCATCTTCACCGATTGAGGTCACATCCTATGATAAGTTCGCAAAGGAAAATTCTAAGATCGTCAAACTTGGCTGAATACAGAAATTAGCTGGACGATATGAAAAATAATTCAGACTTAGAAATTTGCAGAGCTGACAAAGGTCGTGTTCTTTTATCAATGGATAAAACAGAATACGTGAAGCGCAGACTTTCCTACTAAAACTGTTGCGGTCTTAGCTGATATCTACGATCAACAAGTGCTCTTGTAAATTTTACCAGCGATTCACAAACTTATTTTACAAGTGAGGCCTATCACTGCAAGTCATGCGTTTTTCGGCTACAAACTTGCTAAAGTTATCAACAGATTACTATTATATGACACTCTACGCATTATGTCATACGTTAAAGACTGTCCTTACTTTGCGAGTAAGGTACACATAACCTATTCTACCAATCGTTGGTATGCATCCGCTGATGACATGTCGTTATTTACAAATGTTCCGACCTTATAAATGGTCAGTGGGATGATTCGAAATTCTAGTACACTACTAAAAACGTTTTATTTTTCATTTGAAAATAAGATTTTTGACCAGGTTGACGGAGTATGTGATTAATGTATTTTTGGCTATGACTGTTGATCCATTTTTGCTTCACTAAATTTGCATGATAGGCTAATTTAATGCTGTCATACCCTTGAAAATGCTTCGATATCTATATCGTTCCTAGACGTGAACATTGATGCTCATGGTATAGAAATATACATTCATTTATACCGCAAACTTAGAATTTTGTCTTATACATCACTCACACAAATATAAAATTGCCACAGCTAAGGCATTATACCAATACTTCCATCCTGATCTTTAGGAACAACAAAATATAATGAAGGCATCAAAACAAAGATGTTATAATGATTGAGCTACTAAGAATGTTTCAACCTTACGCCGCAGTATTGACAAAGGATTAAAATAAAAATTGTATTAACTGATAACTAAATACTGTGATCGACACACATTCAACTATCTACTTCAATGATTTTTGTAGGCACACTATCTTAATAACAATCTCAATCGATCTTATCTCCGAAATATAACAATCTTTCACAAAAAAGACTATTTTATCTTCATTATTTAAAAAGAAAATAAGTTCTTCTTGACTTTGACTAGTATATCAGATTCTTTGCAAGATAAAAATGTTTTTGTAAATGTTTTTTTGTGGAACAAACCTTGAAAGATATAGATAATAGAATAAAACATCATCGATACACATTATAGCTTCATGACAGTTGCTCGACAATAGTAAATAACGCATACGGATACGGAAGTGATCACAGTATCAATTTTGAATATGTAACTATATACCTTGAAGACAATTTATCGACTCAAAAAATAATCCATGTATATCGCATTACAACATATTTCTATTGTAATAAATCGAACTAGAAGTTAAAATTGCCTTTTAACGAGTTGAAAGCCTGTTGAAGGTATCCGATAAACATTTTCTCGGATCTATAATATACACCCAATAACCAAAAATGTTAAATTTAATACGAATGCAATTCTCAACGATAACAAAAATTATACAAAAAGGCAATCAAGCATACAAATTTACAAATGTAGTGATCTAAATAGCATGCAACAGCAAAGCATTTAACATATGGAAAATATTATATATATAATTTAATTACTTTAATTTATATATCATTATTTAATATTTATGCTTAATAAAAATACACTAATTGTATGTTTTTTGATAATGCCAGCAGCTAAATTTAAAATGATATATAAATTACATAATATAAATAATATATATATTATTTTAGTTTTTAAATATTTAAGAACAATCAGGTATAGTTGAACGATACTATACCTTTAACTGAATAATTAAAATATATTAATATATATTATTTTAATTAAAATATCATACAGGGAACGTAATAACATAAAGATTATGTCTAAATGATAGCTTATGATAGTTGTTTATATGTAAACAACTATAATAGGCGGTTGCAACAGGTAGTTGAGATTCATAGTGAATGCTTGTATATAAAGATTGATCATTAGAATACTACCGGTTAACTAGCGGTATTTTAAAGATCAACCTTTATATAAAAAGTATATGAATAATATACTTATTTACTATATAACTATATTATCATTGTTCCTGGTTATTTAAAAATTTTAAATACAGATCAGGATGAATATATTTTAGTTTTACCGAATTGTTTTAGAGTAAAATTTTACCATTTCGATGTATCTTGATCTGCTATGTATATACTGATCTCTATGGATACTTTCCGCGAATGTCAGTATTTGCCAAAATTCAAAAACTTTTATTTTTATTTGGACTTGCTTGGTCTTTATTTAAATGAATTATCGAATTACAATATTATTGTTATTAATTTGCTCTCTTTATTTATCATCTCTCATATTCATATATATATTTTTGCGTTTGGTTATGAACCCTTATTGTTTAGAGCAAATCTCAAAAGAAAACGAGCGGATGCGCGCAATGATCTAGCAAATAATGCCCGCGAAACGTATTACACTTTCTATGCTTTGTCAACCTAGTGAGTATGATTTAGAGTTACCTTAAATGATTCTAAGAAAACGATGGTGTCTTCTGCACCAGCAAGTATTCACAAAGTTCCTACACTTCCGACATCATCAGTTACGACCGGTGGCGATGATAGCGAGTGAGTACTTTCTGTAACCTGAAAATTTCTAAATTTTAATTTTCCAGTCTTTTAGAAAATTTGCCTCGCATAAAAGTTCACAGAGTACAAACATTAGAGGCATGCGTTCACGAGGTGATTTCATCGATAATTATTTCTTTTTATTTTTGGACTTTTCTGCAATTTATGAGATTCTTAAATTTATATATTCATAGATCTTTTTAATTTTTATATAATGTCCGTAAATTATCGACCCTTAGCTAAAAATACTACGTATTATTCAAATAATATCTTTAACACAATTTTCGTTATTTAAAATACAACAAATTTGACGCATTCACTCTTTACTCGTTGAATAAAGTGGGATCTTTGGATTTTGTTCATTACACACTCTCCTTTAACATATTTCAGTAAAAGAAATATAAAGAGAACTTTGATCTGGTTAAAGTGGATACCATTTGTGTAAATCAATCAGTGTATACCATTGATAAACGTGAAACCATTTCACTTGCTTTCCTTAACCAATTTAATTAGGGAAGTTCACCTTCAATTTTTTTTGTGTGCTAAAGGGACAAACGCTTTTTTGCAGCTTTAGAATTTGGCCGACCGTAATTTTTTGGATACCCAATTAATTTCCTACTAATTGATTTTATTAATCTTGCATACATTTAAATTCTGTTATCTTTCGATGGGACTATTGTTCACGTCAACATCATTAATTCAATGATTTTGCCTTTACCAAAACCACGTCTAATCTGTGAAAGCAAAAATTTAGTTTGAGTTTCCATTTCATGTCGTTTTTTATATAAAACGATTTAAACTAATCGCAAACAATATTTAGTTTCTTTATGCAATTAACGGTGTTCACTCTGATGGCGTATTTTCGTATCATCGACATTTTTGTAATATCCACATTCTAGCAAAAATGCATTTACTTTCCTTCGTCATACAGCAAACGTATAGCATGCATTTGCAGTGGTCGAAAGCATGTATAATATGCGTTTGTCTGATTAGGTCAATCGGAAATTGCGGTCACATAAGTGGTGACGTCATAATTTAGAACATTTGTACCTCTTATGTTATAAATTCAACACTTGACGATTAATTCGGTAGATTAAAATACCATTATTTGATACTTTGATAGCCATCTAAAAACTGGCATTTTTATTTATTGAAAATGTTATGGCTAATTCTGAAATATATTAAATAATTTCTTCTAGAGTTCACCCTAAATAAAGCACGAATAGTACAAATTGTAGTAAAGTTTAGATAAATTTATTTTAGATAAGTTTTATCAGACAAAACTTTAAGTGAGGGGTCGAACTTTTGTTGATTTATTCGAGATATTGCAATTTGATATATTAACATTACACATTTATACCGTTTGTATATCACACATTCTAATCCTTTTTCACAATCGTGTAATAAAGAGTCAACTTGTCGATTTTTTTTTCAAATTATAATCTTAATAATTTTATCTCAGGTTGCAATTCCTCCTCATGGTTCGTATGTTCCTTTACGTGGTTTCAAAGCTGAACGAGCAAAGGAGTATAAGTTTATTCTGGATCCATTTCAGAAAGAAGCAATTCTTTGTCTAGACAATAACGAGTCTGTAATGGTATCAGCCCACACATCCGCGGGAAAAACTGTTGTCGCTGAGTAGGTGTATTTTAAATATAAAATAATTTTATTCTGAGTTTCGACCGGTAGTGTTATTTTGGAAAACGTTCCTCAGTTAGCTTAACGTTTTGAATATACGATTCAACAATCATATCTTTAATTAATGACACTGACATTAGTATTTTAATATTTGTAAGAATAAGAACTAAATGATGTACATTTGATATAAAGAATTACTATAAAGAATTATCTACGATAGCTAAAACAGTCGTAATTTGCGCTATTAAAAATGGTAGATATTAGTTATAAATAGTTAATATACTATTAAGAATATATTATTAAATATTATAAATATTTGATATTTAAATATTAAATGTTTAATATTATATAAAATAGTAGATGTTATTAATATATTATTAAGAATATATTATTAAATGATTAAATATTATTAGCATTAAAAAATATTAAAATATTAAATGTTTAATATCATTAAAATTCGTAGATATTGTTAATATATTATTAAGAAATATATTTAAATTATTGAATATTTTTAATAATATGTCATTAAACTATTAAATATTATTAATATTTAATATTAATAGATTAAATATTTATTAAATATTATGCACCAAAATATTTAATAGTAGATCAACTACGCGAAAATTAACATTCTGTACATCATTTGAGAATGTAATTTGAGTTTCGAAATAAAATACGATTCGCTAAATAAATGACAATAAATGTAAATTAATTACATTATAAATTATTGCAGTGTAGCACCCGCATTAATTTGATTCACGATAACCATATTTTTATTTTTAATTTGTTGTATTTAACTTGCAATTTGCAAAGTCATAAAAATTCCTAATTATTTCTAATTTATTATTTTATTGTTAATTATCAATTGTTGTTAATTTCTTTAAAACTCCTAGATTTCAACATTAACATTATGTATTCCTCGACCAACATAGTAACGTGGCCAAATACATGCTAAGGACGTATTTCCTCTCATGAAATTTGATTATCTAGTATCTTATTCTAATACAATATTATTTATTATCCATCCATAAAATGTTTCCGCTTTAAATTATAAATTTACTAAAATTATTGTGTTGATTTATATATTTTACTATTTTATGTTTGATGGTATTTTTATAGAAACCTAGTTTAAAATATGTATATATTAAACTATTTAAATGATTTTGAAGAAAGCCAATATCATTACATATTCTTGCAATTCTTAAAATTTCATTATTTAATGTATTATATTTTATATTATATGGTATGCATGAATGCTCATGCAAAAATATGTTTCTTGTAAATTTAAATATGTCATCTTTACAATATAAGTTAACAATAGTTTTAATTGATGTTAATTTAATATTCATATTAAGATATATACTTTCTTTATCATTAATATTGGTTTTGTTAAGAACAAGGCTACCTGGATAAATTTGTTCACTAATTGAATAAAAATTATTAAAGTTGAATACACATATATCATCAATATATCGAAACATATATTTCATATCTTCATATAACTTAGATATATTTTTTACTTTATGTTCTATAAGTTGACCATACTGGCTCATTAGCATTTTTTACTTTATACAAGAAGGGCTTTCTAAAAAAAACACATTTTTAATATTACATCATATTCATTATATTCAGCTGCTTTCTATAGTCTATTAAGGGATCATTAGAATAATTGACTGTTCAATATTATCGATATCTTTATTTTTGCTATTTGCATTAAGATATTCACCTTATTTTCCTATCCACGTATTTAATTATATGAAATTATCCAATTTTGTATTTTAAAATTTTAATTCCAAGTAAATTCCTTATTGTTGAAAAAAGCATTGATGAACTTGACATTTAGATTAAATAAATATAAATATACTTTTAATCTCTTCTTTATGTTATTACTAGGTATGCTATTGCAATGGCACTGAAGGAAAAGCAGCGTGTAATATACACAACGCCAATTAAGGCTCTGAGTAATCAAAAATATAGAGAGCTCTTTAGCGAGTTTGGTGATGTTGGGTTAATGACAGGGGATGTGACCATTAATCCAACTGCATCATGCCTCATTATGACTACCGAGGTAAGGTCAATATTGCTATTGTTTAGATGGTGCTATTTTATCATATTGTACATTGTAACGTTAATAATAGCGTTAATAACGTTAATCAGTATTTTTTTTATTAATTGCCTAATTCAAGATAGACTAATCATATTGCACAATGGGTTGAAAGTCTTCTATAGATCGCAGAGACTAGTTTTCGCTTTAGAGCAGTGGTTTCCATCAATATTTATTAGTTCAAGTAAAATATATTAGTTTATATTTATTAGTCGATATTTATTTGTAATCGGCATAGTTAAATATGACTCAATTCTTACACCAATTTGAAATCGCATTTTTTTGCGATTTAGCAAGCATTATTTCCTTGTTTTTGAAACACTTCGGCACTTGGATAATCTCTAAATTGCGGTTGGTAGATTGACCAAGTTCTTCAGTCCCTAAACCGTAATGCAGAAAGTATTTATTGTAAATTACAGCATGTTAAAACGTAAGTGCTTAGTGCCTGTATCATGATGATCCACGGAGTACTATCGTCGGCGCATGATGCTGTTAGTGGTTAGATCGTGTGGATCTAACCGGTGTTAACTAACCTAAGTGAACTAGACTCACTTCGGTGCTTAGATCTTTAGCACTGAAGTGATGGAGTACTCGGCAACACTCATCGTTAGAATGAAGTACATAGTGGTCGTTTCGATTGCTTGTGTGAAAAGTAGGCATTTCCGACACGTTGTTTAAAATTTATTTAACAAATCAACAATGAAGCAAAATTTCCAACTCACAGTTGGTAATAAGGAATTCATTGATAATTAGGTGTTGACCAAATCACAGTCTTTGTCGGAACAACGGCTTATTGATGTTGCTAGTGAGAGCGTTCATTTGGCTTATGCCGGTAGCACTTATTCTCTTCAGTTCAAATGGATATATTTAATGAGAACAGTGCAGTGTAAACTTGATAAGTCGTGTACTCTCCGTGTTAGATTAATGAACGGATTTTTGGATATAATTAATGACAGCAATGCACAAACTATGAGTTTAGAGGTAGTTTAGCTACTCGTTATGGATTGAATCTTATTCAGCGATTAGGAAATGTGTAAGTCGACAATCTGCGACATTGGCTCACTTTTTGTCTTGCAAAAAATGTGGAACGACACCAACAATGTGTCGTAATGATGGTGCGTACCTAAATGTATCATGTCTCAATTTTATTAGTGATCTAAACCAGCAAACGTTTTTGGACATTTGTATGCATTTTTGTAAAATTGCAATCTTAATAATATAAAGATTGCAATTTATAGATTGCACTTGCGCGTTTTGCGTTCGGTTGTATAGATATATAGATTTGTTAATTTTTTAAATGAATCATGCAGACAGGTCTCTTACAAATCCATTGAACTAAACAAAAAATTAAAAATTAGGTGACTGAAGTCCATACCACGTAGCCGACATTGAAAATATGAACATTTCGGATCTGATTGCTAGCTGAGTTGTAGGGCCTGGTTACTTAGTAGAAAAATACGAAACATGGATTTAAAGGTAGTGAGGTTAGGCTGGTAACTATGTTTAAGGGGTAGCCAAATGAGAGGCATAGAAATGAGAGAAGAACGCAGGCCAAAGTTCGACCGATGACGAGGAGCAGGAGCTGATGTGGCAGTAGCTGATTATTTGACGTTCTGGAAGACGAATATTCAGCACCGTGCAATTCTAGTTGAAGATATGAAGGGGATGATAATACGGTCTGCATTACGAAGAAAGCAATACAGTGGAGCAGTAACACAATATATGGAGTTTGAGAAAAGAGAGATACAGTAGTCAGCGAAGAAAGCAATACAGAGAGCAGGAAATAAGACATAAGTGTTGGAAATGGAGAACTTTGTAGTTTGTCTAGTACGCATCGAAACGTAACTTACTAGAACAACGTTTTTAAAACCTCTGTTTTTTAAAAAATATAATTTTTTAAATTATTAATAAATAATTAATGATTTAGTAATACATTTAAAAAATATTGTTAAATATTGTTAATAAATATTATTATTTAAAGTAAATTAAATCCGCAATTTATTCGAATTTAATCTATTTAATAATTTAATTTACCCTTAAAGCAATTTTGTTTCCGGATTTAGATTTACCTTTTTGTAGAATTAGGATATTTCTTCGTTCATTTTCAAATAGGATTTTCACAATAAAATAAATTAAAATTAATTTATTAAGTTGATTTTAATTAATAAATTTAACTGTATAATGTCCTAAACAAAATCGTGTAAGTTTGCGAAGCATTAATTCAAATATTTAAAATTAAATAGAATAATTCTACCTAAGGTTTTAAATTATTCGTTGTTTAGATTTTACGAAGCATGCTTTACCGTGGATCAGAAATTACCCGTGAGGTAGCATGGGTTATTTTCGACGAAATTCATTATATGCGCGACGAAGGTAATCACTTTGTTATTAGATTCGATAAGTTTTTTATACTCTGCAAAATGATTTAAACTAATTATAATCATAAAATTTGCGTATTCAACTCTAGAAAGTTTTCGTCTGTCGATTAACTGCTCGTATCCATAACTTTTATAATCTTGACTTGATGAATTTGCAACGCTATCGCGAATTTGTTTACTGGGCTTAGGTAATTGCATGTTCCTAAGTCGCGGATGCAACTCCAAAAGCAGAAAGGCCACCAAACATATAACCATAATAAATGCTAATAAAAGTATATAAATTGACACACTAAACCTAGGTTTCGAATAGTACTCAGTTGAGATATCACTAGCATTTAAATATCTGCTATCACTAGTCGTATTTCGCTAGCTAACAGTAGCTAGCGAAATATTTATATTTTTACATTTATAAAATACGTGGACTCAGCTAATTGATCTGATTTGTTAATAAATATAGTCAATTTTTAGTACAATATTAGTACCTCGTACAAAATTGTTTAGAACAAATTTGTGGTCTTTCAGTATACACTAATAGATTAGTGTATACAATGATAAATTTGGATAAAATAACATCAAACAGAAAATAGTAAAATCCATAAATCAACAATAATATTAAAAATAAATTTAAAATCATTAGCGGAAAAGATAATAGCGAATAAGATACTATATAATCAAATTTAATCAGAAATACGTCCTTAGCACGTATTTGGCCCCGCTGCTAATGATTGCAACAATAAAAAATTATATATAAAAGCTTTTATCTAAACTGATGTTTGTTTTCTCTAATTCCATTATAACTAAAATAACCTATTTAATCTTTATTTTTTGTTGACTTTGTTTTTTGAAAATATCTTATAATATTAGAGCGAGGAGTCATTTGGGAAGAAACTATTATTCTTCTTCAAGATACCGTTCATTACGTATTTCTGTCTGCAACAATTCCTAACGCCCGACAGTTTGCTGAATGGATTGCATTCCTTCATAAGCAAGTAAGATGTAGCTGTAATGGTTAGAAAATAAATAGCCGTTATTTTAGCCGTGCCATGTCGTTTACACTGAATACAGGCCAGTTCCATTGCACCACTATATATTTCCGGCTGGTGGCGATAGCTTGCATTTAGTTGTCGACGAACAAGGAAGATTTCGTGAGGAAAATTTTAATTCAGCTATGGGTGTGCTACGTGGTAACGATCAACACGGATCAGCTGGCGGTAAAGATAAACGCAAGAGTGCAGCTGGTCAAACAAATTGTTTCAGAATTCTACAGCTTATTCATGACAAGGGGCTTACTCCATGCATTGTTTTCAGTTTTAGTAGGCGAGAATGCGAAGCATACGCGACAGAGATTTTTCAACGGCTTGACTTCAACAATGGTATGTACTAATTGAGTTCTTTTTTATTTCTTAGGTCTTTAAACTAGTCAATATAATACATTCTCTTATATAGTATATCATAGGTAAAGGCTATACTCAGGATACAAATTTAAACAATTAATATTTAAATGAAAATATTAATATTGTAATGAATTCATAATGTGAAAAATAATCCTGCTGGGGATGAACTAAAGATGAATTATCTTGAAGCGTTGATAACATGGAAAACTGTCTTCTACTGTTGTATGTAAAATACTTGTCTGCAATGTCATTATTCGATATAAACATTTGATATAATTATCGAGTTTTAATATTCATATATTCTCTTTTTAGCTTGAATAAACACTTAGTACTTAAATAAACATTTATAAACTCAAATAATTTGTTAACTTGATAAAACATTAATTAGATAAATATACGTTTATTTTTTATAAAATTAAAAAAAAATATAAAAAATATATGATTATAGTTAAATTTATATAATTATTTATTTTTAATATAAAAATAAAATATAGATATATTTTTTATAAATGTACATTTTTTTAAATAAATATTTTGTGCATTTTTTTTGAATAAAAATTAAATTTTATTGATAATATTTTTAAGTAGTTGATAATGATCCATTTATTGATAAAGAATTCTAGGAGCTGGATCAAAAAAGAGGGGAAATTTTATTTATTATTGGCCTCTTCCAATCGCATTGGCGAAAAAAGAGGCCAACCGTATTGGCGAAAATTAAAATTCAAAAATAATACTATTTTTTATTTTTATCGGAGAAAGAGCCAACTAACGACTTACTTTTAATAAATAAACTGATAAATATAATAATTTTGCTGGTATGTAATATCAAGTTTTATTTTATAAAAGATAAAGAGAAGAAGTTAGTTGATGAAGTGTTTAAAAATGCAATTGATGTATTGGCTGACGAAGATAAATCTTTGCCACAGGTTTGATTTTTCCTTGCTTAGTTAATATTCACAAAGGTGCGTTTAGGTTCAATCTGTTTTACCTTTGCTACGCAGAGGAATTGGTATCCATCATTCAGGAATATTACCAATTCTTAAAGAAACTACAGAAATATTATTTGCTGAAGGATTAATTAAGGTAACTTGTTGATAAACAAACTTTCAGGTTTTACTAGACAAGCATAGTTTCTATGAAGAAACTTAAATGTTTTATAAATATATTGAGATTAATAAGTATTTGTAATGAATTTTAGTAAATCGGAAAACTTGTGATCGAAAATTTGAGATGTACAAATCTTTTGGTAGAAATTAAATATTATAAATTAACAACAAAATGAGCCAAAGGCTGTTACAGTTGCATCACAAATATAAATGAAATTACATAGTTTGAAAGTCAAACAATAATTTAGTGTCTTGAGGATCTTTACTGCCGGGGCAACGTCCAATCGGTTCTTAAATTTTGAAATACTTTATGTCGATACGGTGTCTTCGGAATGACTATTCAAATCTAGAATAACACGTCGACGGAGACATTTAATTCGGGTTAAATTAAATCTATTTTTCTTTAACATCCAAGAATGACCGCGTAATGAAGACTGATCCCTTAGTTCTAAAAAATATGTAGGGGTGATTACAATCATGTAGAATATTGCATACTAAACATAGATCAATCATCATGAGTGTATAATGAATGGAGGTACATCCAATATCTTTAACCTATTTTCACACAAAAGATGACTAGCAGAGGGATCCAAATTAATTGCATTTCTATATACACATTCAAAGCTATTAAGTTTACAAAGATTATTTGGATATGTGGAAGCAAAAGCGTATAACAGCGGACTTTTATTTAACCCGTCCGAGAGCAGTTTAAAACTAGTTGAATCTAAGCTAATAAATAAACGATGAAATACTCCCACCATTCGACGCATTTTAGAACTTCGAAAAAATTTTTATGCGTTTCTAAATTTTTCCTTTTGCTAAATATATTATTATATTTACTTAATAATTTCCTCTTTTAATTGATAATTTTCTACTAGTATCTGGCAAATTTATTATCGTTAATATTATTTAATATTATTATACACAAATCAAGCAAATTAATTGATTAGGTAATATCTATTTTATATTTAATTTATAGTTAATAATTACTTAGTTTTAATTACTTAATAATTCATAAATTAAATAAAATAATTTATTTGCTATTTATTTTAAAATAAATTTTATTAATTTATAATTTATATAAATAATAAATTTAAGAAATAAATAATAATAAATAATTAAATAATTTATTATTTCATTAATAAATAATAAATTAAATTCCATTTAAAATTTATTTGCAATTAAAAAATACCAGAAGAGAATTATTGCTCACATCTTTAATGCCAAATGTTTTTATTTATTTTTTAGTGCTCATATCTCTATGATTTTCTTATGAAAATATTAAAAATTCCTTATAAATTCTTAATAAATATTAATTATTTATTTATTATTAATTATTTATCAATTATCTAATTTTTAGTTTTTAGCCCTAGCATTTATTTCACTAGAATGCTTAACAAACACTTTTACTTAGTTTGTAGATATGGATTAACTAAATGTGTTTTCTATCTTTTACAACTGATCTGCTTTGATAGTCAAATTTTATTTTGATATTAAGAATTAATGAACTAGAAATAGATTTTTTAATTAACTCAAATGAATTTCATTTTCTTTTGTTTATTTTTCGTATTTGTCAATTTCCGTATTTAAATTATGACTTCAAATTTAATAAATTATTTAATTATAATTTAATTTTTTAAATTAATTTATTAATTATTCTTATTTAATTTAATTTATTTAATAAATTATTTAATTATAATTTAATTTATTAAATTAATTTATTAATTATTCTTATTTAATTTAATTTATTGATTTAATTATTCTTATTTAATTTAATTTATTTAATTAAATTGATTAAAATATATCTTATGTTTCAAATATATTTAAAAAATATTAGATGAAATTCTATTACAATAGTTTTAATTGTCTTTGATACTTACAAAGATTTTGATTTGTTGTCAGGCGTTATTTGCAACTGAAACGTTTTCAATGGGCTTGAATATGCCCGCTAGAACTGTTTTGTTCACCGCAGCGCGTAAGTTTGATGGAAAAGAAATGAGATGGATAAACAGTGGAGAATACATACAGATGAGTGGTCGTGCCGGACGACGAGGTATTGACGATCGCGGTATCGTTATCCTTGTTATTGATGACTGGATCGGACCAAATACCGCTAAAGATATAATCAAAGGTCTTCCGAAGCCATTGAACAGTGCCTTTAAGTTGACATATAACATGGTCCTAAATCTATTACGGGTTGAAGGAATCAACCCAGAATTTATGTTGGAAAGATCATTTCATCAGTTCCAGAATTATGCTACAATTCCTGAACTACAAAGAAGTATGTTTTATTTTTTTTATTATTTCCTGCTCATATATCAATTTATACCCAAAAAGTGACATTTTATTTTTCTTTCATTACATTTGTATGTAAATTAAACTGAAAATAATTGAAAATCATATTTTGCTGAGAAATTAAGTAATTTATTAATTGTTCATCTATTTTGTACAAAACTAATATTTTTTGACTACGAAGAGCTGCTATTTATTTAGTGAAAATAATGATTATTGAAATAAAAATAATCAAATTCTAAAAATAATCAGTGATAAATGATAATTTTCTATTATTAACAAATAGATAATCATTTTCTATTTCACTATATTGTAAGAGGAGAAAATTTCCTCTTAAATTTTAATTTAAAGTCTAAATTTTTTAAAACTATATTTTAATATTATACTTTAATTTTAATAGAAAGTTCAATAAAAAGCTTATGTATGAAAATGCTTACGTAATAAAAGCTTACTCCGAAAAAGTAAAACTAAAGAATTTAGAGCTGTTTTTAATAAAGCATATGATAGATAAATGCTGCTATTTAAATAGTCGATAATGATCCATATATTGATAAAGAATTATTGGAGCTGGATCAAAGAAAAGATGATAATTTTTTATTTTCTATTTCGCTAACTTATTTTAGCATCTTCAGAAAATTACATGCCAGAATTGCAGCCATTTTATTCACTTTTTATTAAGAATAAAAAGTGAATATAAATACTGCCATAAATTGAACATCTCTGCTGCCATTTATTAGCATAAACGCTGCCAGAATTGGTCAGCTTTTTTTTACTTCTGTCATTGTTTTTATTATCTAAAATACAAAATTTAATGGACTAAATAGGCTTGTATCACAATATAGAAGAGTAGTCTAATTATTGTTAATTGAATGTTCTTTATTATATGATGCTGTGATTTTATAAATAAAATTTATATCGTTTACCGATATACTTGAATCAACCGATTTAGTCATCATTCGTAAATATAACACTCCTACGTTTTACTTTAAATTTTTTATTTTTCGTAGAATTAAAAGATAAATCAGCGAAGTTTGCCTCAATGATCGTCCAACAGGAAGAAGAATTGTCTTCCTATTACAAAATCAGAATGCAATTAGATAGTTTGGGTAATCAGCTTTGTAACTTTATACGTGATCCCCAGTACATTCTTCCGTTTCTACAGCCAGGAAGATTACTCAAGGTAGTATATTTATAATTTAATTATTAGCTATTCAATCTCAATTTAGATTAAAAATAACAACGATGACTTCGGCTGGTGTATAATGATCAATTTTCAAAAACGAACGCAAGCAAAAGTAAGTTTGAATAATCCACAAAGTTAATCTAATATAATTAGATTAGCAATAATTGACTTTATCGTATTCACGAATCTTGCTTAGCTTAATACTGGGCAAATATGATGGATATTCGTTTAGTATTTATTTGAGCAATCCATCCTATTATGTGTGCAGTATTACGGATTTTTCTATGTAATTCATCCATCATTGATCTGAGTAAATCAATGACGTGATTCCTAAAATAGTTTTTTTTCTTGTTTTGCCAAAAAAACTACAATTTACTATATATATTTATAGTTCTTTACTTAGTTTTCATAATTTAATGTAATTATATTTATTCTGTAATTTTGTATTTTTATAAATTACAACAGCAATTTTGACTTGTTTAAATTTATTAAGACTGAGTTAATTTAAAAAAAGTACGTAAACTTTTATCGCTTTTGTTGCTCAATTGAAACGGTATAACAATATCAGCGTAAATTGATATTTTTGCATAATTTGTATTCAAGTAAAACGATGGCCTATTTACCGATAAGATTAATCTTCGATAAGATTAATATTCAATAAGATTAATTATCGTTAGGATTAATCATCAATAAAATTAATCATCGATAAGATTAATCATCAATAAAATTAATCATCGATAAGATTAATTATCAAAAAGAATAATCATCGATAAGATTAATCATCGATAAGATTAATCATCGATAAGATTAATCATCGATAAGATTTATCATCGATAAGATTTATCATCGATAAGATTAATCATCGATAAGATTAATCATCGATAAGACTAATCATCGATAAGATTAATTATCGATAAGATTAATCATCGATAAGATTAATCATCGATAAGATTAATCATCGATAAGATTAATCATCGATAAGATTAATTATCAAAAAGAATAATCATCGATAAGATTAATCATCGATAAGATTAATCATCGATAAGATTAATCATCGATAAGATTAATCATCGATAAGATTAATCATCGATAAGATTAATCATCGATAAGATTAATCATCGATAAGATTAATCATCGATAAGATTAATCATCGATAAGATTAATCATCGATAAGATTAATCATCGATAAGATTAATCATCGATAAGATTAATTATCAAAAAGATTAATCATCGATAGGATTAATCATCGATAAGATTAACAATCGACAAGATTAATCATCGATAAAATTAATCGATAAAAAGAAATATTGATTACTCCTAGCCCAAAGTCACGTAGCAGTAGCTAATTACATTAGATTCTGCCAGGTATATTTATAATATATATCAGTTATTCCAAAATTTGTCTTGGAATTTTACATATTAATATATCTTTATTTCTTTATTGAATTAAATGCTTAATTTGTAATAAAAAAAATTCCATTTATAACTTTATATAAAGAAAAAATATTTTAATCACGTTTAATATAATTAGAAATATTTTATATTTATATATTTCATATTTTTATATTCTTATTATATAACATTATATGATATTAAATATTACAAATATATTGATGTAGATGCAACATTGACATAGCATAAACATTAATTGCATGTTTCTAAGGTATATGTGCTATTTTCTATGTATGATATCATAATCATTTTTATCAGTTTAAACGCAACATCAGAGTATAAATTATAATATATTTTGATTATTCTATAAATGAATGAATATAATAGTAAATATAATATTAACATTTATTTATAATTAATGTATATTCTAATCTATGATTAGAATATGAATAAATAAAAATGAATACTTTATAATATAATTTATTTAATATAATCTATCATAATATATATTATATTATAATATATCCATCATATTATCTAGAATGTGATTAATCAGTTGTGATTAACATCAGGTTCATATGAATAACCAGAATAGATTAGAATATGTACATATTGGTGTAAAGCAAACTGTGTAATATAAAAATGCCCATCGTATTTTGCGGATAAACGACATCATTGAAATATTTGTTCTCTTAAGTGGTATAGAGATAATATATTATATTCAATTATTCAATTTTACTTTAATGTAATGAATTTTCGTTAAAGTTTTTTTCTTAAAAATGCTATTTGATTCAAGTTCATGTCAGGCTATCGTTATTTTGGCTTAAGATGACACGAATATACATATTTATTGACAAGAATACACATATCGTACCAGTGATAATAATCTACACATATGTTTAAGCTTAATATGAATTAAAAAATTTTAAATCGATTTTATAATTACACTGTCAGTAGTTGATTTATTACTAAAATCGCCATGATCGATGAATTCTGTAAACGTTTTGTCGTCGTAATTTAATGCAATTTTAATTCTGTAAACTATTTAATTTATACGAATTCTTTATTTTTATTTAGACTGATGAGGTTTCCTATATACTTGATGTAGCGACGTCATTAACTAAGGACAGTGCCGTTCAAAGTTATACATCCTTAATAAAACCCGCTTCCATTGATGATGGAGAGATTGAAGTAAGAAATACTTAACTTAGGCGATCATTTTTGAAGATTTTTATAAATTCATATTGATTTTTATTTTACATCCAATTTATAATAATTATTTTTGAAAATATGTTAAAATTATTATATCATTTAAATTGCAATAAAGACGTTATTTTGCAAATGGTATTAATCCAAATTTTAAAACTAAAGATGCATTTAAGTAAATATTTCGACGTGTATTTATTGATTCAAAACAAAGGTCAATATCCTATGAGGCCACTTAGAATGTGATGTATTTTTCAATATTATATAATTCAATATAATTTATATAATTGAATATACAATTAAATATTACAATAAATTATATGTTATAATTTAATATTTTACTGCAATATTAAGATGAATAAAGTCGACAACTAGATCTGTTTATAAAATAACACTCATACGATTTAAAAATACGCTTATATATCAACACTTTCTTAGAATTATCGATTTATATATTTAAAATATTTAAGTTTGTTTATTTCTCATTCGTTTGCATAAATGAACATTTTCATAAATGGACATTTTTCATGTAAACATCTTTTGTATTTCAGTTTTCACTAAAAGTTAGAACGTTCTACTGCAAACTTAAAAAACCATTTAACCTTCTAAATTATGATTTAATTGTTTTAATTGACTTGACGTTTAAAGTAAAAATGTTTGTTTTAATGTGGTAAATTTTAAATTTGTTAAAATAAAATGTGTGGTAAATTTGAACTCGTTGAATTTTTGGCTCAAATAACTTGTAAATTTATTCCCTTTAATCAAGTAACTTTTAGATTATACCAGTCAACTTGAACTTAGTTCGTAATATTTCGGCTATACGCCTTTATGTACCTCCAGATTTGCGTACTAAAGATACTCGTCAAGGCTTAATAGCGACATTACGCGAAGTACAATTGAGATTTCCGGATGGACTTCCATTACTTGACCCACTAGAAGACATGGGTATTAAAGATCCTAAGCTGAAAGAATTGATCGTAAAAATAGAAGCATTTGAGGACCGATTATATTCACATCCAATGCATTCGAATCCAGAGTTGCCTTCATTATACGCTCAGTACGAGCAAAAATGTCAAGTAGAAAAAGAAATGAGGGATGCCAGAGCTGAACTTCGTAAGGCCAGATCACTTCTGATGATCGAAGAGTTACGAAAAAGAAAGAGGGTTTTGCGACGACTAGGATATTGCGATCAAGCTGATGTGGTACAGTTGAAAGGACGTGTTGCCTGTGAGATTGATAGCGGCGGAGGTGAAGAACTCATTCTCACCGAAATGTTGTTCAACGGTGTTTTCAACGAACTAACAGTGCCTCATGTTGCCGCATTACTAAGTTGCTTTGTCTTTCAAGAGCGTCACCAAGAGTTCCCTCGCTTACAGGGTGACCTTGCATCTACTCTACGTGTAATGCAAGATACTGCCCGAAGAGTAGCTAGAGTTACTTCCGAATGTAAAATCGAAATTGACGAGGAAAAGTATGTCGACTCTTTAAAGCCCTACATGATGGATGTTGTATCAGCATGGACAAGCGGATCTTCATTTGCAAAAGTAACTAAGATGACTACGATTTTTGAAGGATCGATAATCAGGTGCATTCGCCGGTTAGAAGAACTACTTCGACAAATGTCATGTGCTGCAAAGGCCATCGAAAACGACAAGTTGGAAACAAAGTTTCTTGAAGGTATTTTTGACATTAATATTTAAAGCATTTTTTATTGCAATTATCACTGTTCAACTATAAAATCATTATAAACTATAAAATCATTATTTTATAGCTTATTTTAAATAGTTAACATATGATTGAACAATTACGAAAATTTGACGTCTTCAAACATTCAATTTAAATCATTTCAATAAACTCTGTATTTTGTTCCTGTGAAAGCATTTCTTAAAAAGTTAAGTTATTAATATTTTTATTATTAGATTATATATTAGTATCTATTGAAGTTAAATATGAAAACATATCTTAATTATTAAAATCATAATTATATTATGGTGTTACATTAATCTATTATTTGTAGCAAATTTCACGAAAATACCTAGAGAACAAGAGAACAGGCTAAACGTTTTGTACGAATGTTGTAATTAATAATTTGTTAATTTATTAAATAATTTAGATGCATAACGATTGTTTTTACACTTTGATTGCTAAATCCGTTAACCTATTACATATTTAACAAGCTAGGATTATTTATATACCTGTAATTTTTGCTTTTAAAACAGGAACGAAATAGAGAGATATTAGATAAAAATAAATATCTGTTTTTTAATAAATTTTATTAAAGATATATATTTTTTGCTCAATCAAAATGTATTAATTTGATTTCATTTCCTCAATTTAATGCATTCAACATGTCGTCATTTAACATGTTCCTAATTGATAAAATTGCTCATCGCTATATAAATCGTAATTTCGTAAAAATAATAAATATTATCATCGTATAAAAACATAAAGTTGGATCAAACAATTATTTTATTGCAAATCACTGGATTAATTTTTAAGAATTAAATTCATGAAGGAGAATTCTTTCGCGTCTGGCTTACATTTTTACAATTAAATTTTTGTATTAAATTCATTGATTATTTAAATTTAATCATTGAATTTAAAATAATTAAATAAATTCTTAGATTAAATTTAATTTATGTAATACAATAAGGAATTGTCAAAAGTAAATAAACAAAAACTTTAAATTATAAAAATTCTTTCCGCTTTTTAAATTCATCATTGAAGTAAAAGTGTGTTCTGGTAACAAACACATCGGAAACTTAAAAACATTATGTAGTGCATAGTAAACAAATTCAAATGCCTAATATGAACGTATGAAAGCGTACTATGAACGTACTTATTGAAGTGAAGCAAAGGAAGTTGTTTACCAAGAAAAACACAGTTAAACTATTGATTTCCTGAAGATGATTGTATGATATATCGAAATATTACAGAGACATTTTGTAATAAACAATTTTCATTTTCGATTCTATAAATTTACAAAACTATTACAAAACAAATATTTTTAATAGAAAATATAAATATGAATAAAAATATATATAAGAAAATATAAATGTATAAATGAAATAAAAGAGTTAAAAATACATTGTTATTGTAAATTCAAAATTCATAACTACTTTATAATTACTTTATAACTACTTTATAATTTATAATTACTTTATCAATTTAGAATGTAAATTTAATATTTGTTTAAGTTCTATAATAAAAAAATAATTGAAAGATATTGTGTAACTGAATATAATAAAAAATAATTATTTCCTATTATATTATAATATAATAAAATTATAATATCATTATATTATTTATTATTAAAGTTGCCAAATAATTAATTTAAAAGTAGTTTTATGGGAACGAAGGGAAAATTAAAATTTATTACAATTGATTTAATAACAGAAGCTATTTCGATAGCTCTTATTATTATCCTTAGTAAATCAACAAATGTACAAGTTAATATTATAGTTTATGGGGCTAGTATGCACAAATAAACTACGCTTGTGATTTCCTTAGGATAAAAGCAGGAGTCATCAAAATATTGTAGAGAATATTTACTAAATTTTACTCCTTTCTCGGTTAACAATTTTTACTACGTTCTAATAAATTCACGAAACAATAAAAAAGGAAGAAATTGATGTTTATTATGCAGCTGAATTTAAATTGAAATTCGTATAAATTTTTATTTTACAAAATAAAATTCAATAAATAGAAAAAATTGTATATCGAAATTTAAAATTTTTATATAGCCCTGATTGTCGTAAAGGTTAGTATTCGTTACTTTTAAATATATTTTCAATTTAGCCGTCAGCAAAATAAAACGGGACATTATATTCGCTGCGAGTCTGTATCTATAATCAAAATTCAACGACATCGTTTTTGTTAAAATCCTGTATACATAGCTGCTATACAAATATGTATTTCTCGTTTTTCTTGTATTTGATATTTAATGTTTGACAAATTACGGTTATTTTTAACCGTAATTAAGCGAAATCTGGGAGATTTTGACAACATTAATCTCATAAGTCATGTTCATTATAATTTCAACAATCGCCGTTCATCAAGTATGAGTCACCAAACTATATATCAAGTTATAATGTTATCAAACATTATTGAATTTATTATTGTTTATATCAATATATATATTTATTATTTATATTTATTAATGAATTTATTATTGTTTATATCAAACCGTATCGAACATTATATTTATCGAAATAAATATTCAGTGTTTGATATATTTAAAAGATAAACGGACACTTTTAATAACGGCATTTAGTAAATATATGACCATAAAACCGTGTGTGGATAATGTATTAAAAAGTAGACTTAATTGGAATTTTTCTTAACTAAAATAAATGCACGTTATTGTCGCTTCAGTACCAATTGCGAGCTTAACGAACATACGTCGCAAGTAACAGTTTGCTGTAAATTTTGTAATTTCGTTAAATGTCAGTTACATAGATTGAATACCTAAGTGAGGAAGATGCATCACTTAGCCTATAATATTTTACCAAGCAATTACTTCTTTACTTGACGAGCCTCTGCTGTGAATATGAAGAATGCTTCTTTGACTCAGTTTCATATTTCACTTCTATACTTTCAATGTATAAAATGATGGTAAAGTATACAAATATTTTTTAAATGAATTTACTCACAATTATGAGAAAAGATGAATATGCAGAGATAAAGCGAATTTATAACAATTCACTATTTATGGCGGCTACTGTGATGTCTCGGATCTTTAGCTGTAGCTGCGGCATATAGCTGATCTGCCGACCCAAATCTGCAGTCTATATCTGCATTAGTTTGATAGAAGTAAGTAGGCAAGTTTGTATTCGTTGCAGTGAAGGTTGCCACTCCAGGACTGGAGTTCGCTTGTTGAGAAGGCATTACTTGACTGCTATATGCTACTAACATGGCTGCTTGGTGATGTACAGCATGACCGTTGGCCGGAAATGTCGCAGTCATGGACTGTGGAAATAAGGTCGTCGTTAAATTATCTCCTGATTCACTTGATCGTTTTCGCTTTGCTGAATGACGTGACTTTGGTAACAGGTTCTTTAGCTCATCTAATTTGCGTTTAAGATCATTTACCTTAGTACCGAAATTCTTATAAGCCTAGAACGTCAAACATGACATTTTATTTCATCGAATAAAAACCCGAATTTTATTAATATGTAATAATTAGTAAAAGTATCATTTTTTTCAATCTATAGCATTATTCGGAATCTCTTAAGTCACATAACTATTTTAATCATCAAAATTGGTTATCAAACAACATTACACAATAATATAGTATAAACCGTAGTTTATAGTGGCACAATGATATATGGCAAAGCAACACTTACAGTGAGAACAACTTTAGCATCGTTGTGCTGCATTTCGTAAAATATTAGCGATTGTTCTAGCATAGATATCATTTTCTTTCGCATTTTCAACTGGTTTCGAATCATATTCGCTAGATGCTGACATCGGACTTTAACGGACTGAATTTCAGATCGATAAACTGCCCCTTGTGATCGCTCTTAAAATTAACACATGAACACTTAGATATTGCAATTACACGAAAATATTGTTTCGAGTTAAATAATTTTTAAAATTATTTTACGATTATCAAGATACTATTAAATTATTTGAACATAATTCAAATTATTTTTAAAATTATTTTGATATTGAATCACGAAAAACAACGTAATTACAAATAAAAATTAAAAATCATCGTGAATCCCTCCATTTCTTCTGTCGTTTTGGTTGTCGCTGCATGTCAGTGAGAGTTAACTTCGTGTCAGCTTGACAATTGTGCAAATGCTCAACTTGAAGAGTAAGTAAAGATATGAAGAATAAAGGTACATGGGCCTAAGGATTATAAGCATGTCCATTAGGAATCTTCACAGCACAAAACTTATCATGATCGCTATACAGCGAAGCTCTCCAAATTCATGGTATTTTATGCATATTAGAATCTTTCCTGCTAAGTGTGTTGTGTTAACACACAGGTGTTAAAGACAATTCGGGATTTAATTCTTATTTTTGTACCCTTTTATTTTCAGGCAAAATTGATTGTGATATTTACAAAGTACAATAGTCGTACTGAGATGGATTAAGTTAGGTACAAATAGTGAACGAGATTGTAGACGTAAAAAGGTAGCAAAAGGTTTCGAAGAATGTTTCATCTACTACTCGCTTTTTAAACATTACCTGACTCCTAACTAACTGTGCAAAATTTCGCTGTAAGATATCTTGCCATAACGACGGTAAAGTATATTGTATCATTGGAAAGAACATTGTCCAGAGGAAATTGATTGAACCACCACATGAGAGCGATCCTATATTGGAAACGCGAATATTCGCGATTGAAAGAGCGAATAGTTGCAAGATGAGCAGTCAACAACCATCAACAGGACGAATGGATACCGGGATAACTGACTACTTGTTTTATCACTGACTCATGTCTAACTGTGCAAAATTTCGCTGTAGGAGATCTTGCTAGAACGACGGTAAAGTATATTGTATCAGTGGAAGGAACATTGTCCAGAGGAAGTTGATTGCATCTCCACCTGAGAGTGATCCTATATTGGAAACGCGAATAGTTGCAATTGAAAGAGCGAATCGTTGCAAGATGAGCAGTCAACAACCATCAACAGGAAGAATGGATACCGAGATAACACTAATTTATAGTAAATTTCAAAGGATTAGATACAATAAATAATACGTCAGAGCGTTGAAGTGAATTACCTTTACGATTTAAACTTTACCTATAACATTTGATTTTTTGATGTTTGCTGAAGGATTGTTAATTGTTCAATAATTCGTTAGTGTATTAATTATATTAGTTTCACAACAGAATAAAGAATATTGACATTGATTCAAATAAATGATGGGTAACATCTCCGTCGTTCTTAATCTCAGATACTTTGATATTTTTGGAAGAGGTGTTGAACAGCTTATGTCTGAAGTCTACTGTAATAAATATTTGATTATTGCGAAACCATCCTCCGAAACGACAATGCATGACTATATCTTCATGACTTTATTAAAACGCCTTCCATCTACTTTGTTTTGCATAGTTTTGTACATTAAATGAACTCTGATATAAAATCACTTTTAGTATGATTTAAAATCTTAATTTTATTTTGAATTAAAATAAAAAATATGTAATGTTGTGTTAATTAATTTTAATAAATCAAATTTATTGATTTATTTGATTGGATAATCTCAATGTATCGATCAAAAATCGGCAACTAACTGTTTGATAAATTTAGTAAAGCGCAGTTAAATATTATAATCGAGTCGAAAAATTATCTAAATAAATTATTGCTTTGAATATTGGTTTAATAATTAATGCAATGCTCTAATTTAATTTCAAAAATTTAATATTTTAAATAACAATTATAATATATAAAGGATGTTATGCGATAATATTTATAAAGTTAATAATAAGTATATAAAAATAAATGATTTTAATACATTAAATTTTAAATTTCTAAGCAGGATCAACAAACCGCAATTTTATTTTTTTTATTTGTTGATTAATTGTACAAATGTTCGATTTAAAAAGTTCAACTGCGTTTAGTTAAACAAATTTTACGTTTTCTGATAAAGCTAAGAGACAGTTAGCGATATAAATATATTTTATTTCTAAATTTCAACTTTACTAATCAATTATTTTTAATGAATATATTATAGTTTAGCATTTTACTTAATTGAATTTCATTAAATTTTCAACTTAATGCATAAAATTACCTGAAAAATACGTATGATTTCGTTCAATTTCGTAACAATTTGTTTAACGATGTCTTATGATTAAAACATATGCGACATATGTCTCATATTTCATATGGGACACATAAGCAAGATAACTGAACGAGTGGATCTACACCTCCGTATAAATCACATAAAATTATATTTATTAACAAAGACTCCACCGTCCTTGTTTAGCTTTAGCTGACGACATAAAAATATGGTGTGCGGTCCTATCTGAAGAAAGCTATAAGATTACAGCGTGATATTGATAGGACTCATACGTGAAGTGTATACGCTGACTTAATATTAAACATTTCGAAGTGCTACATATAGTATGCCCTGTTTTTACCTTGTACAGTATCGGGCCATGTAGTATTATTTCGAATAATCAAGTTCGTGATCTTGTCATACCTTTACAATCGACACTGAAAACTAGAATGGACACTGACATACGCTGTAGTTCCGCAAGTTTAGATTGCGGAACTACGCATTCGGAAAATTCATTCAAGTAATAAAGGAATTCAACAAGATCGGTAAAGAGGCAAACTATACATTTAAATTAAGGTCGAGACAATATAAGTGTACGCTGCGACAAAATTGTAGAATATATAATCCGTACTTTTACATTGTAAGCCTATCTTTGTTACAACTGATATAACATAAATTCTTAAATTTGTTTAAGAATTCGTGATCCAAATTATAAGAATTGGCTCACATTCTTAAATAATTATTTATTTAATTAAAAAAATAATATGCATAATATTTTGAATTTCGTTATTACGTGATATCGCATATCGATTTGCAATAAAAAAATTATAAACCACTATTTGCACGAAATATTAATACCTATGTTGTTCACTCACGATCACTGACATTTAAGTCATCCTTATTTGGAATGATTAACGATTTTATTTAGTTTCCACTATGCCGTATTACTTATTGTAATGACCAGGAAATGAACGAAACTCCAGAGATAATATGCACATAATACAGTTACATTTCGGCAAGAATTCAACCAAGTAATTTCTGTGTAATCATTATCAAATTTGAAATAAAATTACTCATAAATCATAATGACCGTATCAGAAACATGTGAGAATTTTTGCAATCAATAATTGGTGAAAGGGCCCTGTAAGAATCACTTTCACTAAATGTCTTTCAATTTTAATCACCGAATGCAACTTTTTTACAATATTGCTTCATGCCAATTTGGTCACGATCACTAATTGCGTCTAATTTTTCAATGTTTCAAGCAGTCCAACAAGCAGTTTGAGTATTTCCTCCGCAACAAGCACCTAAAGCTTTCGGGTCACAATTTTTCACAGTTGCTTTGGCAAACGAGGATCTTAAGATATTTTATTCATGATAAATGAACTTAACCTCTTCTGGCAACCGAGAGAAGTCATCCCGGATGTAGACAGAAAAACGTTCTATGAAAGAAACAGCTGCTAGACACTCCCAGCACGCCCTCATACAACGTTTAGGTTTACCAGGCTTGTCTAGCAACCGATTCTGCCATCGAAAATTACTTACTACAGGGTAGTGATCGGTTGACAGCTCAGCCCCACTCTTCACACGAGTCCCCAAAAAGTAACGTCGCAGATCAGATAAAACGATTACAAAATCGATCATTGATATTTGACTGAGGGTATCATGATGATATGTGTATTTATTGATCTCCTTATGTTCAAACATGGAGTTGGTTATGCACAAATTGTTACGAGAACAAAAGTGAAATAATTCAACACCACCCGTATTCAAATCAGAGAGTCCGTTCCTCCCCAACACTCCTTTCCAAGTAATACTGTCGCTACGAACATAGGCATTAAAGTCACCCAATAGAATGAGATAATCTCTAACAGGAGTTCTATCAAGCAGAGCCTGAAGATCTTCCACGAAGGTTGCGTATACCGAGATAATGTTGGGAGCATAGGCACACACAACAGTTATCCTCATTTCCTCTTTGACTAAAAGTCTCAGAGACGCCAGCCTTTCGTTCACTGGGTTAAACCTATCTACCACGAACGACAATCAGGGACTTGTAAGTATCCTTACACGCGCCAGAAGTCGCTTTCCGATGGTAACTCCCGAATAATTCAAGGTCCAACGTTGATCCAAAAGTTTAGTATCAGTTCCAGAATAGTGAAGAAAAGTCACTCCGACTATTTCAAGACCGAAGCGAGCCATCTCTTCAACTAATTCTGGTTCCTTCCACGACAGCGAGATGGCATTCCACGTTCCTACATGAAGGCTAGTTCGCTTCGGATGTTGATGTCTCTTTCGCTGTATCTATACAACTGCCTGGTTACACGGCACCCGACAATGAAAACTCCTCGAATCAGTGGTGAGTTGACCATTGTTCCTCGCACTTAATTTATATTTTGTAATTATTTTGACATTTTGTCATTTATATCTAGTCATTTTCATTGTCTTGGTTTGTTTGTTCGGCTATCTCCCGTTCCCGATATCCTTTGATGATCCAACATCGCTACTGTAAGGAAACAGGTCTCCGAGACTCTTCCGGCCTTTGGCCCATTGTCCAATCTGCCGTTGGGGTCATCGGAGTGATTTTGTTTGCTCGTCTATCTACGGCTCCTAATATCCTCTGATGATTCAACATCACTACTGTAAGGAAACAAGCCTCCGTGACTTTCTTTCGTCTTTTCGTTCATCGTCTAATCCGATGTTGGAGTCATCGAAAGAATCTGAGAGAGTCTATGAAAAGACTATCACTACGGCTGATGCAACCCGGTTAATTATTTAGCCGTTGATCGACGTATGTCGAACATCCGTTGCCTGGGCCGCTCCATGAAGATGCTAATTGGCAATATGTGTCAGTTTAGTACTTACTCGACTGGCACCTAGCGGCCCATATGCATAAATAATTTGATGATTTAATGTAAAATAAATTATAAAATAAAATACATATGTTATAAAAGTTCGTTTCTGAATTTTTATAACATATGAAAGCAATTTTGCTATATTAGTGGAATATATTCTACTGAATGCGGAGACTCTCATACGGCTTTATTATGGGATTAGTTCAATATTGCATACATAAACAGTTTATATTCACTGAAATATATCATCACATATATGATCACAGGTGATTATATTATAAAATAATTGATGATTATTTCATATCATCAATAGGAGGGATCTGATATAGTCTATGAAAATACTATCCACACGGCTGATGCAAGCCGGCCAATTACTAGCCGTTGATCGACGAATGTCGAATATACGTTGCCTTGGCCGCTCCACGAAGAGGTAAATTGGCGATAGGTGCCAGTTTAATACTTAATCGACTGGACCCAAGCGGCCCAGTCGATTATTACTATTGCATATTGAATAAGCAATAGTAAAGAGGTATAGACGATAGAACAAATCAGAAAAGCCAAAATAATAAGCAATCAAGCCCTGTAACAGACAAGCGATCGCATGAAGTTGCTCGTTTACATGAGTTCACGGGGGAGCGGATGATGTGAACTGCGCTCTGAGCATTCAATGAAATAAATAAATAAAGATTTTCTTAGAACAATAATACATGGGATAAAGTTTTCAGTTGAAGAAAAGAAAAATCAAAATATGACAGAAATCTTCTTTCATCTTTCTGTTTTTAAGTCCTCAATATTTATAGCCTCAGGTCCAGTGGGATCTGAGCACTCCAGTCAATACAGCACGCCGTCTTCCGACTAAACCACTCGGGATCTTTCACCCTCCCCCTCCCCGAAGGCAAGGGAAGGGTGAAAGATCCGGAGTGGTCAAATATCCGGACTATGCTGGGTAAACGAGCGACGAGGAGCTTGAGAAACCTTAGCCTTTGCTCTGGGAGGCGTCCTTTAGAAAAGTAGACTAATCCCGAGATAGCCCAAGTGCCCCAGAGGCGCACCTGGGTTTTCCCTTTCAATGACAGATGCTAGGCCAGTTTCAGATCTCACCTAGCTCTCTTCAGGATACATTTAAGTTTATTCAGGTCAGCTTTCGCCGACCAGTTCACAGTAAAGGTGAACTTCAGGTATTTTACTCAACTCGTGAAGATTGGGAGTGGTTGATTATTCAAGATAGAGGAGAGTGCAAAGAGTGATAATCTCTTAAGTTTTTTCCTTATTGCAAGGGCGCCATGGAAGACAACCACATGCCATTTAGCGGAGTTTAATATAAGATTAGATCGGGTTAACTGATCTTTTAATCTTAAAAGGAAACGGCTGATGTCCGAGACTACGTCTTTACACCTGCGTCCATAGAACAGGGCTGTGGTATCATCAGCGTATACCACTAGACGTTGTTCGCGTTTAAATATTTTAAAGAGCTCAATTGAAGCAGCAAGAAACAAGATAAAAGAAGGATGTGATCCTTGGGGCACACCTGCAATAGGGTAGAACTGACGCGCATCATGGTCGTCTTTATAGTAGAACCGCTTCATGTACAGCAATATCTCTACCCTGTTAACAATTATCGCAGGGAACCCTAAGGACCTGAGAGAATAGATAACAAAGGGAATGGAGATGTGGTCAAATGCAGCAGAACAGTCAAGGAAAACAGCCACAGCAAGTTGATGACTATTTTCCTGACATAACTGATGTACTTCACCTATAGCTGAATGAACCGAGCGACCTTTGACAAATCAATGGAAACCTGTTGGGATTAAATTTCGCCTACTTAAATGATTGCGGATTTTACGGGCAAGCGCTTTCTCGTAAATCGACACGAGGGAATTTTGAATCGAAATGGGCCGCTGGTCTTTAGGACAAGAGACCGGATTTTTCTTTGGAATAAAAACACGCCTACTAATGTTGATGCCGGCCACATCGGAATGGGTGGCTAAAAGCATTATTACGGCTACTTCTCTTCTTTGTTCGGCTGTCAAAAGCTGACAGGCATGCGAAGAGAGTTAAGCGACGAATTTGGAGGTGCCCGGAAGCGGCATCTAGGGCCGCTTCCCGTAGGAAACAGTCTTTTCTTTTTTTAACAGTTTAGATATTACCAAATGATGATCGAACGCCGGGACGTTTTACCTTCAAATCGAGTGTCGCTATTCAACGATATCGTGTAATAAAGTGCACACCGACTACGTGTTCATTATATAAAACAGTAATTGATCTCGATTTTTTTAAATATAAATGTGCGTGTAATCGAAAATCATTATTAGCTTCGGCGGATACTGAATGGACTGTGATTTCGATGCGCGCTATCCATTTGCACATCTTTTGATACGTTCTTTTTTATACATGGCAAATCTAATCAGCTAGTGACACTGTGTTGCAGGAGACAACGTCACTCTTGTTTAGTATAATATTCACCGTAATTAATAATTATCATGGATTAATGATTCTATAATTTGTAGATTGCAGAAGAATTCCTAATTTGTGTTACGTTATAGGACAAATCATCCAACAATTATTATATGCCTGCATGAACAAATTATCTCTACTAGACGTGTTATGGCTTAAAAGGCTCAACAAATGCAAATAATCTATTCAGCTAGTGACAACTTCTTATGATTAATTGAACCGAAATGAATGATATTATCTTAGTCTACACTTATCGCTCTCCCCGTTTAGATTAGGTAATGATGTTTAGTTCATACCCATTGTTCTCTAATGTTCGATTAATAAACGCTGTTTGGACTATACGCGTTGCTAAAGTAACTGTATTTTGACCAGCTGATTGTCAAATTTAAGTATTTAGGAATAGGGTTCTTTACTTTATCCTTTAGTGTTTTTTCGTAAAGGCATAGAAATGTTTTATTAAATATAACATGATGTTATCAAACATAATATTGATTGTTTGTTGATGCCATGTGTTTGCTTTACTATTTGCATCCTTGTTTCTATACGTAGCTTTAGCATATTTGTATGTCAGCTTAAGCATTTAAATCTTTGGAATTTTAAAATATCTTTAAACAGAATCTACAAGTTTTTGTATCTTTTAAAGTATTTGCACTGTAATTAGACAGATCCGACCATAAAATACTGTAGTGATCAGTTCGTATGCTTCTTGAAAACAACTTTGAAGGCTTCGTTCTTCTTTACAAAGGTAATTCCATTGCCATTTGTTTCTAAAACGTTTCTACATTATTTACACAGAATTCCTCTATTTTTCAAAACCCTTCGTGACAATAAACTGTTTTGCTTGCCAATTAAAAAATGAGTGTGATGTGTTATGGAAGAGGAGTAGATGAAATAGCCGTTTTTGTAATTGGGTTTTATATAAATTACCAATATAGATTTGATCCTGTATGTAAAATCAACATGCCGCAATGATGTGCTGATATCGGAATATCTTGAAACGTGGTGTCATGCGTGACTCTCCATAAGTAATTTTTTAATTCAATACAAGCTGAATATTGAAAAAGTCAATCTAGAAGTCAGTAGATTACATCTAAAATTAGTTATTACGATCGATATCCACAACTTAAAGGTGTTAGTTTAATATTAAGTTATAAAATAAAACATTTATTTTTAAGTCTATTTAACTTGAAATCATCAATTCGATTATTTGAAGGCTGGTTTCTTTTGCTAATTTAAATCTGGATTTACCGAAACATCAAGCGCTAAGAATTAAAAGCGATAAAATTTTATAAATTTCTCTTAAACTTTATAAATATATTATTATATGTCGACTTCCAAGGGAGCTGAAGCTCGTAAGGAAGCATCACATCGAATAAACAAAAACAAAACATCAAGAGTTCACGAGGTTAAGCTTTAGGCGTTCTTTGAATTGCACAGCAGAAGAGCTGTTGATCACACTAGGTGATAATCCATTCCATCGTTTACAGACGCGATCCATCACTGTCGTGCAATTTGTTCGATGCTTTGAGCGATGCTTCAAACATAGCTCGTGTCCACATAACATTGGGGATTCATGAAGACAGAACAGCTGCTTACACGGATGATAGGCACACGCAACGACATCCACACTAATAAATCTTAATCCATTTATTAAATTTGGAATTTTGAAGTAGGATCAAAACATGAATTTATTTTTACTTTAAATAGTTGATAATGGTCCATTTATTAATAAAGAATTATCGGAACTGGATCAAAGAAAGCAAAATTTTTATCTAATATTTCGCTACCCTCTATTTACATCTTAGATAATACTGTATCCCTTGTTAGCCATACTTTTGTTCTCTAATATCGCTACATTTGTGTTACTTCGTAACCGATCTGTGCGTTTGTTTGGAGAGCGGCCGAAACTTGCGAATGAATCTGGTATCGCTGCAGAGGAGAAACATCTTCCAAATCCATCAACCATATCGATTAGTGAGTTATGTTTTAAAGAAATTCGTGCACGTTGCAAATTCGGATGAATATATCGAGCAATACGGAGAGATGATGATTACCAAGAATATGCAGTAAAAGTATTCTCACCAAATGAATATTCATCGTTTGAAAATGAAAAGAGAATTTACAATATACTCCGGACTGATCCAAATTATGAGTCGTGCATTATAAAGTAAGCCTTTTTTTGAAAATAAAATTATTTAAAGATTATTTCACATTTTCGAAACAAATCACGACCACACTCCTTCAAAAACAACACAGGAAGTTTTCAATCATGTACCGTAGACACCATCGAATACTCCGAGCAATAATTATTCAAGCCATAGAAGATCTACTACACATACAGAGGAAAATCGTGCCCGCTGTTTGCTAGTAGCTAGTGAAACCTTCCAGTTTGAATATTCATTATCGACTGAAAGAGGACATGAATATGATAAGCACGGTCCTCTCTGTGATGTCATCAAAGAACGTAGACAAATTTAATTTTATACGTATTGTGAATTTGATTCGCTTGGGTAAGCGTCAACAAGATGGGAGACCAAGGCTTCTAAAAATAGTATTTCAGAACAAAACAATGAGAGATAATGTATTCTCACAACGGTATAAACTTTGTGATACTGGACTGAATATTCTCCAAGATCTAGATCCAGACGAACGAGCTCGACTAAAACTCGCTAAACTGGAACTAATAGAGAGGAGATAAAATGGAGAAGTTAACCTATCAATTCAGAATTTTTAAGTAGTGCAACACAAGCGTATGAACTGGCGGCCAAACTTCGCTCTTCGCAATCAACTCGTAACCTCTGGTGACGTCCAGAAACTTTGTGTCGCAGTAGATCACAGACGTAATATGTGCGCCGCTACCCTACAGAAACAGTTACGCCATTAAATAGTATTTTTGACAACCTCAACCGGGCAAATATCAAAGTTCACTCTCCGATGGCGCCGATGTCCAATAATGACTTCTGCCATTTTCGTGTAATGTTTTCTAATGTTCTGAGCTTACCGAATAAACTCGACGAACTGTATCATCTAACACAGGAAGAGACTTTTGATATCTTAGCACTTACTGAAACATGGCTCTCATCGTCGATCAGTGATACTGAAATCGCAATACCTGGGTACAGTGTTCCCAGAGCAGACACAACTTCACGTGGTGGAGGTGTGGTAATATTTGTTTTTGATGCCCTATACAGTGAAATTCTTGAATCAACTGTTGATAACTCAACCGGTAACGAACTCATCTGGATCAAAGTTAAATCCAACGTGGAATCGCATATTACTGTTGGTTTGTTTTACCGCTCTCCCAGATCACCAACTATCGACATTAAGAATTCGATCAACCGTCACTTGCATAGGAAGGGGCTGTTAACCTGCGGTGACTTCAATATGCCTCATGTAAGTTGGAATAATTATTCACAAACGGAAAACTGTGACATTGAGTCAAAATTACTTTTGGAATATTTCATAGACCATGACCTAGGGCAACATGTCCACGAATTCACGAGAATAAGAAACGAGTCCACATCACTTCTGGACTTGTGCCACTCAAAAACATCAATGACGTCAAACACATACACTTTAGGCCTCCCTTAGGATCCAGCGATCATCTCGTGCTAATTATAAAACTGAGATTTCCAAACATCGTCAAGGATCTTGTGCCTCCTGTTTCCAGAATCAACGTATACAAAACTGACTACACCACTATTGCCGCACTTTTGTCACATCAACAGTGGCTTGATCCATTCTCCGTAGGCGTAAACATGGCATGAAACGATTTTCGAGACGTGCTCCGACACCTGATTGACATATTTTCACCTACCATGAACGTAGAAACGAAACCAAGGCAAGCAACTCAATGGGTCGTACACTCTGTAAGACAGGCAATCAAAAAACGCAACTTGGCATTTCACAAATACAGAACTGGGCACGGCACTTTCGAGGCTTGCAGAAAAGCTCGAAACTACGCGACGTCAATTAAACGTAATGAGCAACGGACATTCCTGAATAATCTGTTCCCAAATTCGATCTGACCCAAAGAGATTCTATTCATTTGTAACCAAGCAGAGCAAATTGAGAAACGCCTTACTACAATGCATATTGGACGATGCGGACAACTTGGTATGCGACCAAAAATCGATTACTGATTTATTTGCAAACGAATTTGCAATGAGGTACCCGTCATCAATCAGTAAGAAGTTAACGTTAGGATGTTTCGAAAGGAATAATACCTCAGCTAATCTAGACGAATCCCTAAAAATCGTTCAAGACGGCATACCGTCAATTGCCCTACGTGAACTCGCTACCACTGTGTGTACACCTCTTCATCACCTATTTATTGCCTCGTTATATACATCGACCTTACCTGATGAGTGAAGAACCGCAATAGTGTGCCCGATCTATAAGAAAGGAAATAAATCACGTTTATCGAACTACCGTCTAATCAGCCTTACATGCATATCTTGCAAACTTTTAGAGCGAATAGTGCTTGCTGAATTTAAGGCATTCATCAACAAGAAGGGAATCATGAATAATCAACAACATGGTTTCGTAAACTAAGATTCACTATTACAAACTTACCCACCGCGATACACAGCTGGGCCTCTTCGATAGATGCCGGAAACGACGTTGACATTGTCTTTTTTGATTTATCGCGAGCGTTTGATCGAGTAGACCATTCAATCCTTATCAGTAAATCATATGACATTAAAGTGCGCACCTGCATCCTCCATTGAATTTCTGACCTCTAATACAGTCGCTCATTTACGGTTAAAATAGGAGACTCGTTTTCATCTAACATTCAACTACACTCTGGAGTTCCACAAGATTCAGTCTTGAGCCCATTGCTCTTCAATATATACATCAATAGCGTAATACCACTTATAGCTTCTGGCTGTATTCTATATGCAGATAATATTAAAATTTGGCGGACCATCAAAAACGACAACGTCGTGCACATCCTACAATTGGGCATATCGAACCTACAGTATTGGGCAGGTGCAATGAATCTGACTATAAACCCAGAAAAATGTGATCATATGCACATTGGACGCAGGCGACATATTGCAAACTATGAAGTAAGCGGAAGGCAAATAAACGTGGTCAACTCTTACAAGGACCTAGGTGTAATAATAACAGATGACCTAAAAACAAATATCAACTCCGCCAAAACTAAGTGCTTAAAAATTCTTGCTATGCTACGCAGAACTATCCGCAGAGTCGACATTCCGTCATTTAAACCACTTTATGAATCGTTGACTCTGAGTCACGTGTTATATGCATTGCAAGCCATGCATCCTCAATCAAAAACTGAGCATACGAATATTAAAAAGGTTCTACGCAAAGCAACGCATTTGGTTCCCTCGATAAGATGCTTACTATTTGAAAGTAGAATTCACTTGCTAGGCATTACATCAATAGAAAAGTCTCTTTTAATATCAGACTTGATGATGACATGGGCAACCGTAAACCGTCGTGATCATCCTTTGACAGATATCTTCCCATCCGCAAGGCATCAACACTCAGAGGTTACGGCCTTCACATCATGGCGAAACGGCACATCAGAGATGTATGCAGAGGTTTACCAGATAGGGTGCTCACTGTATGGAACAATATACCTGCTCACATAGTAACATGTACATCAAAAACTGCATTCAAACGACAGTTGAAGAACTTTGTGACTACAATTACATGACATTTTTCATTTTTTTTATTTTAACTTCGTGACTATTGTGACTCACCTTATAACGAGCTTTTGCTCACTCTGGTGTAAATTAATAATAAATGTGAATTATTGTAGATAGTTGATAATGATCCATTATTGATAAAGAATTATTGAAGCTGGATCAAATAAAAAGGAAGATTTTATTTGGTATTTCGCTAACTTCTGTTAGCATCCTCAGAAAATTTCAATTTGATAAAGACTTATTGGAGCTGGATCAAAGAAAGGGAAATTTTATTTGATATTTCGCTAACTTCTGTTAGCATCTTCAGAAAATTACAATTTGATAAAGAATTTTTGGGGCTGGATCAAAGAAAGAAGGAAAATTTTATTTGATATTTCGCTAACTTCTGTTAGCATCTTCAGAAAATTACAATTTGATAAAGAATTATTGGAGCTGGATCAAAGAAAGAAGGAAAATTTTATTTGTTATTTCGCTAACCTCTGTTAGCATCTTCTTTAAATTACAATTTGATAAAGAATTATTGGAGCTGGATCAAATAAAGAAGGAAGATTTTATTTGGTATTTCGCTAACTTCTGTTAGCATCCTCAGAAAATTTCAATTTGATAAAGACTTATTGGAGCTGGATCAAAGAAAGGGAAATTTTATTTGATATTTCGCTAAATTATGTTAGCATCTTCAGAAAATTACAATTTGATAGAATTATTGGAGCTGAATCAAGGAAAGGAAGAAAATTGTATTTGATATTTCCCTAACTTCTGTTAGTATCTTCAGAAAATTACAATTTGATATAGACTTATTGGAGCTCGATCAAAGAAACAAGGAAAATTCTATTTGTTATTTCGCTAACCTCTGTTAGCATCTTCTTAAAATTACAATTTGATAAAGAATTATTGGAGCTGGATCAAATAAAGAAGGAAGATTTTATTTGGTATTTCGCTAACTTCTGTTAGCATCCTCAGAAAATTACAATTTGATAAAGACTTATTGGAGCTGGATCAAAGAAAGGGAAATTTTATTTGATATTTCGCTAACTTCTGTTAGCATCTTCAGAAAATTACAATTTGATAAAGAATTTTTGGGGCTGGATCAAAGAAAGAAGGAAAATTTTATTTGATATTTCGCTAACTTCTGTTAGTATCTTCAGAAAATTACAATTTGATATAGACTTATTGGAGCTGGATCAAAGAAAGAATGAAAATTTTATTTGTTATTTCGCTAACCTCTGTTAGCATCTTCTTTAAATTACAATTTGATAAAGAATTATTGGAGCTGGATCAAATAAAGAAGGAAGATTTTATTTGGTATTTCGCTAACTTCTGTTAGCATCCTCAGAAAATTTCAATTTGATAAAGAATTATTGGAGCTGGATCAAAGAAAGAAGGAAAATTGTATTTAATATTTCGCTAACTTCTGTTAGCATCTTCAGAAAATTACAATTTGATAAAGAATTATTGGAGCTGGATCAAAGAAAGAAGGAAAATTTTATTTGGTATTTCGCTAACTTCTGTTAGCATCCTCAGAAAATTTCAATTTGATAAAGACTTATTGGAGCTGGATCAAAGAAAGGGAAATTTTATTTGATATTTCGCTAACTTCTGTTAGCATCTTCAGAAAATTACAATTTGATAAAGAATTTTTGGGGCTGGATCGAAGAAAGAAGCAAGATTTTATTTGGTATTTCGCTAACTTCTGTTAGCATCCTCAGAAAATTTCAATTTGATAAAGAATTATTGGAGCTGGATCAAAGAAAGAAGGAAAATTGTATTTAATATTTCGCTAACTTCTGTTAGCATCTTCAGAAAATTACAATTTGATAAAGACTTATTGGAGCTGGATCAAAGAAAGGGAAATTTTATTTGATAATTCGCTAACTTCTGTTAGCATATTCAGAAAATTACAATTTGATAAAGAATTTTTGGGGCTGGATCAAAGAAAGAAGGAAGATTTTTTTGGTATTTCGCTGACTTCTGTTAGCATCCTCAGAAAATTTCAATTTGATAAAGAATTATTGGAGCTGGATCAAAGAAAGAAGGAAAATTGTATTTGGTATTTCGCTAACTTCTGTTAGCATCTTCAGAAAATTTCAATTTGATAAAGAATTATTGGAGCTGGATCAAAGAAAGAAAAATTTTATTTGATATTCCGCTACCCTCTATTTGCATCTTCAGGTAATTTCAGGTCACTCCAGAAAATTACAATATAGATTGTAATTTTCTAACGATGCTAACAGAGGTTAGCATAATATCAATAAAAAAATCCTCTTCTTTTAACCAGCTCCAATATTTCTTTATAAATTTATTTTTATGTTTCGCCAGTTACTGATAGCATCAACAGAACGAGACAACCCAATTCGTACATTGATTAATTTTTTTCAATGTTCAACAAAAATTATAGAATTTGTTCAACAAATCAGATGAACACGATTTGAAAAGTTGATAAAAATTTGTCCTAATTGTAAATTTCAATAAACAACTTATAGATTAAAGTCCATAGTTAAGCATTAGTACATATCAAATCAGTTAAGTGTTGAATTAAATTATCATTGATCCTAAGAGATACGCACCAATACAAATGTATTGATTGAAATGGTCTATGGATCGATAGAACTGAATAAAATGGGGGGGGTATGCTATGATCGAAAGGTATATACGCCGAAAACAAATAGTTGTCTAAAAGAAATATGCTTTGATGAAAACGGAAAAACCGATCAAAACCTTTTAAATTGTATATATGTCATTTCATCATTCACAGATAAAATGATATATCCAGTAAATATAACGGAAAATCAATACATTTATCTAAATTATACATCAGTTAAATGGAAATGGAAAATGTATTTATAAAAATGAAATGTGTACCGATCGAATTCAGATTAAAATAAGAAATGAAATAATGGAATACGCCGATCGAAAATATTATACTGAACAAAACATAATGAGATAAAACAAACAAAAAAATGAGATATGCATGGATCAAAATGCTAAGAGAATGGAATTATTACTAGAATCCCAGGGAAGACATTTGTGAAGAATAATTAATTTATGATTAATAAATTAATCATAAATTACATATGATTAATATATAATTAATCATATTTATTAATATAAATAATATATATAATATATTTATTAATATAAATAATATATAATATATTTATTAATATATTAATCATATATTAATATTATATATTAATATTATAATATTAATTTATTAATGATTAATTTTTTAATCATTAATTTGTGAAGACACCTTCACAAATTACAAGTAGAATAAAAAAAAGTAAAACCTGGAGATGAATTTCCTATTTTTCCTTATGTAAGGGAAAAATATTCTATAAATTCTCTTATGTGAGAATTTTGAATATTGTAATATCGATATTTTAAATCTCTCCATATATTATTCAAATGTCAGGGAGCATAGCTCAGAAGACACCTTCACAAATTACAAAAAAGTAGAAAAATAAAAAATAAAATGAAATGATATCATATAAAGTTCAGAGACTTTGAAGATGCCATAAATGTACGTCTACTTACATGATTCACTACCTCAAGCGATAGGCTATTCAAAGCAGGCACTACTCTTACATCAAAATTTATATGGCGTTTTTTTCTTCATTTTCTACGTCTTAGCATAAATGATTATCCATGTACTCTTGAGTTATCGTGAATTCGGAATAGGCAACGAATCATATCACTATCATTATGCATTGCACACCTAATTGCTTTGAGGTCGTTTAGTATTGTGAGTGAGGATAATCACCGCATATTAAGACGACTTAATTGCTCATTATCGGTTAGATTATAGCGGGCTAAAATTCGTTTAGACGAACGTCTTAATACCTGCTCAATTCGTAGCTCTTCCCTTTTACTAATGGAATAAGATACGGTCGAGCAATAATTTAAGACAGTTGGACATAAGGTATTATACAATACACGAAATGTGTTAATATTCAGTTTACTAAAGCTCCTACGGATCACCCTAGAAATTCAAGTAGCTTTAGCACATATAGCCTAGGTATTTTTCTTAGTACTAAGATTAGTAGACACCACCATCCCAAATCACGATATTCACTAACGAGTGAATATCTTTGTGAGTCAATCAAATATGTAGTTGATGGAATTTTTTGCCTATATGCATGTGAGCACATTTCGCTATATTAATAACTAAACAACTTTCAACTGACCAAGCAGCTAATGTATTTAAATTAGACTGTAGGATGTGTCTGTCGCTATTACTAACTATACGACGATATACAGGGTCTTTAAAATTCGAGTTTCTTTAAAAATGTATTGTTCTGACAACTATCACTGTTTCAAAAAACGTTTTTTCCAGATATTAAGTAGAAGGTTCACGATTTACTGAAATGGATTGTATTTTGCTTGAGAACCGTATAAACATAATAAAAATCCACTACGAAAATGGTGGAGCAGTAAAAACAACATTTTGCAAAATTGTACACATTTTTGGTCGATATAATCGTCTTACGGAGCCAGGAATAAGGAAGTTGGTCGAAAAATTTGAGTCGACTTGATCGGTACAAGACAGAAGTACACCAGAGCACAATGGTCCGATGCGTTCAGCTAAAAATATCGCTGCTGTTCGCGAAAGCATCGAGGAAGATAAAAATTTATCGATTGAACGACGTTCACAGCAATTGGGCCTATCTGCAACCACCACATGGAGAATTTTGCGTCAGGACTTAGTTCTCAAGCCTTACAAAATTCAGCTGGTGCAAGAGTTGAAGCCGAGCGACCATCAGCAACGTCGACAATTCTCTGATTTTGTTCAGCAACAACCTCATGATTTTGTTGAAAAAATTATCTTTACAGATGAAGCCCATTTTCATTTCAATGGCTATGTGAACAAACATAATTGCCTAATTTGGGCACTGGAAAATCCACGGCAGTATGTAGAGAAGCCACTACACTCCTCTCGTGTAACTGTTTGGTGCGCATTTTGGTATGGTGGAGTCATTGGACCGTTTTTTTTCGAGAACGCATATGGAAATGCGCTTACCGTCAACGGACTGCGATATCGGGAAATGCTCACAACTTTCTTTTACCCTATTGTTATGGGTATGGATATTGAGGATATGTGATTTCAACCAGACGGTGCGACATGCCATACAGCCAATGAAACAATAAAGCCATTGGAATCAAAATTCAAGGGAAGAATACTCTCCCGAAATGCAGACGCAAATTGCCCCCCCAAGATCTCCGGATTTAACACCCTTGGATTTTTTTGTGGGTTCATCTTAAAGACCGGGTTTACGCTAACAAACCAGAATCAATTAAAGCACTAAAAGACAGCATTCGGCGCGAAATAAAGGAGATATAATCACAAATATGCCGAAATGTAATTGAAAATTTCGGCAAAAGAATTGACGTCTGTAAGCGTTCTTGCGGTGGGCATTTACACGATATCGTTTATCATTCTTAAATTGTAGAACGTGTACTATACATCGACAAAAAACATATGATTTTTCTTTCACAATGTGTTAAAGATCCAAAGGCGTTGTGATTGGAATTTACAAAAAGTGAGAGCTTATGTTATATCAGTTTTACAATTAATGGATCGTGACCTTCTGTATAATGTCATTTTAGGTAATTCATCACACCCTCGGACAACTAAAAATAAATGATCTTGATTCATATTTTTATTTGAAAAAAAAAATAAAAATATGAGGAAATACATCATTAGAATGTATTTTGCCCCGCTGCTATGTTCGGTAGAGGAGTTAGGGGCCGAAACCTGATAGCATAGCAGTTCCTCCTGATGACCACAAATTCTTATTCTGATACATAGTTTGTTATCTATTAGTCAATTCATAAAAATGACGTTTATTTTAAATTTCATTTTTTTCAACTTAATTTAAATTATAGAAAATCTAAAAACAATTATTAATTTTATTATTTAATTATTAAATTTTGATTTAGCATTATTATGTTTTGTTTATTTTATAATTATATTAAATACGTAGACTCAGTTAGCTGATTTGATTTATTTGAAATTTTGAGGCATGATTTAATTTATTGCATTTACTAAAAACATTGACATAGAGAGATTTTGAGCTTGCGTTATAGTATGTTTTCGATATTTGCTTGAAATATTGAAAAATTAGACGCAATTAGTGATCGTGATCAAATTGGCATGAAACAATATTGTAAAAAAGTTGCATTCGGTGATTAAAATTGAAAGACATTTAGTGAAAGTGATTCTTACAGGGCCCTTTCATCTATTATTGATTGCAAAAATTCTCACATGGTTCTGATACGGTAATTATGATTTATGAGTAATTTTATTTCAAATTTGATGATGATTACACAGAAATTACTTGGTTGAATTCTTGCCGAAATGTAACTGTATTATGCGCATATTATCTCTGGAGTTTCGTTCATTTCCTGGTCATTACAATAAGTAATACGGCATAGTGGAAACTAAATAAAATCGTTAATCATTCCAAATAAGGATGACTTAAATGTCAGAGATCGTGAGTGAACAACATAGGTATTAATATTTCGTGCAAATAGTGGTTTATAATTTTTTTATTGCAAATCGATATGCGATATCACGTAATAACGAAATTCAAAATATTATGCATATTATTTTTTTAATTAAATAAATAATTATTTAAGAATGTGAGCCAATTCTTATAATTTGGATCACGAATTCTTAAACAAATTTAAGAATTTATGTTATATCAGTTGTAACAAAGATAGGCTTACAATGTAAAAGTACGGATTATATATTCTACAATTTTGTCGCAGCGTACACTTATATTGTCTCAACCTTAATTTAAATGTATAGTTTGCCTCTTTACCGATCTTGTTGAATTCCTTTAATACTTGAATGAATTTTCCGAATGCGTAGTTCCGCAATCTAAACTTGCGGAACTACAGCGTATGTCAGTGTCCATTCTAGTTTTCAGTGTCGATTGTAAAGGTATGACAAGATCACGAACTTGATTATTCGAAATAATACTACATGGCCCGATACTGTACAAGGTAAAAACAGGGCATACTATATGTAGCACTTCGAAATGTTTAATACTAGGTCAGCGTATACACTCCACGTATAAGTCCTATCAATGTCACGCTGTAAGCTGATAGCTTTCTTCAGATAGGACCGCACACCATATTTTTGTCGTCAGCTAAAGCTAAACAAGGACGGTGGAGTTTTGTTACTAAATATAATTTAATCCCAACAGGTTTCCATGGATTTGTCAAAGGTCGCTCGGTTCATTCAGCTATAGGTGAAGTACATCAGTTATGTCAGGAAAATAGTCATCAACTTGCTGTGGCTGTTTTCCTTGACTGTTCTGCTGCATCTGACAGCATCTCCATTCCCTTTGTTATCTATTCTCTCAGGTCCTTAAAGCTCCCTGCGATAATTGTTAACAGGGTAGAGATATTGCTGTACATGAAGCGGTTCTACTATGAAGACGACCGTTTCCTTTTAAGATTAAAAGATCAGTTAACCCGATCCAATCTTATTTTAAACTCCGCTAAATCGCAGGTGGTTGTCTTCCATGGCGCCCTTGCAATAAGGAAAAAACTTAAGAGATTATCACTCTCTGCACTCTCCTCTATCTTGAATAATCAACCACTCCCAATTTTCACGAGTTGAGTAAAATACCTGAAGTTAGCCGTTACTGTGAACTGGTCGGCGAAAGCTGACCTGAATAGACTTAAACGTATCCTGAAGAGAGCTAGGTCAGATCTGAAACTGGCCCAGCATCTGTCATTGAAAGGGAAAACCCAGGTGCGCCTCTGGGGCACTTGGGCTATCTCGGGATTAGTCTACTTTTCTAAAGGACGCCTCCCAGAGCAAAGGCTAAGGTTTCTCAAGCTCCTCGTCGCTCGTTTACCCAGCATAGTCCGGATATTTGACCACTCCGCTTCTTTCACCATCCCCACGCCTTCGGGGAGGGGGGAGGGTGAAAGATCCCGAGTGGTTTAGTCGGAAGACGGCGTGTTGGATTGACTGGAGTGCTCAGATCCCACTGGACCTGAGGCTATTAATATTGAGGACTTAAAAACAGAAAGATGAAAGAAGATTTCTGTCATATTTTGATTTTTCTTTTCTTCAACAGAAAACTTTATCCCATGTATTATTGTTTTAAGAAAATCTTTATTTATTTATTTCATTGAATGCTCAGAGCGCAGTTCACATCATCCGCTCCCCCGTGAACTCAAGTAAACGAGCAACTTCATGCGATCGCTTGTCTGTTACAGGGCTTGATTGCTAATTATTTTGGCCTTTCTGATTTGTTCGATCGTCTATACCTCTTTACTATTGCTTATTCAATATGCAATAGTAATAATCGACTGGGCCGCTTGGGTCCAGTCGATTAAGTATTAAACTGGCACCTATCGCCAATTTACCTCTTCGTGGAGCGGCCAAGGCAACGTATATTCGACATTCGTCGATCAACGGCTAGTAATTGGCCGGCTTGCATCAGCCGTGTGGATAGTATTTTCATAGACTATATCAGATCCCTCCGATTGATGATATGAAATAATCATCAATTATTTTATAATATAATCACCTGTGATCATATATGTGATGATATATTTCAGTGAATATAAACTGTTTATGTATGCAATATTGAACTAATCCCATAATAAAGCCGTATGAGAGTCTCCGCATTCAGTAGAATATATTCCACTAATATAGCAAAATTGCTTTCATATGTTATAAAAATTCAGAAACGAACTTTTATAACATATGTATTTTATTTTATAATTTATTTTACATTAAATCATCAAATTATTTATGCATATGGGCCGCTAGGTGCCAGTCGAGTAAGTACTAAACTGACACATATTGCCAATTAGCATCTTCATGGAGCGGCCCAGGCAACGGATGTTCGACATACGTCGATCAACGGCTAAATAATTAACCGGGTTGCATCAGCCGTAGTGATAGTCTTTTCATAGACTCTCTCAGATTCTTTCGATGACTCCAACATCGGATTAGACGATGAACGAAAAGACGAAAGAAAGTCACGGAGGCTTGTTTCCTTACAGTAGTGATGTTGAATCATCAGAGGATATTAGGAGCCGTAGATAGACGAGCAAACAAAATCACTCCGATGACCCCAACGGCAGATTGGACAATGGACCAAAGGCCGGAAGAGTCTCGGAGACCTGTTTCCTTACAGTAGCGATGTTGGATCATCAAAGGATATCGGGAACGGGAGATAGCCGAACAAACAAACCAAGACAATGAAAATGACTAGATATAAATGACAAAATGTCAAAATAATTACAAAATATAAATTAAGTGCGAGGAACAATGGTCAACTCAACACTGATTCGAGGAGTTTTCATTGTCGGGTGCCGTGTAACCAGGCAGTTGTATAGATACAGCGAAAGAGACATCAACATCCGAAGCGAACTAGCCTTCATGTAGGAACGTGGAATGCCATCTCGCTGTCGTGGAAGGAACCAGAATTAGTTGAAGAGATGGCTCGCTTCGGTCTTGAAATAGTCGGAGTGACTTCTCTTCACTATTCTGGAACTGATACTAAACTTTTGGATCAACGTTGGACCTTGAATTATTCGGGAGTTACCTTCGGAAAGCGACTTCTGGCGGGTGTAAGGATACTTACAAGTCCCTGATTGTCGTTCGTGGTAGATAGGTTTAACCCAGTGAACGAAAGGCTGGCGTCTCTGAGACTTTTAGTCAAAGAGGAAATGAGGATAACTGTTGTGTGTGCCTATGCTCCCAACATTATCTCGGTATACGCAACCTTCGTGGAAGATCTTCAGGCTCTGCTTGATAGAACTCCTGTTAGAGATTATCTCATTCTATTGGGTGACTTTAATGCCTATGTTCGTAGCGACAGTATTACTTGGAAAGGAGTGTTGGGGAGGAACGGACTCTCTGATTTGAATACGGGTGGTGTTGAATTATTTCACTTTTGTTCTCGTAACAATTTGTGCATAACCAACTCCATGTTTGAACATAAGGAGATCAATAAATACACATATCATCATGATACCCTCAGTCAAATATCAATGATCGATTTTGTAATCGTTTTATCTGATCTGCGACGTTACTTTTTGGGGACTCGTGTGAAGAGTGGGGCTGAGCTGTCAACCGATCACTACCCTGTAGTAAGTAATTTTCGATGGCAGAATCGGTTGCTAGACAAGCCTGGTAAACCTAAACGTTGTATGAGGGCGTGCTGGGAGTGTCTAGCAGCTGTTTCTTTCATAGAACGTTTTTCTGTCTACATCCGGGATGACTTCTCTCGGTTGCCAGAAGAGGTTAAGTTCATTTATCATGAATAAAATATCTTAAGATCCTCGTTTGCCAAAGCAACTGTGAAAAATTGTGACCCGAAAGCTTTAGGTGCTTGTTGCGGAGGAAATACTCAAACTGCTTGTTGGACTGCTTGAAACATTGAAAAATTAGACGCAATTAGTGATCGTGACCAAATTGGCATGAAGCAATATTGTAAAAAAGTTGCATTCGGTGATTAAAATTGAAAGACATTTAGTGAAAGTGATTCTTACAGGGCCCTTTCACCAATTATTGATTGCAAAAATTCTCACATGTTTCTGATACGGTAATTATGATTTATGAGTAATTTTATTTCAAATTTGATGATGATTACACAGAAATTACTTGGTTGAATTCTTGCCGAAATGTAACTGTATTATGTGCATATTATCTCTGGAGTTTCGTTCATTTCCTGGTCATTACAATAAGTAATACGGCATAGTGGAAACTAAATAAAATCGTTAATCATTCCAAATAAGGATGACTTAAATGTCAGTGATCGTGAGTGAACAACATAGGTATTAATATTTCGTGCAAATAGTGGTTTATAATTTTTTTATTGCAAATCGATATGCGATATCACGTAATAACGAAATTCAAAATATTATGCATATTATTTTTTTAATTAAATAAATAATTATTTAAGAATGTGAGCCAATTCTTATAATTTGGATCACGAATTCTTAAACAAATTTAAGAATTTATGTTATATCAGTTGTAACAAAGATAGGCTTACAATGTAAAAGTACGGATTATATATTCTACAATTTTGTCGCAGCGTACACTTACATTGTCTCGACCTTAATTTAAATGTATAGTTTGCCTCTTTACCGATCCAATCAATATATTAACGTTATAGCCATTGTTTTAACCCTCGCTTTTTGAATTCCTTTAATACTTGAATGAATTTTCCGAATGCGTTTAGTTATTCATGCATTCACAACTCTCTTGACTTTTAATTTATAAATATTTAACTTTTATTATAAAAATGTCTTGAAATTTAATAATTTTTTGTTTTTCTTAAATTTTGTTCGAGTTCGATTTGTTCACTGTTTTGTGTTTCGTTTAAATTTTGTTTATATTCGATATGTTCACTGATTAATAATTGAGTAAATTTATAACGAAATTTTTTGAGTTACAATAAACGCCTATGCACCAATTCTGATTTATCATTATCATATCACATATATTTATTATTATGCATACAGGTCTTTGACCAAAAAGTCTGTTCTGCATGCTCATTGTACAACACAGCACAAAAACAAATATCATTTACGAGCAAACTAAGGATAAAGTTTTATATTGTTGTCCTGATCCGCATGTCTTATGTGACTGTTAACCAAAGCATGAATTGGCTTTGTGGTGATGCAGCCACAATGTCATGTGATAATGAGTTTTACAACTTTAATGCTCTGTGTGACAATCGCGATATCATTGTGGACCTTCCAATTTGCCTTGTGCGCAACATGAATGAATGGTCCATATGACATTATCGGATGTTCATTTCAACACAATCGTTTAGATATCTATCTCCTTTACGATATGCCACATTGCGAGCACTTCCATAACGAGTAGTCTGGTTCTCTCATTACGCTCGGTGATGAAGACAACTACATTTGGTTAGCGATGTTATAATGAACTAGCGCATTTTATGGCCGAACAAGGCAGAGTGAAGATAAACACAAACAACGCTTTTTAATCAGATAAATTATCTTTCTTGCGGAACTGAAAGAAAGAAAAAACTTATTTGTTTCGTTTAAATGCTGCTTGATTCTGATTTGTTCACTGATTTCATGTTTTGTTGAAATTTACTTTGTATTCGATCTGTTCATTGATTTTTCATTTATTTATCATTCGATTTTCCATTTACTTATTTCGATGAAAGGGGTTAATAGAACATTGACGTGTCACTGATCTGGATGCGTTTTGATTAATATTTGAATACGACCAAATTACGAAACAAATACGTAGACACTATATGCAAAAGCCACTGTCTTGCTTGAACAATAACGTTAGGCGATATATACCTTCAGTATGTAATTAATGTGTAACGTTCATGCACATAATTCAATAATTATAATTTCAATAATTAATCTTGAAATTCCAATTTACGGCAAAAGTTGAAAAATGTCTTTTAAATTTGTAATTTTTTAATGAAAATTACAATTTATAGCTTCATCTGATAAGTCCATATAATGAATGATCGTGAGACACCCTGTCTTCTTTTGTGTAGATCAATATGAGAATTTGCCTGCATCCCATGCTAGATATTATGGCCTTTGGCCACAGGCTATAATGTATAAATCAATTTATGCACGGTCTCACCGTGATGTGATTGTTTTACATTTCAATTATATAATTCACATGTACAATTAAATAAGTAAGGTATGTACAATTCATATTTCACATGAATCAATTGCATTGAAAATCGGTATTTTATGAAAGAAAACTGATTTTTCCCCTTAAAAATGTTGGCTAAAAGAATTAATTAGCTTTTAAATTTAAGCATAGCAGACGAAATAGGATAGGTTAACAATCCCATTAACGTTTACAATGACGCTGCTTTTTTAGGTTTCTTTACGATTACTACCAAAGAAATAAATGAATACACGAATTTTACCTACTTTAATATTTTATATTTATTTTAAACGACAATTATTTAATCCACCATTCACTGATGCGTGTGGTAAAATGTGAAATGATTTTTCACATTTAAAAGATTAAACTTTAACATTTAAATTTTTTGAGTCATTAAAATTTATAGCAAAGTTGTAGCAAATAAAAAAATTAATTTTTCAATAAAAAACTGAAATAAAATTACAAACTGTTACCGTCTTCACTATTTAATTAGGAAATACAAATGAAATTTATTATGAGACGGTATTTATTAGAGAACAAGAAACTTACCCCGAAATTTATTAGCGGGTTCGTTTAACTCAAATGAAGCCAAAGCAGCTTGTTTAGCCGAAAACTGCTCACTTTGTAGCTGACATGTTTCAAGCATTTGGCATAGTTGTTGAGGCTAATTCCGACATTTTAATTAAAATTTAAAGGATACATTTCGTACCTTATAATCCGCAATGACCTTGTTACATTCCGGAGAGTTATCTAAAGCAAATTTTTGTTCAAAATGATTGTATCAAACCACATAAAATACCTTTCCTAAGATCATTAAGCCATTTGCTAATATCAGCCTGCGAATAGATACGACGATCCTTCCATATTTTCAGAATACGTTCAACTTCTTTACGAATTGTCTTGCATCTAAACGCTTTACATTAAAAAAAATATTAATTACCTAAACATGTGCTACCTTAAATACGGTATGACTTTGGTAACATATTCTAGAAATTGTTCGTGGAATATATGTGCGTGTTTTCTAATACAATTTTGAATGATATCATTGGCAAGATAGAAAAGCAATAATCGCTTCTCGGAAGTTGCTAAACGCATTAATATTATGTTAAATTATAAAAATATAATTAAAAAAATAAATATAATTTAAATAATTAAAATAACTTAAATAATTGAAATATAATTTATAATTTTAATACAATTGAAAGTAGTTATACAGTCTTGAGACACACTTGTATTTTCTCATGATGCAATTATAAATTATAATTAATAATCATTAAATAATTATTATTTATTTAATAATATTAACGATATTTTTAATTTAATCATTAAAAGTCAAAATGAGCTCAGTTATCATAACAGATAACTGTTATGAAGTAGTTTGAAATATTACAATTAAAATGGTACATAGCCTCGCCTGTTATTCAATGACTCTGATAATATTTTTTCCAAATCTTCTAACAGTTTATTTATCAATGTCGTCCCCGCAACAAAGTTATTAAAACTGTAATTGACAATAAAGCTATGACGTATGACAATAACGCTTATCTTTATCACATCTAAGACATAATCTCTAAATGATATCATCTCATCGTTATGACTAACTCATATGTCATATGGATAGTACAAAAACAGAGCATTTGGATTACTGATTGAAGGCATACAATCAGTAAGCAGATGATAATCTTAATAACTTGTCAGCATAGTGACAATAGTCTAATTCTTCTAAAAACACCTTGCATTTTGTATTATCTTACTTTTATACATTTGATTTTCCAGCTTTATGCTAATCGTACAATCCTGCAGATTTTATTATTTAGCTTTTTATCAAAAAATTTAAAGCTGTTCTATTTCGTATAGGTAGTCCACTTTGATGGATCACCTATGGGTGAATTATTTGCTAACTTTACGCTCAGTATAATGCATTTGAGAAGCATTTCTCAAATGCTTGTAAGCTCCTCATCTCGAGATTTCCGAGCATAGTAAGCCTCGATTCGATTCTTGAGGGGGTGAAAGACCCCGGTTAGTTCAGTCGGAGAGCGGCGTGTTGGATTGGCTGGAGGGATTAGATCCTTGTTGACCTGAGGCCGTGACACTGTGAAGACTCTACTATCAACTAGTCTGACTTTCCTTCTTCTTTTCTGTATGTTTTATTTTTAAAAACCTTTTTAGTGGTTATATAGTTATTTAACAAAATCTTTATTATTAAATGCTTGTAAGTTTAATATGTCTCACAAGAAACTAGCAAGAACATTATTTTTACATTTTTAATTATCATTTTCATTATTATATTAAGAAAATTGACAACAAATTTAATATGTAATATTTTTTAAGCTGAAAATTTCAATTTTAGTTATTTGAATAAAAAAATACTTTGTGAAAAAAATATATTATTTTGAATATTTTTTATTAATTGTTTTCAAGTCTCCTAGAGAGCAACAATCATTAAAATCAACACTGCATCTTTGATATCTCATTAGATTAAACAAATCCTTGCTAAAGCAAATCTCTTGAGGCAATCGAAAGAGCACCTTGCGTGATCCGTAGTGGACTTTTAATACAACTTATTATCAATTTTAGCGGTAAATTACTGTTTGAATTTAAATAAAATTTTTGGTTTATTTATTGTTTTAGTGAATACAGTGAGTGACATGTAAATTGTCGTAAAAATAGCTTTAACAGACAGTAAACACTTTTTTAATTAGATACTTACCCGACTGCATATGGCTATACCAGCATTTAACAATCCTTTCATGATGTTCGCGATGATGAATTATCCACAGCGAAGCGGTTTGGATGCAATCCGCTGACTTATTTAATCCGTCTAGTTTTTTGTTAAGAGCACCTTCGTGAAAATAATTAGTGAGCTGATTCTTTTCCGTCATCGTCGACAAATCATATTGTTAAAAGTATATTCAGAGCTTGTTATTTCGTGAATAATCAACTGATGAGTGTTACCTATGAAATCAAACAAATCACTTTTACTAACCTGATATAAATTAACAAAAATTTATTTTAGTTCTCAAAATTTGATCAAAATTTCGCAATATTTGAAAAATATATTTTTCGTCTGTATATATTTAAATGACAAATTTTAAATAAAACATAATATTAATATATAATAATCTTCGTATATATAAATGACCTAGTGCCAAATATCGTATTTTAAAAAATATTCAAGAATATTAGTTTTTACAAGTAAAAATTCAGGGATATTCCTCACAATTGAGTACGATATATTGCGCTTACAATTTACAAAATCAAACACCCAGAATATTTACAACGATAAAAATAAATTCTACAAGAATGCAATCGAAAATAATTTCTTTTAAAAAACAAATAATAGATATTTTTGTTACAAGAAGGCGAGGAAACAAGAATATTTATTTGATTACAAAAATCCAATATTTCGACGGCACTATGGCACGTCATCTTCAGGGTTGTATGTATATTATTTCTCAAACTTTTTAAGAAAAACAAGTTTGAAAGTTTTTTTCTCAAACTTAAAAAAGTTTAAGAAATAATATACATACAACCCTGAAGATGACGTGCCGTAGTGCCGTCGAAATATTAGATTTTTGTAATTAAATAAATATTCCTGTTTCCTCGCCTTCTTGTAATAATTCGGATGGGAAACGAATTTTTTCTACAACATAAGTTTTTACACAAGTGCTATTCTACTCTTTTTTGTCCCCTTAACTTAGTAAATAAATTTCTAATTTACAAATTAAAGTTTGGTATTTAGTCTTCTATTATTATAAATAATTCTTTACTTATAACTACAATATTATATAATGTTTATTACAAGAAGGCGAGGAAACATGAATATTTATTTGATTAGAAAAATCCAATATTTCGACAGCAGTACGGCACAATAGTGCCGTCGAAAGAAAATTTATAAGTGTTCTAGCTAATTACAACCCTGAAGATGACGTGCCGTAGTGCCGTCGAAATATTGGATTTTTCTAATCAAATAAATATTCCTGTTTCCTCGCCTTCTTGTAATAAACATTATATAATATTGTGTTTTATTGTACACGATTTAAAAAATTCTGGTTTAACTGGTTAAAACATTCTTTACTTATAACTACATACAACTATACAGATGACGTGGCGTAGTGCCGTCGAAATATTGGATTTTTGCAATCAAATAAATATTACTGTTTCCTCGCCTTCTTGTAATAATTCGGATTGGAAACGAATTGTCTCTAGATAATTTTGTAAAAAATTAAAAATACCATAAAAATGTTATCATTATCCCTTTTTAATGTGTAGTTTATAAATGCTCAAATTAATAAATTTTAAAAAATTATTAATTTATTAATTTTACGATTGTTTAAATTTTATCGAGTAATATTTATTAATACTGCGATTTTTATACTGTTTAAAACAATAATATTATTTAAATAATATCTAGCAATTATGTCGGCTCTCAATTATTTCGGCTATCAATACTTCGGAGCCGTAATATTTTTTAACGAATTATCTGTTATAGTTTGTGCAAACAAATTGTTTGCACAAACTTTATTGTTATCAAAAAAATAATATTATTTAAATAATATTAATGCGCAAAATCTCGCAAAATTACATATCAACATCCAAAACGTCCACTCAAACTACCCCCGTCGTTTCCAATGTCCTTTTTCAAGCAACTGATCCTGTCACCGTATACACTTCCCATCACATGTCAGTCATATTAACTCCCCGACACCACCGTACCGTCCTTCCTGACTCGTTTATCAATAACTTACATCCAGCAATCGAAATTACCTCCATCAACCTCGACGATCCTTCCACTCATAACCTTTCCTCACATCGCTTGTCATACTCTTTATTATCATTATCCTCTATGTTTCCTATCGACAAACCAACTCCCTCTAAATCCTCAACTGCCAGCTCTCCTATCATGATCTCATCCACTCACGTCACTCGTCCTCTTTTACGGAAACGCTTTCCTTCTCGCGATTGTTGCGGCATCGTCACTAATATCACTCCTTCCACCTCCTTATCTCCAAAAGCACTTCTCGACCACAATGTTTCCGACTTCCAATCCATCCTCTCGTCTCTTGTTCCTGCTGATAAACCATCATTTTCAAGGACATCTCTCCTGTCACATTATTCCGCCTAAGCAAATCTTCTCAATCTAATCCTTCTAAGCCCCCTCTCCTGAAAATTGTTTTCAAGATTCACTCTCACGCGTCATCTGTCCTCTCTAAACAACTCATGTTATCTTCAATAACCCGAATTTTCCCCGATCGCAACCCTTCCGAAATCGATCAACTATCTCTTCTGCCAAAATCAAAACACGCCGTCGAGAGGAAAACGGCAAAACATCTCTTTCCATCCGAAACATAACGGACATTTTCAACTTATCCACACCCGCCCCAAAATTCGATGGCGCTCCATCTCTCCTGTGTTTTCTCTGTTAGACCCTTTCACCACCACAAACGGTTTCCGCATCGACCTCCTCAACACTAGATCTATTCTCAATAAATCCGATCTTATCATCAACCTATTCACCAAGCAATCCATCGATCTCTTCTGACTCACCAAATCCTGGCACTCAGATTCGACGACCTCTTCATTCGCTATATGATCTCTGTCGGTTGGTCAATAGTCGAATTTGCCCGCCCGCTCAGCTCATCTCCTTCTAAATTCTCTAATCATGGCGGCATTGTCGCATTCGCCCGTCACCCCGCGTCTCTTCACATAATCACCACTCCTTTCAGTCCTTGCTCTTTTGAATTGCTTACTTGTCGTTCTTCTAGCCCGATCATTCTGCATCTCACCATTGTATACCGTCCTGGTCCATCAGCTCCTACCTCCTAATTTTTACCGAACTCGCTGACCTCCTTTATCATTGTTCTTTGTCCTCCATTCCTCCACTCGTTCTAGGCGACTTCAACATCCGCCTTGATCGTCACTCTTACACCGATTCCATCCAGTTAATCAACATTCTATCCAACTACAATTGCAAACTCATCTCCACTGCCCCCACACATATCCTTGGCGGGGCACTCGACATTATCGGTCCCCGATCGTTGTCTCCGATTTACAGTGAGTCTATTGGAGACTGACTCACAATCCATCGGAGACTCTTTCATATTCTCCCTGTCTCACCTGCCGAAATTTCATCCGTCCTCATGTTCGTGCCCAACAAAACCTTACCTACCGATCCTCTGCCTGCCCCATACTTAAATCCATATGCTCATCGATATCCCCTTTCCTCACCACCTTGTTTAACTCGTTCATCCGCAGTCGTACCTTTCCGTCACACTAGAAATCAGCCATCGTTCTTCCACTGCTTAAATAACAATCGCTCGACCCTCAATTCCTTCTAGCTACCGCCCCATTTCACTCCTCCCTACTATATCCGAGCTCTTAGAGCGCTTTATCTTCACACAGATCAACGTTTATCTATCTTCATCTAATCTGTATCCTCCTTTTCAATCCGCTTTCCGCTCTAATCACTCCACATAAATCGCATGCATGAAAGTTTACAACGACCTACCCATTTCTCGTGACAAGGCTCTACATAGTGTTATAATCTCCCTCGACTTCTCCTCCGCCTTCGACATCGTTGACCACTCCATCCTCCTTTCTCGCCTTCTTTATGATCACGGCTTTTTTTCTCCTCTTTAGCATTGTTTGCCTCATATATATATTCTATGCTACTGTTGAACCGCACACGAGATCCCATTTCTGGAATACTTTCGAAATATTTATTGCTGAAGGAATGCGCCAATTGAGTGGGGATGCATATGAGCGAATTGAGCTGGTGGATCATATAGGTATAGTTGATGAGGTTCACACTGTCATTTCCACTCTAGTGAAAGACAACGAGGTAAAAAGTAAGTTATTGGTTGATAATCCTATCTTGGGATATATGTATCTTCTTCCTAAGATACATAAGAACCAAACTCCTTGTCCGGGACGACCTATTATTAGAAATTGCGGAACATCAACGGAAAAATTAGCTCGCTACTTACATGATAACTTATATCCCTTGTTAAGGCAATGCCCTTCGTTTATTAACAGCACAGATCAATTCATAAGAAAATTTGAAGGTATTAAACTGTCGCTTAACTCTGATAGTATATTATTTACTGTGGACGTGGAGTCGTTGTTTACCTCCATCATCTTGAGTAATGGCGTTAATGCCGTCAAACAGCTTATGTTAGCAGCGGAATACGATGACTCGGAGATAAAAACTACATGCACTCTATTAGAACTGGTAATGGAATCAAACACCTTCACATTCAATGATAAGATCTTTAGACAGACTAGGGGAACTGCAATGGGTAGCCCGATAGGACCAACATATGCAGGGTTGTATGTGGCATACGTAGAGAAATGCTTCATAGCTTCGCGGGAGCTAAGACCAACTTTCTGGGTGCGATATGTAGACGATATTTTTGGTATTTGGAGTCACGGTGAGGAATCGCTCGTTAAATTCTTAAATGATCTCAATGCTTTTTCTGAGCTTAAATTTGTACGGTCGGTGGTGGATACTCATGGCATAAATTTCCTAGATGTAAAGATTTATTTGGATTCCCAAGAAAAGTGGCAAACTACTGTATACCGTAAATTTGTGGGAACTCGTACATTTATACATGCTAATAGTGCACATCATCTGAGAATAAAAAGATTGATGATCAGAAACGAGATGATTCGTACTAAGAAAATTTGCTCTACATCATACGATTTCGCATTAACATTAAATAAGCTTAGAGATGAGTTCTTAGCCCGTGGTTATAAGAAATATCAAATCGAGCGTCAAGTCAAAGACGTTTGCAAAATGGATCGATGCGAATTGCTTAGTCGAATATCTCCGTCGGAGGATGAGGGGGGTGGATGTTATATTGTAACCGATTATCATCCGGCCTTATTGTCTTTGGAGGGTGATCTCAATAGGGCATTAGCGTCTTTGAATGTAATCACGGGCTCAAGGAAGAAACTGAAAGTAGTTTTTAAAAAGGGTGTTAATTTGAGAAATCTACTATCAAATAAATTACGTCATGAGGGTACATTAAGTGGTACACGCCCCTGCGGTAATAATAGATGCAAATGCTGCGCAGAAATATGCAGAGGCATCAAATTTCGTAGTTCTGTCACGGCGTTGGAGTACACCACAAAATGTGCAGCCACATGTAAAACGAAAAACCTAGTATATTTGTGTTTGTGTGCTGAATGTCCGGTTCAGTATGTCGGAGAAACAGGACATCAACTTAATATTCGTATGAATACTAGACGTTGCGACATTAGAGCTAGACGAACTGGTAGGGGTTGTGCAGCTAATCATTCCATTGAACACCCTGGGCATACAATGAGCGTTATGGTTTTAGAGGATGAATTGCCTAACGTAACTGCGAGGAGAAATAGGGAACAGTTCTGGATAGCGCAACTTATGACAGATTTACACCTCAATACATATAATGACTGTCACTTACCTTAGCACATGAACTGTATATTTGTGTTTTGATACTTGATTTGTGTTTTTGTTATATTGCAGACATTGTATTGTGCATATGTATATTTCAGATTGAACTGAAGAAGGCTTACAAAAGCCGAAAGCTTTTCTAATAAATCACAGTCACTGTTCATTGGATTTCGATTTCAATCGTAAAATAAATATATATATATATATATATATATATATATATATATATATATATATATATATATATATATATATATATATATTCGACCGTTCTTTTCGAGTCTGTTCAAATTCATCATCATCTCCTCCCATTCCTATTTTCTGCGGGGTCCCACAATGTTCAGTCCTAGGACCCTTGCTTTTCTCTCTTCTACTCGGCGATCTCTATCCGTTTATCAAACCTTACTCCATTAACGTCATGCAATACGCCGATGACATCATCATATATACTCATGCACCCGCCCATCGTATACACGATATCGCAATTTCTGCCTCCAACTGTCTTTCTTCTATCTACAAACGTCTCTCCAGTCTGCGTCTCGTTATAAACTCAGACAAGTCTAAAATAATGTAGATCCGGATATTGGGTTTTCAAAATTTCGGCTCTCACAATTTCTGCTCGCACTATTTCGGCTAATGTTGTATTTCGGCTATGCTATTTAATATTAAATAACTCAGTCAAATAATTATGTCAAATAAATACGCTATAGATTAAACAAATCACGTTAATTTCAGCATTGAACCTATCAATCATCAGATACTTGATGGAAACGCGTGTGTAGAAGTTGCATTTTGTCTTACAAGTGAGCTTCTTCAGAGAGCTGTGACGCTATAAAGGATAAGCAAAAAAGCATGCATCTGCTATACGATTGACAATTATTTACAAGCGAAAATAAATCTCATCATTGAACGTGCTGACCTATTATACTTCAAGGGACGCGGGTAAAATTCAAGCGCAAATTGTTATCGAGTGAGATTGTCCATAGAGCTGTGACGCCTTAAAGGATATGGATTCCAATCACATAGCGACAATGCGATTGACAATTCACTATAAGCGCGAAAATAAATATCATCATTGAACGTGTCGATCGTGAGATTATAAATCTCGGGTGTACCTCAAGAATCTGTTATTGCCACACTTGTTGTTGTATTTATTAATAACCTGCTCATGCGTTTAAAGAATCATGTTTTAGCATATGCTAATGATTTAAAATTTGGAGTGTTATTCGTACATCATACGATTATCAGTCACTACAGGGCGACCTGAACTGCCTTACTGAATGGTGTGAAATCACTGCGCTCATGTTAAACGTTGATATATATGTTTTGATGAGAATGGGAAAACTACCTAGTCGTTCCAGTATTGCATTGGTAGTGCGTTATTAAATGAAGTTGAACATCATAAGGACTTGTGTAATAATTCATCGCTATCTAAAGACACGATTGAATAGTGAGCGTGCAAGGATAAAGCAACTAGGGCATTGTACTACATCAAAAATACATTTCTCAGACTGTCACCTCCAATGCTTTGTATCTTATTTTCTTCACTAGTTCGCCCTCATCTGGATTACTACATCCTTGCATGCTTTCCTACCACTAAGCGAGAATTTCTCGACTATGTGTCGGTACTGAAGAAAGGTTCAAGGATATGCTTTAGGGCTGGAACGTCCTACCGCATGCGGCTGCGTGCGCTAGGGATAAGCTCGATTCGTGACAGATTTGCCTTACTAGACTTGTCCTGCCTTTAGGCGATTGTAAACAAACTTGATGGCTTTCCCACTAAAATCCTTGGATTGAGAAGTAGGAAATTACGCGGTCACTCGAAATCGCTGTATAAGAGGCACAATTCTCAATTGCATGCCAACTTTCGACTGTCACATCGCGCGCTCAACTTGTGAAATGTGTGGCATGAGGAAGTCTTCGCTGCTTCTTCGATGAAGCACTTCAAGCGACTGTGGCTAGCATGGATGGAGAATTGACACAAATGATTTTGATGCGGACAATTTACTGATTACCCTATACTAATTTATAAACTTTGTTTTTTTTTTCGATCAGGCAAACAACTTCTCAGCTAACGCCTTGTATTAAATGTCATAATAAGTATTCCTTGCGATATGGTGACATTGCCCGTGGCTAGCTTTCGAAGGGATGTTCTTAATTATTGTAGCAGCCCGTGTATTCGAGTATCGCTTTACTTTCAATTTTATTTTATTGACTTTATCAATGATTTGTTGTGATCGAGTAAATAACCCTTCTGGGTTAAACTCAGGATTGTAATAATAAGTTTAAAAATCAACTCAGTTGTTTAATGGTTATTTTTTTAATAAGTCGTGTTGACGTAATTGAACAAAGAAAAACGGTATTTGAAATAATGTATTGGATTAGAAACAAGCCAAAAAATTGGTTTGTTTTAACTAATTAATACTTTGTATAATAAAGTTATTTAATAATCGTTAATATTATTTTAGCGTGCAGTTTTAGAATAGTTAAAGGCTTCGTTCAAAGTCAATTTGTTAATCAATGTATACTTAGTTAAGATTAAACCAATTATTTATACAGGGAAGATTGAAGTCGTGTTATCTTCAAGCTGATTGCATCCATATCACCTTTTCAGATGGTGAAGGGAAATGACAAAGTGTGAAAAGATTGATATTTTTCTTAAAGTATTTACCCGGTTTGAATAAAAAACGGTTATCCTCGTGGAATAAACATCGAATTAACACATTGACGGCATACTTAAGCATTTATTGACACTTGACTAGAAAAATAAACGTCCTCGAATAACGTTTTTAAAGGTGGTAGCCTTTATTAAAAAATAGTAACATTGCATTTAAATAAATAAATATTTTCTTAATAGAAAGATAACACAATGCAACATAACAGAACACAACACATCAGCCAGTACTTAGACAACGTTCGATACACAGCAGAACCATAATTGTTCATCTGTAGTCTTCCAAAACCTCCTACAAGCTGATGTCCAGAGGAATCAGAGCCCTCCAACCAATCCAAATCGCCGCCTTACGACTGAACCACCCGGGGTCTGCCACCCCCCTCCGAAGGATCCAATCGCGGCGGACGATGCCAGGTAAGCGGGACACGATCAGCTTCAAGAACCTTAGTCTTCGCTCAGGGGGACGTCCTCTCGAAAAGAAGACTAATCCCGAGATAGCCCAGGTACCCCAGAGACGTACCTGGGATTGCATGTAGTATTTCAATAACAGTGTAATATTCCAATGGCAAATGTATGATATTTCAATTACAGTTTCGACCTCGAAACTTTTATTTTTAGTCTATAACACATCAAAGCATATATCATCTAGTTGCTAAATTTGAATTTTTAACTTGCAAATTATTTTTTTATAATTTTCGTAAATTTTGAATAACTTTGTACAGAAACCTTTTAGGTAAGAAAAGCTCTTAATTGGAAAAGTAGTTTCAGTGCCGCATTCTAAAGAATAGCAATATTAAATAATACAATCGAAATATAATGTCTATTATGTAGAAACAAGTATAGATGGATTTACCGGAACGAAAAAGAAAATTTTTACTTTATTTAAAAAATACAATATTTCGATAGCTCCTATTATCATCAGGATTAAAATTAACAATTATAAAGATTTTCTCGTCAAATAGATCGAAAAATAAATGCATCATAAAAACTACGGTTCATAACTATTTTGGATGTTTTGTAAATTCATAGCCATTAATGTATTATTATTTTGTCGACAACATTACGAGCACACCTCAAAGTTGCACACTAAATTATGAAAGATAAATAAAAAATAAAAAAGATCAATCCAAATTCAAAATAATTCGCTGTTTGAATAGTTTATGTGAAGCTGAGCTAACAGTCGGCTTGCTCAAACGATTCCATGGATTCACAATTCTTTATCCAAATTGAATTGTTTTGGTCATATAATTCGGCGACGACTGAGATAAAGGGAATGACCCCATAAAGTTCGGGTAGATCGAATATTCAACAGTCCACGCAGAACGTGATGTTCTTTGTGGAATATCTCTCACGTCAAGCACATATGTCGTAAATCGCGAAGATTGCGTACAGAAAGCATATCCAGAGCCCTGAGTATGTCCCATATGAAAGAACTCTTGCCGAATGAACGAGCATTGTTGCCCTACGCAGCACATTTTCAAGTCGAGTGGACTCATCAACCGTTCTAGAATATGAACATTGAGATGCATACGGTAAATGACTGAGAATAAATGCATTTGGAAAGGATTTAAATGACAAGGGATTCAGAAAACTAAACGTTCAGCGAATCAGACCTACAATACGCATAGTTTTGGCACATACAGAATCAGTGTGTCGGCGAGTAGGCAAATCGTTAGCGACCCAAATACCAAGATCCTTTAGATGTGAAACTATTTTGATGATCTGACCACATAGATGATATGTTGGCTCTGGAGCATCATTACGTGAACGTATACGCATGCAAACACACTTTGATACAATGATAGACAAGCCGTTGGAGCATACCCACTTCGAAACGCTGTCAATATCTGATTGGATGATATCCATATCTAAATTCGATCTAATTGCTCTCGAAATAGTAAGATCATCTGCATACAAAAGTGAATCTGAACTCATGATATATCGTTTACATAAATACAGAATAACAATGGACCCAATACCAAACCTTACGGGACGCAAGCTAGAACATGGTATTGATCAGAGGAAATACCATTAACCCATTCTTGATACAAGCGGTGTAATATGAAATTACCCACCCAGCGAAAAATAATAGGATCGATATTCAATGCTTGTATTTTACGAATCAATATATCATGACGAACAAAGTCAAAAGCCTTCAAGAAATCAAAAATACAACGTCGACATCGAATCCTTCATCAACTAGGCCTATCAAAATATTCGTCACAGTCGAGTGATCTTTCCCGAAGCCATGTTGATTATGGCAAAATAACCTATTAGTATCTAGGTAGTTGCTGATTATACGACACAATATCCTTTCTGATATACGGCAAGATACACAAGCCAAACTCACAGGTCTATAACTTTTCACAGAACATCGATTCCCTCTTTTGTATAACGGCCTTATGATAGAGCATTTCCACACATTCGGAACTCGACCAAGATAGATAGAAACAATAATGATCCAATACAAAGGAAGGACGATAACGTCGGTAAGATTCTTAAAGTATATTGGTGGAAGGAGAGCAGAACAGATAGAACCAGATGATTTGAGCTTCTTGAGCTCCTTTATCACATCATGAACAAAAAACATGCGATTAACATCATAAATTGTTCGACAGTAAGAGAAACCCATTTCGAGATGAGTGTTAGAAACCGGTACTAGAAATTTACAACCAATAGCAGTGGCTATATCAATGTCGTGAACTAGATTTTATCCAATGTTATAAACTATGAAACTAATACTACCAATGCCACTTAAAATTAGCATAGTTGAACAATGATCTAGGATCGCATACAGACCGTTTTTAATAATAATTTATTTAAGTGGCAAATGCATGTCAGCCGCACGCTTACAAGTCCAGTAACTAATAAAAACAGCAAAAATCATACAAATAAATTAGTTAAATTGTTTATATGTGATCAGATTTGACGATTGAAGCATATCATTGAGGCTGATTGGCGTATATGAATGGGCAGATGATTACACGAGAAAGGAGTAGCCACAAGGAAGGAGCGGAAGCCAAAAGAGGTAGAGTAGTTTGGGACATGTAAAAGAATGGAATTACGAGAACGCACAGAACAGTAAACAGGACGAGAATTATCAAGAAAAGAAGGTTGAGAAATTAAGGGTTATGAAAAGTTACAAGGCGGAAAGCAATGAGAAGACGAATTTGAACACAAGAATAAATGGTAGGCAAATCGAGAGGAGCAAGATAGTGAGATTTATGATCAAAACGACGAAGACAGAGGAGAATGCGGAGACTGCGTTTACGATGTGTTGTAGTATAAGAAGAGTGGATTTAGGTGAGTTGGAAAATAGACTAAGACAGTAATCAAGTTTTGAGAAAAGGATAGAAGATATGAGAGTCATACAAGAAGGGAAATCGATAAAAAAGATTTATTTTAACGTGGCAAATGCGTGCCAGCGCACGCTTACATGACCACAACAAAACAAAAATGTAAATCATGTGTCGAGAAGGTGTGAACGGAGAAGTTTGAATGTAATAAAGGAGGGAGCGCGGCGGACGTCGAGAGGGAGTTGATTCCAGGCGAGTGAGGCGGCGACGAGGAAGGATCGGAGACCATAGTTGTTGGAATAATTAGGAACGTGGAGTAAGAGGGTATGATGGGCCAGGAGAGTTTGGCAAGATATGTGGATATGTGGTCGAAGCGACGGATACGAAAGAGCACTTGAACAGCGGAGTTGATTATGCGTTGTAGTGGTAGGATGATGGATTTTAGAGAATTGGCGAAAAAGCTAAGACAGTAATCGATTTTAGGGGGAAGAAGCGATGAAATAAGAGACATACAAGAACGGAAGTCGATAAGGGGGCGGATATGGCGAATGTCACTGTGAATTAAGTTAGACGAGCGGACCTTGTCACAAACGAAGGGTTTAAGGGAAAGGTGATCATCGAATTGGAAGCCTAAGAAAGTGAGATTGTGTACAACGGAGATGATCGATGAGGCAAAAGATACTGTGGGAGGAGATATGTTTGGTTTACGGGAGAGGATCCACATTATTTTAGACTTGTCGGAGTTTAGAACGAGATGAAGATTGGATAGACGTTCGTAGATAGAAGAAAGACAGTTGGATTCATAAATGCCGATATCGTGTATGCGATGTGCGGGTGCATGAGCATAGATGAGGATGTCATCGGCGTAGCGTATTGCGTGACGTTAAAGGAGAAAGGTATGATAAACGGAGAGAGATTGTCAAGCAGAAGAGAGAAAAGCAGGGGACCTAGGACTGAAACTTTGGGACCCGCAGAAAATAGGAATGGGATAGGAGAGGATGATGAATTAGAACAGAGGCGAAAGGAACGGTCTGATATATATGAGGCAAACCATGCTACGGAGGAAGAAGAAAAGCCGTTATCATAACAAAGGCGATAAAGGAGGACGGAGTGGTCGACAATGTCGAAGGCGGAGGAGAGGTCGAGGGAGATGAGAACACTATATAGAGCCTTGTCTCGTGAAATGAGTAAGTCGTTGTAAACTTTCATGCATGCGACTTCTGTGGTGTAGAGCGGAAAGCGGTTTAGAAAAGAAGGGTACAGATTAGATGACGAGAGATAAGCGTTGATCTGTATTAAGATGAGGCGTTCTAAGAGCTTAGAAAGAGTATGGAGTAGTGAAATTGGGCGATAGCTAGAAGGAAGGGAGGGGTCGTGCGATTGTTTCTTAATAAGGGGACGAACGATTGCGGATTTCCAGTGTGAAGGGAAGATACAACTGCTGATGGACGAGCTAAACAAGGTTGTGAGAAAAGGGGATATCGATGAGCATATTTATTTAAGTATGTGGGTAGGCCGGGGATCGGCAGGTGAGGTATTGCTGGGCAAGGAGGATTGATGTTGCACGGCGAAGAGGAGCGAGCAAGGATTGAGTTAAAAGTATGCCATATAGTCTTAGAGTTGAATGGAGTGATGATTTTATGCTGCTGGAATGAGTTGAATTTGGTACGTAATAGATGGAGATGAGACCGCCGATAAGCAAGATAGGTATCACGGAAAGACGGAGTGATCGAGCAGAAATCACGTCTGAGAGAGCGGTGATAGACTCGAAAAGCATGAAGGAGTCGACACTTTGAGAGTAGGTACTGGATGTCAAACCATGGGGTACGGTGCAACCGACGGTATGGGTGAGACTTGAAGGGCAAGAAAATATCGAGAATGGATGTGAGTTCAGTCGAAAAGAAAGGTGAGATCGTGCGGAGAGGAATATGTTATTGTTGGATAGAATAGAGACGATTTGAGTAAGGCAGCAGAGAAGGGAGAGGTCAAGATTTCTCCAAGAGCGACGTAGGATTGTAGGTGTGTGAGGAGGGGTGTGGTTGTGAGTGAGATCAAGGGTGATGAGAAAGTGATCGGATAGACCAGGATCTAAAATATACAGTGAGGTGTAGGCAGTAAAATGATCGGGGACAGCGATGATGTCAAGTGCCCCACCAAGGATATGTGTGAGGGCAGTGGATATGGGTTTCTAGTTATAGTTGGATAGAATGTTGATGAACTGGATGGACTCGGTGGAAGAGGGGCGGTCGAGGCGGATGTTGAAGTCGCCAAGAACGATTGAAGGGATTGAGGATAAAAAAACAGTGAGACAGAAGGTCAGCGAGTTCGGTAAAAAATAAAGATGTAGGAGCTAATGAAGCAGGCGAGATCTAGAGTGATCGGTTTAGAAGAACTACAAGTGAGCAGTTCAAAATAGCAAAGACTGAAAGGGGAAGTGATTTTGCGAATAGACGCGGGGTGACGGGCGAATGCGACAATGACGCCATGATTAGAGTATTTAGAAGGGGATTTGCTGAGGGGGCGAGCGGATTTGACTAGTGAGCAATCGGCAGAGAGCAAACGGCGGATGGAGAGGTCGTCGGAATCTGATTGCCAGGATTCGGTGAGTCAGAAGAGATCGATGGATTGCTTGGTGAATAGGTTGAGGATAAGTTCGGATTTATTGAGAATATAGCTAGTGTTGAGGAGGTCGAGGCGGAAACCGTGTGTGGTGGTGATAGGGTCTAGTAGAGCAGACACGTAGGGGAGATGGAGCGCCATCGAATTTTTGTGCGGGTCTGGACAACTTGAAAATTTCCGTCGATGTTTTAGATAGAGATGTTTCGCCGTTTTCCTCGCGACGGCGTTTTTCGATAGGGGCAGATTAGAGTTGAGCGATTTCGGAGGGAGTGCGATCGGGGAAAATGCGAGTGGCTGAGGAGGACATGAGTTTGAATCGTTGGGAGAGGACAGAAGGCGCGTGAGAGCAATGCTTGAAAACAATTGTTAGGAGAGGGGGCAGTGGCTGGGAAGGATTAGATTGAACAGATTTATTTAGGCGGATGAATGCGACAGGATAGATGTTGTAAAAAAGGATGGTTCATCTACAGAAACAAGAGATGAGAGAATGTATCTTAATGTGGAAACATCGTGGTCGAGACGTGCTTGTGGAGATAAAGAGGTAGAAGGAGTGATATTAGTGACGATGACGCAATGATCGCGAGAAGGAAAGCGTTTCCGTAAAGGAGGACGAGTAACGTGAGTTGGAGAGATCACGATAGGAGAGCTGGGAGTTGAGGATCAATATACGAATTTAAAGGAGGTTGCGGAGAAATCAAGGTACATGAGCGTACTTTATCTCTAACGAAAGGTTCAAGTGAATGTCGGTTGTCGGAATGGAAGCGTAAGAAAACGAGATTATCAATGACAGAAAGAATTGTAGAATTTAATGATACGGATGGAGGTTCTAAGCCGGGGCGACGAGGAAGAATCCACATTATTTTGATTTATTAGGATTCAGAGTAAGAAGAAGAGAATAAATATTATTGAAAATTGAGGCAAGACAGTTGAAAGCAGAAATACTAAGATCATGAATACGATATGCAGGTGCATGAGCGTAGATGATAATGTCATCAGCATATTGCATAACATGGAAGTTAAGTGTATGAGGAATAGAAGGCAAATCACCGAGAAGAAAGAAAAGCAAAGGGCCTAATACGGAGCCTTGTAGAACACGAACGAGATGGAAGAAGGATGAGAAAGAGAAGAGATAGAAGAAACGAAAAAAGTACGGTTATATATTATATATATTATATTATATGTTATAATATATTATATATAAAATATTATAAGATATATATATATATATATATATATATATATATATATATATATATATATATATATATATATATGTTTTCCTCACAAGGAGGCATAAACACCAGGCAGCATTCTATATATCCTCATCAGACCAAGAAATAGAACCGAATTATTCTCGCAATATTCAAAGTCGCTACGTATGCCCAGTCATCCTATGTATGACGACAAACTTCAACAACGGTAGACGCGTTTCGCTCTAACGGAGCTCATCAGTACCGTGACTTTAATAATCATCCATAGACACCTTAACACATGCTTAAACAGTGTTTAAAGCTCGAAAAATCGAACTACGTTAATCTGAATCATCGAAAGGAATTTAGCATAAGCTCTGTGCATGGCAGCGCGTATTGCAGTTTAATCATGCATCATGCACTAAATGCTTTTTAATAGAAATCAGGCACTAAATTCCTTTATATATATGTCGCACTACCAATTTATAAAAAGCATATTCCTTTCGGAATCCCATGAGAATATCAGTGCCCTCGTAACCAATGGATACGCATTTGTGCATGTAAAGAATAACTAAAAGGTCAATACACGCAACAAGCCAGTGAAAACGCTTTATGCACCTGAGTTTTGTCTAGCATCGTGAGTAATTGCTGGTGTCTTGACAGTTATCACAAAAGCAGTCGAAACGCACCCTAACCACTTCATCGGACTGACGATGATTGCTGGGTGGTTAGGAGCGTCTCGGAGTGATACATTAGACTGATGGAGCATGAATCTGATGATCGAAGTCCAGTTTTTTAGCAGCACTTATGGATTATAAATCAATTGTAGCCAGTTTTGGTTTCTGGATTACAGTTTCAAGCGATTTTTTGCACTTCCAATTTATAAAAACCGTATTCCTTTCGGAATCCTGTGAGAATATCAGTGTCCTCGTAACCAACGCATACGCATTTATACATATAAAGAATAACTAGAAGGTCCACACACGCAACCTCCATCTCCATCTCGTTCTAAACGCCGAAAAGTCCAAAATAATGTGGATCCTTCCCCGTAAACCAAGCATATCTCCTCCCATTGTATCTTTTGCCTCATCGATCATCCCTATAGTCCACAATCTCACTTTCTTAGGCTTCCATTTCGATGATCACCTTTCCCTTAAACCCTTCGTCCGTGACAAGGTCCGCTCGTCTAACTTAATTCTTCGTGACATCCGCCGTATCCGCCCCCTTATCGACTTCCGTGTTTGTATGTCTCTTCTTTTCCCTAAAATCGATTACCGCCTTAGCCTTTTTGCCAATTCTCCAAAATCCATCATCCTACCCCTACAACGAATAATCAACACCGCCGTTCGAGTGCTCTTTCGTCTCCGTCGACTTCCGTGTTTGTATGTCTCTTCTTTCATCGCTTCTTTTCCCTAAAATCGATTACTGCCTTAGCCTTTTTGCCAATTCTCCAAAATCCATCATCCTACCCCTACAACGAATAATCAACACCGCCGTTCGAGTGCTCTTTCGTCTCCGTCGCTTCGACCACACATCCACATATTTTGCTCAACTCTCCTGGCCCACCATCCACATCCGCATCAAACTCCGCCTTCTTCTCGTTACTTTTCGTCTCATCGCTGTCGGCTCCCCATCGTTCATCAACCTTCCTTTCTTAGACGATACTCGCCCCACCTCGCTATCGCTTCGTTCCTGTCATACCCTCTTACTCCACGTTCCTAATTACTCCAACAACTACGGTCTCCGATCCTTCCTCGTCGCCGCCTCACTCGCCTGGAATCAACTCCCTCTCGACGTCCGCCGCGCTCCCTCCTTTATCACATTCAAACACCTCCTCCGTTCACACCTTCTCGACACCTGATTCACAGTTTTGTTGTGGTCATGTAAGGGTGCACTGGCACGCATTTGCCACGTTAAAATAAATCCTTTTTTTAACAAGCCAGTAAAAACGCTTTATGCACCTGACATTCGTCTAGCATCGTGAGGAATTGATGGTGTCTTTACAGTTATCACAAAAGCTGTTGAAACGCACCCTAACCACTTCATCCGACTGACGATGACTGCTGCGTAGATAAGAGCGTCTCGGAGTGATACTTTAGAAAAAATGGAGCTGATGATCGAAGTCTAGTTATTTAGCAGCACATATGGATTTAAAATCAATCGTAGCCAGTTTTGGCTTTTGGACCACAGTTTCAAGCGATTTTTCGCACTGCCAATATATTTATATATATTGAAAGTATATATAGGGTTATTTGAACCACAGCTTGGGATTCTTGTTTTTGTCGGATTCATAAATATTTAAAAATAGGTAGGTATATAAATTGTGCTACTGACGAAGGGGTAACCCGAAAACGACTTTAAATAAATTGCAAAAGAAAGCTTGATTAAATTTTATATACCTACCTATTTTGAAATATATATGAAGAAAACCAAGCTACAGTGGGTAAAGAAAAGCCATAATCATGACGAAGGCGATGGAGAAGAATCGAGTGATCCACGATGTCAAAAGCAGACGATAGATCAAGAGAAACTATGACACTACATAATGTTTGATCGCGCGAGATGAGTAAGTCATTATAAACTTTAAGACACAATTTCAGTAGAGTGATTAGAGCGAAAAGGAGCTTGGAATGGAGTGAACAAGTTGAAGCAAAATAGATATGCATTAACTTGCTTGAGAACAAGACGCTTAAGGAGTTTAGAGAGGGTTGGGATAAGTGAGAGGGGATGGTACAAAGATGTTATTGAGGGGTCGAGAGATTTGATAATCTTACTTCAAATTGACATTTTTCAAACGCTTAAGATATGTTAATCCATTTCTAATATTTTTAAATTAATTATAGTCTATTAGTTGTTTAGAAAACCTAACGAATGCCAACTTTTTTAATTTGAGAGCGTCTTTTAGCTTCTTATTAAATCAATGACTGTGATGTGTACGTATCCTGTCTACCTTACGAGGAGAAAATCGTAGAAGCAATCCATGCATAACTGATCAAACTAATGCCATGATATCTTAACTCCAACTGTTAAGGGACAACATATATTTGATAGAGATCGACAAACTAATTTAAAGTCAGTCTTAAAAACAGCAACATATTGGAACAAGGCTTAGGGTGCGACAACATATGCGAGAAATTTGAGTCGAAACAGAGTACGCAATGGTCTGAGTTGCCTAGAGGATCCAAATGCGTAACATTATTGATCATGTATATTTTGATGTATGGCAAATATCGAGTAAAGAACGATGATCTCCAGAGAAAAGTGTGAACTCTATAACGTCCAAAAAATGTAAGGTCCAAAAAATTAACGGTATCAAGGAATACCGAAGAGGAATGATCATTAATTCATTAGTATATAATGAATGATAATATCTTAATCATTATAATAATTATAATGATTATTCATCCATTAATGTATAAATTTAGATTTTAGAAAAAAAACCATACCACGAAAAAGGTAATGTAGTTTGCGAAAGTGTGACAATCTTGTCAGAGTAATCTTTGAATTTTCTAGATTTCAATTGATCACTTTATCAATTTTAACTATAAGCCACCATGAACTTGTTGAAATGGTATTCGCTGGTGCAATACAAGAATTCTTCATCATCTTCTTCCAAACTCATAAGATACATTATAAGCAGCGTCATTGTAGCAATGGTCATGTAATGACACTGTTTAATCAGACGGATGAGATGTAATATTCGTGGATGCCGCAAGGAAATCAGCATCCGAAAGGATACTTGGATTCAAGACTCGAAACTGAAGTTTTGTAAAATTATGATGTTTATTCATTTTTTGGAATAAGAAACTCTCAACAATCATTTTTTCGCTGAACTTGGAATTTTATTTCACACCACTGTGAAATGGAATAATTTTATATGGGAAGTGTGCGCTTTGCACCTTTTGGTAACTCATGCTGCGATTGTCGGAACTGAACTGCTTGTTGAGATCAATGAAACACTTATTTCCCGTCGTAAGAATAATAAAGGGCAAATCCTTCCACAGCAATAGTGTTTGGGGGATTTGCAGGGAAATAAAGTAAATATTTATGTATGCAATGTCGGATGGGTCGAAAAAACATTGGAGAATGCAATACGTGATTCGGTAGCATCTCCATCCAGCATTAACATGTTGTCATCGCACAACGTAATTGAAGGAATTCTGGGCATGAAATATACACACCGCACTGTTTAACACTGTCAAAATTTCGTGAATCCTACGACAGGTAGTATACATCGACAATCGAGTCACTTTGGACACTCAAATGCGCAATAAACGTGAATATGGAACTCACTGTGCTATGGTTGACAGTTATCTCTGTCAGTTTGTGTGGTATATGAAATTTCTGGAGCTTAATCTGCTTGACAAAATATTACTTTACATCTCTGAATTCCATCATCTTGTGTGAAATTCTAAATTTAAATCCTAATTGATTTTTGTTTGTTTTTAAAGAAATTTTAAGAAAATTTTCTTTTTAAGCAGTGGCGGAGTTTTTTGAGGGGGCTTTCTACAAAAGCACTATTTTAATAAGATTTATAAGTTGCGATCTATTAACATTGTTAAGCCTTTAGAAATTATGTATAAACGTATATAAACGAAAAGATGAAGGATTCGTTCGAACTCTTCGATTTATTTTGAATTACTTTGCAACCTTAGGGAGACGGTTATAAACTGTTTACAGGTTTAACTAACATGGATCACGACGTACCCATATACTGTTTTGGAATCAATGTAAATCTTTATTAAAACTAACTTATGTTGATTTATTTTTAAATTTGCAATTTCATAGCAGAATCAATAAAATACTAATTAATCCTGCTCCAAAATTCCAAAAAATAAATCTTTATGTAATGATATCATTAAGTAACCACCTATTTTTAAGTAAATCTCTTTCTGAACGCTTTGATAAAGAATTAGACATCAATACTTATCTTGCGAAACTTTAAGTGTACAAATGCGTTATTTGCATAAATAGGTTACTTTATAAATAAAATATAAAATATCATCAAACAGAAAATAGTAATAATAAAGATTTTATTAAAAAATACAACCGTATGTGGAAAACATTTTGTCAAAAAATTAGAATATATAGGCAAAAATCGAAGGATTAGTACCACATAAGGAGAGGATTCTAGCAGACGGAGGCCAGCGGTCTTATCGCATGATCTCCATACCTCCATTCTGTTCGAACACATCACCTCCTTCAAAGCTTTGTTCTTCCAGTCTGAAGGAGCCTTCCACTGCCCGTCTTCTTAAAGGACTTACGCTTCCGAACTCCACACCGCAGCCAAGGCCATCGCAGGTGAGACACCTTCGGAACTTAGCAGAGAAGTTTAGTGGTACTAAGTTTGATTTGTAGTAAGGATTATTTTCTTTTGAATTTCCAATACGTTACTGTATCAGAGAAACAACCACAACCGGAAGCCTCAAGCTTTTTTAGAACCATTCTTTTTTCCACACTACGGCAGTGGTAATTTCCAGAATCGTTGTTGTCCTTAATCAGCGTTATAGTCGCACGGTAGTCATTTCCATAACCGTTGCAGTCATTGCTTCTGTTATCTGATCGAACATCAATTACACCGACAATATTAAAGGTATTTACAGTGTCAACATCTGAACTATAAGCCCAGGTGTCCTTACAATCCTGATCACTGTCGTTTTCTGTTCTGCTATCAATAAGAGCATCATCACACTCTCTTTCGATTTCGATTCTGTTATCAGACAAGTCTTCAGATCGTTCATCTGCATCATTGATATATCCCACGTCCCCCATCAGCGCTATAGTCCCAAGGTAGTCATTCCCATAACCGTTGCAGTCATTGCTTCTGTTATATGATAGAGCATCAATTAAACCGACAATATTAATGGTATCTACAGTGTCAACCTCTAAACTATAAGCCCAGGTGTCCTCACAATCCTGATCACTGTCGTTTCCAGTTCTGGTATCAATAAGAGCATCATCACACTCTCTTTCGGTTTCGATTCTATTATCAGACAAGTCTTCAGATCGTTCATCTGCATCGTCGATAGATCCCACGTTGATTTATTCATGAGCATATACAGTGTCATCACTGGCCTCGATAAATACTTCATTACAATCGTAACCTATGAACCCCTGGAAGTTGACTTCGACATGGTCAATGTAAAAACGCAAAACACCCTTCGAATTAAGAAAACCCAACAAGAAATGATTAAGAGAGCAATCCAAGCGTTCAGAAAAATCATCTCGATCATCCACAGTATCCCCCTGACGACTGTCCAGCGTTGGCCATATCTTCAAGAACGATTCGTAAGCAAAATTCATTAGACCACCATCCCCATAGTTGCTTTTTAACTTACTTACCAATCTCTTTGAAGCTCCGACGTGCACTGTTTCGTTCGTCGCGGAAAATAGTAAAATATATAAATCAATATAATAATGTGCAAGCAAAATGAATAACTTTATGCCTTTGTAGTGTAGGCGTTCAATTGCATTCAGTGTTCTGTAAGCGAGGCCAGGACTGATGCACCATTGCCAATTTGTATGGCAGTACTTATGCGTTGCATTATGAAGGAGCCAACCATCGGGTCGTCCACAAATCGGCGAAGCTTTTTTGCTGAGCAAACGGAAGTTAGATGCTTCCTTCCCCATCGCACCAGTTGTTTCGATGGCAATGGAAATAAAATCCATCACTAGTGCTTAAATTCCATCGTACTTTATTCTCTTTATGCCTTCATCTTACGTTGCTACTGATCAGGCTCTTACTAGAGTTGTCGCCTGGTGATTGAGAGCTAGCCGGTCCACGTATGTGAAGTCACAACATTCAAATTTGCCGCATTCCAATGGGACCATTGTCACGCTGTATGGGTGTTTGCCATCAGATTGGATCAACCCCGAAGGTTCTAGACGGCTTGGGATTTGAGCCTTTTTAAGAGCGTCCAGAATAATTGAATTAACCAAAGAGTGCCTGGTAAACCGAGCTGCGGAACGTGAACAACTGAGGCAATGAGTGCCTAGTGAGTCTATTTGGATTCCACAGCGACATGCGTGAGATTGCAAAACCGGGGCTCCGAGACGTAAAGCGAATGCGATACGGAATGTATCATCACTCATCCTTGAACCGACTGATAGAGCAGGGACTGACTGGAGAAACGCGCCTGCATCAGGTGCCGTATGTTGAGGCATTTGATCAGATCTTCTTTTTCAGCCGCCGTATATGCTTATGATAACATACCTGAAAAAAAGAAACATGTCTCTTAATATTGATATACCTTTGGTGAATAACAGAGCGATTATTGGTATACAGGCAGGAATAGACATTCCCGTTGTTGGTGAACTGGTCGGCCCTATATTGAAAGCGCAGACAGAGAAGTGGTTGAAACAAATGCTGCCTTGTGGGCGTATGATCAGGTTCTCGGCGGATATGAGGCATTTGATCATATCTTCTTTTTCAGCCGCCGCATGTGCTTACGATAAAATACCTGAAAAAAAGAAATATGTCGCTTAATATTGATATACCTTTGATGAATGGCAGAGCGAATATTGGCATACAGCCAGGGATAGACATTCCCGTTGTTGGCGAACTGGTCTGCCCTATATTAAAAGCGCTGACAGAGAAATGGTTAAAACAAATGCTGTCATGTGGTCGTATGATCAGGTACGCGGCGGAGATGAGGCATTTGTTCAGATATTTTTTCAGCCGCCGTATGTGCTTACTATCACATACCTGAATAAAAGCAAAATATATTGATATACTTTTGGCGAATGGCAAAGCGATTATTGTCATTCAGGCAGGGATAGACATTTCCGTTGTTGGCGAACTGGTCTGCCCTTTATTGAAAGGCGCTGACATAGAATGTTTGCAACAAATACTCCCATGTTAGCGTATGATCAGGTATGTGACAGAGATGAGGCATTTGATCAGATCTTATTTATTTTTTAATTATTAATTTTTGATTTAGCGTTATTATTAATTTTAAATTTTAGAACTATATTAAATACGTATATTCAGTTAGCTGATTTGATTTGCTGGTAGTATCAGAGCCTAATACGGACGCAATAATTTTGATAGTTTTTATAATTCTGACAGAGAATTAGTTCTCGTTCTTTCCATCCCATAAGCGTTTCATTATGAAAATTTTTATTATAAAGATAATTTTCTAATAATCTTTTACTTAAATTTTGAACATGTGAACAATTATTGCAGTATTAAGTTTGCCGACTATATTTTCCAATTAATTTTTAAATGGGTACCACCTAACGATTTACAATAACATTTTTTCTTGCAATATACCATCTTGACCGCATCAATTCAGTGTTAATTAAGATTACTAAATCCACACTGGGGATGAAAATACCTGGGATAAATTCGACAATGTCGACTTTGAATGAAGGCTATATAACGCTAGAACAAAATCTCAATTGATAAACAAGTATTTTATTTTTGTTTAATGCAGTCACTAATCTAAGCAGTCATATCACATCATCTCATGTAGTTCATATAAATGCAGTACAAATGTCTACGATCGGGTACGAATTTGTATTTCCTAAACTTATCAGACAATTTTATAATAAATTTATTGCAAGTTTATTCTGAATTGAAAAAATATAAACATCCACAATAGGATATTAAAATCATTTTGCTCGAAATACACAATATAAAAATATAAATTCAAATATAAAAAATTTTAACGTTGGTCACGATCGTCCAAGAAGTTAATTGGCAGATGTGAATAAGTATAATGCAGCGTATTACAAAAATGAATTAGCTCTGCTTTCTCAATAAGTTGAAATTTAATCAACATAATTAAATTAAAACTGTCATATTATTGATTGGTGATTTTTTGTTCATAAATATCAACTCCTTCGTTATGTTATGCGCATTGCACCAACTTCATTGCGTGCTACTAGTCAAGTCAACAACGGTCTTTATACCAGATAAAGCTACTGGCCAAATGTAGAGATATATCGGCTGGAAAAGTAGTGACATCGGGTTTGACGATAAAATGTTAGATACAGAAAAAAAACTTCAATTTGCGAACTTATGGCGCAAGCCAAAGTCTCAATCGTCCAAGAAGTTAATTGCCTGATATGAATAAGTATAATGCAGTGTATTACAAAATGAATTAGCTCCGACTTCTCAATAACTTCTGTAAAGTCAGAAAATAAAAATACCAAATATTTATTTTTCTATATTTTTTATTATCTCTTATCTGCACACTTTCTCTTGTTAATGTACAATTGTTAATTAATTAATTAATCTCCAAATAATCCCTAAGATTTACATGCAGTGATATAAAATATATAATTTATTTCAAATGATCCAGTGCTCCTGCACTAAATTGATTAATTTTAGTTTATTAAATAAAATTAATTAATAATTAAAAAATATTAATGTTAATTAATTTTTCTTATCTACCCTTATAATATTATTTTCTCTTTTGCCTGAAAGAATCATAAACTTTATTTTTCACAATCTATGTATCTAAGTTGATAAAAATATTTTATTTATTAAAATCACCGATGCACGCTTCTTCGCACCGCCAAGTAATTTTTGTAACTTGGTGTTTTTTATTTAGATTATTTCAATGGAATGCAAATAGTATAAGACACAAAAGAAAATTCAATTGTGGAATTAGTCAATTTCCTTGCCTGTAGCTAATTTTCGTGGATAGAACATGAAATTATGTTATCCTTTATTATTGGTGTTTATTCTAATAACTCGAACGATCTATTTATATTTTAAGAATATTCTTAGTTTCAAATATATTTCACATTATGGTTGTTCTCATAAATAAAGTTTTATTAAATTGGATATAATATGAAAAGCTGCATGTGATGAAAAGCTGCATGAATTAAAAGCTGCATGTGATGAAACCAAAATAAGAAATCATGTTATCATTCTTTATAATGCAAGGATTCACCATAACCGCGGTTTAGATTTCTCTGAATTAATTACCAATTATCTCTCTCCATAGTGTCCTTTTCTCAATTCAATTAAGAACTTATTTAGTAAATGGAAAATTTGTTAAGCAGAAATAGGTGCTCAGAAGCACAACTTAAAATTATATTATATATTATTTTATTCTATGAAATATCCCCACAAGACTGTATTGGATATTGTCGCAACATGTTTAGATATTTGAACATGTCATATAAAAGGAATCATATTAACTGCTAAATAATAAATAAAAGAGCTATTCTTTATTTTTTTAATTTTTATTTTTAAACTGACCATAATCAATTCAACAGCAACTCTATTGAATGCAAGATGACAATAATCAATGCAATAGTGACCATATTTACTATACATAGAATATAGTAATATATGCATCATACACACTCACATCTGCATCCAACCTCGCTTCCGATGCATCGTCTTGCCTCTCTGCTATTCACGCATATCTTTGTTCAATCCGTATGTTTTTAAACAACGAGAAATCTAACATGATGTGGATAACACCGCGCCACTCTTACACCCTCGATTTTCCAGTATGCATACACAATTTCCGTCTGCCAGAAGTGACTATCATGACAATCCTCGGTGTCCCTTTTGACAATAATCTCTCGTTTCTGCCTTTCATTCGTAGCAATATCAGTTCATACTCCCTCATCCTCCGTGACATCCGAAGTGTCCGTAGAAACCTCGACGTCAAATCGACAGCTATTTTAATCTCCAGCCTTTTCATGCCTCGTCTAGAATATTTCTTAGGTCTTCTCGTAAACTGTCCACCATATCAATTTCACTATTTACAAAGGATTCTGCACACTGCTGCTAGAGTCATCTTCCGCCTTCGCAAGTACGACCACATCTCCAACACCCTCCGCATCCTTAACTGGCTCGACATTCCGAGCCGCATAACCTCTCAAATTCTCACACTTGCATGGCAAATCAAATTCCGGCACAACCCTCCTTATCTATATCTTCCTGATAGCGCATCCTATATGACGACTGGTCTCTCCCTAAGAAGTCATCGCTCCTACTCGCTTTTCGTCCCCCGTCACAACGGTAATCACGAATATCGTGCGTTCACCATCGCTGCACCACGCCTTTGGAACAAACTTCCTCGAGACACAAAATCATTGACGTCGCTTAAACACTTCAAAACTTCCTTGATCGCCATACTTCTTGCAAACGAACTAAAATAACACTTTCAGTCGCAATCAATTCGATAACTCTACATACAAGTTCAAACATTCATCGGACGTAAACTTGTCTTTTAATTTTTATAGTGGGCCTGTAAATGGTTCTATTTACCACAAAGGCCGCTCTAAATAAATTCTATTCTATTCTATTTAATGCAACACTCGCATATAAGATGAAAAACACTGTAATAGAAAATCTTAAGATTGAAATATTTTTAAATCAATGCAAATACACATACTATGTTAACTGATTTGAATTATTCGTCTGTGCTAAGCACGTTATCAAACTAATGTAAAGATAATAAGTTGAACGTGTATTAGTGGATGTGTATCTTTAAATATATCATTTTGTTTATTGATGAACTGAATTGATCCATAGATCAATAGGTTTGATTGTGTTCGATTGCATATACTTAATAAACTAAGTACCGGATAACGTGAAATTTAATAGAAAATGTTGTGTTTGAAAAATAGTTTATGAAAATTATTCAATGCAAATCCACATTAAGAGTAGTTTGATAAATACTTGGCTATTATAGACAATCGTTTGCGAACTTTATTCTATTCACAACCGTTAATAAAGTGCTGTTTTAATTTTCAACTACATTTTAAGGTATATCTTTCCCGTAATCATTTCTATTTTTCAACATTTAATCTGCTTATCCTTGATTTAATCTCTTCTTAACGCACTTCTACTCCATTAGTGTTATCCGTTGTACTTATTTTACTTTAATTAACTAAAAAAAATTTGATTTCTTATAAACATACAATTGATGAATATACACTTGAAACCCGAAACCCAATATCGATCCTGACTACTCAAAACCCACAGAAGAATAAAAAACGTTTAATATCGTTTCTATCAGTCATTCACCTTAAAAAAATTTGGTTTCTAATAAACATACAATAAAATAACATACAATTCACTCTAAAGACGCCAACTTTCAAAACAAGGATCAGGAGATTAATAATAATATATTAATTCACATCGACTATACAACTACTACTTACAAGCTACTACTTACAATACACAACTACTTACAAGCAATCCCAACGAACACACAAGCTTAAACACACAATTATTCGATTACAACGAGCGAAGCGAGTTGACACAACAATCGATGGCAAGAACAAAGAAGACAGAAACGAAAAAATGCTTAGCAAGTCAGCAGATTAACGGTACTCGCAATCAGACTGTACCAAAATTAGCAAGCCCCTCCTCTGGGTATCAGCAACACGAGGTCTCTTGCAGCAGATCTGGATGCGACATATGGACAGCTGTCAACGTTCCATCCTGTCTGACGAAATCTCTACTGTCTAGGGATTTTGTTTGTGGGTTCTGTGCCTCCGAATTGCTCTCCTTGTTGTTCAAGGGCCATTGTGACGAGCAAGTATCAATAAATGGTTTAAAGAGGAACGCAGATTCAAACAGTCACAACGATGGGGAAGATCATAGTATTAACGAACCAGAACGGAGTTCAGAAGCGTTCAGAAAGTCAAGCAGCTCGTCGTCAGGGATTGATGATGTTTCGGCCACTCCAAAATTATCTGAGATAGGAACCAATAATGCTATTCATGTACTCAATCATTCTCTCACGCAGCAGTCGAAGTTAGAAATGAGCGATCGTTCAATCATACCCTTCAATAACAATTCAACTCAATGCTTCGTTAGGGATGCATTGCATGAGACTAATGTGATGGATTACTCCTTCAAACAACTTCCTGTCTTGGATTCTATTGTTCATCCCCATATATTGGACTCGAGCAGCGTCGGTCTTGATGTAGATAACAAATGTTCCGCCCTCAAGCATGCAAATGTTGATTTGTCAACTCCTGTTAACACTTCCTCGGGCAGTGATTGTTCTCAAAACTGTCCTCTAGGTAGCGATTGTAGTGAGCGTCCTTGTGCTTACCCGCAGCAACTGCATCCCCGCTGCAGTTTATGTGTTGCTCCTCTAGTAGCCCCGTTATTGAGAGCGTTAAGGATCTTGCAAAGGCTAGTCAGATTATAGTTAGGCCTATAGATAATCTACGACAAATAGTTAGCCTTCCAAATAATAAACAACATGCAGTGATTCCTCCAAATCATCAACATCCATCAATTACCCCTGAGACTCATTCTTTATTAATTCCGTCTGCTAGCTCTAAACAATTTAGCTCTAGACAATTTAAGTCCAGAATAGAGTTAAACGTTATCGTTAGCGGTGTTGAAGAATCTCTCAGTAATAATCCCTAAAGTAGACTGGATGAAGATATTGTACATATTCGCGCGATGTTTTCAACGATGTTTCTCCAGAGCGATGTGGATGTTGCGAAGTGTCTTAAAGTTCGAAGAGTTTTTCGTTTAGGCAAGAAACTTTCAGATAGACCTAGACTTTTAAAAGTTGTTCTAGACTCAAAAGATCATGTTGACTTCCTACTCAAGCATGCATTTAGATTATCGCGCTCTGATTTTCATTTACTCCGTGATTTATCTCCTGCAGATCGTTTGAGAAGACACGAGGCTTTCAACGAGCTGCATCGACGGCTGGAAAGTGATGAGTGCAACCGATGTATCCGGATTTTTCGGGTGGTCAAGTGGCGTCCGACTGTCCGGTGGCATCCCTTACTTCTGTAGAGTCAGACCTCTTTAGTAGTGATGGTTCGTGTGTAGGAAAACTAGTAGACTTCGATAGTGTCACCGAGCGTGTCAAATTTTCCCATTATACGAACATTTTTGTCGGTTATTCAAATGTTCGTAGTCTCCTGGCTGGCTCAGTTCTCTGAAATTAAATTCATAATTGCTTCGAAACGTTTTGATGTATTTTGAATAACCGAAACATGGCTACATTCTAACATTTTGGATGATTGTGTTGCCATCCCTAACTATTTTCTAATACGTTCGAATCGCTCGTGTGGTAAACGTGGAGGTGGGGTAGCCGTATGTGCGAAATAGTCTCCTGGTATCGAATATCTCTGCTTTTCGCGACGATATTTGTTATTCCTTTGAAGGTCTTGCTTTTACACTGGGAAATGGTCAACGATCCCGATTCTGTGTTTTTACAGTTCTCCGTCCTATGAATTAAGATTTGGCTCTCTTAAACCACATTTGCTGAGTTTATCTTAGTATCCCCTGATCTTGCTCCTGTGTGACTTCAATATCCCCCAAATAGACTGGAAAAATAGTCATTCACGACAAATTCGTTGAATTAGGAAAGTACTGAGTGACTTTATGTTACTTGAGATGCTACTAGTTCAACATATTAAAGAACCTACTTGTGTGACAGGGACGCCTTCTTTACTCGATTTGGTCTTTACTAAGTGTTTGGGTGACGTTTCAGTTGTTCGTTATGACGCACCAATTGGCAATAGCGATCACTGTGTACTCTCTATGCGGCTGTCGCTGTTCAACAGAGCCTCACAAAACTCTAATTTTAAAAAACGTTGTTGGGTAGGTGTTGATGCTAGTCAACTAGCTGCAAGCTTCCCAAAAGGTATCTGTGATAGTCTTCGTATCCACTTCGGTTTGGAGGTTCCTGTAGTCTTTGATCTGCTCCATGATGAATTGATGAGAATTTCTGATATCTTTGCTCCGCTACGTGCCTGCAAGTTCAAGCATGGACATCCTCCTTGGTTCGACAGAGAGCTTCTTGATGCTGTAAGATCCCGCAACAAATTGTGGCGCGAATTTAGGCGTTCTTCTGCTTCAAAACGGGCCTACGTCGACTCTCGGAACTTATGCAATCGGCTAAAATTTCAGAAACGCTATTCGTACGAAGATAGTATCGCCAGGGATGCATCTTTGAATCCTAGGAGATATTGGTCTTATGTAAGAAACAACAGAACTCTTGTCGCCACAATTAGCTCAATCCAAATGCCAACTGAAACTTTGACCGATCCGTCTCTAATCGCCCAACATTTAGCTGATGGCTTCTTGGTACAGGGTTTGACCTCTAACAAACTGCATGACTTTAGTTGGAAGTATGTTCCGGTTGCTCATCGGTGTTGTGTTCGTCCACTCAGAGTGGATGAGGTGTTGAACGAGGTAATGAAGCTCGATTCGTTTACATCTCCGGGACCAGACAATATTGCCCCCTTACTCGTCAAATCCCTAGCGAACGAACTGAGCAATGATTTAACTATGTTCTTCAGATACAGCTTAGATACATCTTGGATTCCTGACAGTTGGAAGTGTGCAATTGTGGTTCCTATTCCCAAAAAGCATCCTGCTAGCTTTTGCGCGAACTTTCGACCCATTAGCTTAACTAGCGTATTCTGCAAACTTTTAGAAAGAATCATTGCTAGTAGAATCAGGGATCATTTGGATCGTAATCACATATTGGTTGAATCTCAACATGGTTTCAGGATCGGACGTTCATGCCTTACTAACCTACTAACTGCGCGTGAAAAATGGGCTGATGCTCTGGGGGCTGGGTTTCAGGTTCATACAGTATTCCTTGATTTTTCGAAAGCTTTTGATAGGGTACCACACGACGGCATAGTGTCTTTACTGTATCACTATGGACTTCATTCATATATTTGTGAGTCGGTCAGGGAATTTCTATCGAATAGGTCTTTCCGAGTTTGTGTGGGGGGCGTGTTTTCTTATTCGGTAAATATTAATTCTGGCGTACCGCAGGGATCAGTCATTGGCCCACTGCTCTTTATAATCTTCATTAATGATCTGCTACTCCGCTTATCATGCTCTCATCTAGCGTTTGCAGACGATCTAAAGATTTGGTCGATCATTAGAAGTCCTGCTGATCGAGTATCGTTACAAAATGATCTAAACTCCCTGATCAAGTGGTGCGATTCTACCGGACTACGGTTGAATGTTGATAAATGTGTCCTCATGCAACTAGGTCGCCCTATTGAAACTCTAAGGTACTTTATTGGAGATATGGTCTTAAAGGAAGTGTCTCATCATAAGGATTTAGGGATTATTGTCCATAGATCCTTGAAAACAAAGTTGAACACCGACTTCTTTCTAGGTAAAGCTACTAGGGCTTTATATTGTATTAAAAATGCATTCCTCAGGTTAAGCTGTCACATGTTTAAGAGCTTATTCATCTCCCTCGTCATGCCACACTTTGAGTACTGCATTCAGGCTTGTTTCCCTGTCACTAAGCAAGAACTATTAGACCTGGAGTCTATTCTTAGGCGCGGATCGAGGCTCTGTATTGGCTAAGTGGTATTGACTATTATGTACGTCTAAGTCGTATTGGGATGTTGTCGGTACGTGAGAGGTTCATATCCTTGGAAATGCTATGTATATGGCATATGTCGAATGATGTGGTAGGTTATCCCACCGATGTAATCACTAGGCGGGTAGATCAGTTGCGGGGACATAGCAGAGTCTTGTATAAATTTAGATTTGGCAGATTACCAAAAGTGTATAGACTCTCAAGGAGAGGAATTAACATGTGGAATTCGTTGCCTGAGGAAGTCGTTGCAGCCCCCAGTTTGAGAACGTTTAAATCACGATGCTACAAATGGATACATGAACAATGCCGCCATTCAACACTACCACTGGAATACCCTAATTAGCTACGTTGACTGACCATTTGCTTTTGTTTTATTTTTTTTGGACTCTGCCTGAATAGCCTTTTGGCTTTGGTATGTATTGGAATAATAATAATTATCTTTTACTTTTTACAAACCATTTTTTCACTTTATTGTTTAATTCAATTTACCAAATTCAATATAGCTCTATTTCGCATACACTATGCTTTAAAATATATAATCCATTTATAAATCATGCTGTAATTTTTGTGTGTATGCAGAAATTGCAGTGATGAATTATGATAATCAAATCATTTGTATCGAAACACACTATTTCTAATATTTTAAAAATAATATTAAGAACTAATATTTTATTTATAATAAATCAGATTAGCTAACTGAGCTAAAATTAACGTGAGATAACATTTAAATAATTACATAATATATCATTATATTATGAAATAATAATATAATATTATTTATATTAAAAAAATAAATGTTTCTGAAATAATAAATAATTATTAGATAAGATTTTATATAATTTATTTAAAGTTAAAATTCTAAATTGAAATTAAAAATAAAAATCAATTTTTTTGAATTGTTTAATAAATAATAGACGATTTATTAAAATAAGGATTAGATTCTCACCGCACTGAGAATCTAATCCAAGAATAATATCGATTATCACTGCACTGTAGACAACCAACTCGATGGTATACAACTCCTTGATTTGATCATGAATTATTGATTACAATTATGAAACGTCATATATCATTCAATAATAATATTCAATTTGATATAAATAATTTATATTTAAATTTGAAATTTAAAATAAAAGTCAATTCTTATGAATTTTTATGTACTAATAATTATTAGTTTATAATATTAACTAATACTTTTATAAAATTGATAAAATGTGATATACTGGAAGAAAACATTGTCTGTAAATTGTGCATTTAAAGAAATGAACATTAAAATACGAATATTTTTTAGATCACCAAAACTATAAACAGAATACCAATATTTTGTATTTATATATGTATTTTACCATATCAAGAATGATATCCACATTAAATTAATGTATAAAATACTAGAAATTAAATAATATCATTTTTAAATAACTATAAATAATGAATAATTATTAGATAAGATTTTACATAATTTATATAAATTTAAAATTGAAATTTAAAATAAAAATCAATTTTTAGGAATTGACTAATAAATAGTATACGATTCTCTAAATGAATCAAAGCAATAAATTAAGAAGACATATTAAAATAGATTGTAATTTATCAATTATTTGTCAAACGTTTCCATGAAGAGAAAAATATTATATGCAAAACATGAAGAGAAACGCAATCTATGCGAAACATTGATGATGCATTTTTAGTTAATAACATCTTTATAGCTTTCAATATAAAGCAAAGTGATCAATTTTAAGAGTTGCATACATATGTGGTATATTACTATAACTCTGAATATATTGAAGATACTCATTCATCAAAAAGAAAATATTTTTAGTTCACCGTTATACACGTAACCTCGACTACACAAAGCGACATTTGCATAATTTACAGATATCAGTGTTTTATTTCATTATTTTTATTGAATTAAAAATAATAAGAATCCAATCATTTAATATATTGAAGTAAATTTTAAATATAACAGTTTATTTTGCATGTTTCAACAAAAATTACTAAATTGTAAACTTCGAATGTTAAATATTTATTAAATATCTTTTAAATAACAAAGTTACATTGTAATCTTTTATTGTAGATATCTTGGGAACAATATCTTCAAATAAGTAGTCAGTGTTACAATGCGCTATCGGCAAATAATCACAGCGATTTCAACATATAGAGCGACAAGAATGACAACAATTTGCTTTAGATATTATATTAGCTGCATGATTTTGTATTTTTATTTAGCAAACAATTGTTATTGGCTTCAAAAAAGTATTAAGAAAGTAAATTCTTGAAAAATATTTTTTATGGTAAATTATAAAAAATAATAATTTTAATATTTGTCATAATATAATACAGTAAAAGGTTCCCGCAAATGGGCCATTATAAACATAAAATTGTAACTTTAAATAACAAAAGAAAAACATTTCCACGAGCAAGTGCGCAACGCTGACTACGAGTGACTTCCAATGGAGTATGGGCGCGGGAAGCGGGGACCCCTGAGGCACGTGGAAATTGCCCTAGCCAGCACGAAACTGATCCTCCGTCTTATACCGCCAATTGTATGATTGTAGTCTGAACTGTTTTTGGCTGCCAACAGCGTTGCTACGCACTTCAGAATGATGGGCGCCGAGGGGCCTTCCCCTCCTGAGAATGAGAATGTAACCGGGAAGTAATTTTAATTATAATTTTAACAATAATTAAATAATAATTATTTTTATTAAATTAAAAATAATAAGAATCCAATCATTTAATAGATTGAAGTAAATTTTAAATATAACAGTTTATTTTGCATGTTTCAATAAAAAATACTAAATTGTAAACTTCGAATGTTAAATATTTATCAAACATCTTTTAAATAACAAATCAAATAAGCTAATTGAGTTTCGTATTTAATATTATTATAAAATTAAAATTAAAAATTTAATTAATTATTTAATAATTATAAATAAGGAATAATTATTAGATAAGATAGTTAAAATAAAAATTTTAAAATAAAAATTTTTTTTTAACAAGTTAAAATAAAAAATTGAAATTAAAAATAAAAATCAATTTTTATGAATTGAGTTATTAAGTGCGACTTAAGTGACACTTAGCCATTCCCATTCCACAAGGAGAGCTATAGTAAATATTATATAGTATTATATAATATATATAATATACTATTATATAATATATATTGTATATTATATAATACTATATAATATATTATATAGTATTATATAATATATATTATCTAGTATTTACAATATAATGTTATAATTATTTATTATTTATCATTATTTATCATTATTTTTAATTTGTAAATAAAAATAAAGATAAATAATAAATAATTATACAATATTTTATAGATATTATATAAGATGTCATACAATTTATATATTATATCAATTTAAAATAAAAAATTGAAATTTTAAATAAAAATCAAGTTTTATGAATAGACTAATAAATAATATAAGATGTATCAGAATTAAATGTCATCAGGAGTAACTGCTACGTTATCAGGTTTCGACTCCTATTTCGGCTTCTAATCTTAAATATTAAAATTTATGAAGCTTCAAATCTATGATAGCTTTTATTTTAATTGCTAGTGATGTAAATATTTCGCATACACAAGTTCAAAACAGTTTATTTTCTATAAATTAAAACATAATTATGAAATTAATGATTTCTAAAATATCGGAAATGTTTGACTTTGTCAAATACATTAAAACCAAAACACATTTGCTCTTCTACTTATTTGATAAGTATTTGATAAAGTGTTTTTCTGCATTCAATTGCATACCAAAGATATAATTAAATTCAGAGAGCGTTAAAATGTTTAAATTGAGTTGGAACCTCTTTTCTCGTGGTGGTGTGCTTTATTAAAATTAATTTGATCTTTTCATTGCATTTGGAAATTCTTTTTCAGAATAACATGCTCACAAATTTTTCCCGAAAATTCCATTTACTTGAAAATAATGATTTTTTAAATTCTATAGCAATAAAATTGATTGCTGTCAGATAAATGCTAAATTACAAAATACATAAAAATATAATTTTGCGTTGGTATCCATTTCCCCTTTAAAAAATACATCACTGATAGTAATCGATGAATAAAAACAAATTGCTGTCAAGTTTATGGGTTAGCACTTACTCGAAGTTTTTAGAAAGAATTAACCGACAGTGTTGATTTTACAGATGGCATTGTAAATCAAGCTTTTATAAGGTCAGACTTATTGTTTTTGATCTAATTGATTTTGAATATATTGGAACCTCTTCGACGTTCCATAAGTCAAAGCCGTATTAATATAAGTGCTGAATATTTTACTGCTAGATTAGTTCAAGTATTCACAAATTTAGCAATATCATTACTACAACAGAGGAGTTAATACTGGCAAATCTGATCAGCCAATTGTTGAGTCTACGTATTTTATATTATTTATCAATTAAAAATAATGTTAAATATAAATTAAATAATAAATTATAAAGGAAATAATTGTTATATAATTTAAATCAAGTTAAAATAAATAATTGAAATTTAAAACAAAATTCAATTTTTATGAATTGACTAATAAATAAGAGACGATGTATCAGAATAAGGATTAGAGGACAGCAGAATCAACATCAGGAGATATGATCATGATCGATATGTAAGTTTATTTTGATTTTTTACCATTGTTCCTGCTAGCTTAATTAAACAATGAAAACATTATTATTAGCATTTAAATTTATTCAACCATAAATCAGATCAGCATGAAAATATGTATTTTGAATATCGTAAAAGTTCCCAACACTTTCTAATGGTCACTGGGCTGATTTGCGACAATCAGATCAGCTAATTGATTCTACGTATTTTATACTATTTATCAATAAAATATAATGCTAAATAAAAATTAAATAATTAAATAATAGCTAATTACATAATTATAAATAATTATAAATAATAAATAATTGTTATATAAAATTTTATATAATTTATATCAAGCTGAAATTTGAAATTGAAAATAAAAGTTTATGTATTATCGCAATTTTTAGAAAGAATTAACTTACAGTAATGATATTAAATAATATCATTGTAAATAATTATAAATAATTATAAAATTGTTATAATATTTTATATATTTATATCAAGTTCAAATTTAAAATTTAAATTCTCCCATAAAATATAAAAGCATACATTTTATGCTATTAATGGATATTTTCAAAAATCTATTAATAGTTCTGTCTATTAGCTGTCTTAGGCAACTTTATTAATTGTTTATTCATTTCCAAATGAATAAACAATTTATTAAATTTGATAAACAATTTATTCTGTATTGTGCTACTGACGAAGGGGTAACCCGAAAACGTTTTGTAAATAAATTGCAAAAGAAAGCTTGGTTAAATTTTATATATACTTAAAAATATATACTTATTTTTATATACTTATTTTTCAAACCTTTAAAAGTTTGAAAAATAATTAACATACAAACACTAGTCAAAAGTCCGTTCTAATCGTCTACAAAAAGAAAATATTCATAAGTACTGAAATATCTTCGTTAACTATTTCCTCGAACCATTTTTCAGAATTTTTGAATCTATAAACAAGCTTTGAGTTTGAGAATATTGGTTTGAAAAAGTTTGAGATTGGTTTTAAAAAAGTTTGAGATATAATATACATACTAGCAAGCCCAATGAACACACAAGCTTAAAATTATTCGATTACAACGAGCGAAGCGAGTTGACACAACAATCGATGGCAAGAACAAAGAAGACATAAACGAAAAAATGCTTAGCAAGTCAGCAGATTAACGGTACTCGCAATCAGACTGTACCAAAATTAGCAAGCCCCTCCTCTGGGTATCAGCAACGCGAGGTCTCTTGCAGCAGATCTGGATGCGACATATGGACAACTGTCAACGTTCCATCTTGTCTGACGAAATCTCTACTGTCTAGGGATTTTGTTTGTGGTTCTGTGCCTCCGAATTGCTCTCCTTGTTGTTCAAGGGCCGTTGTGACGAGCAAGTATCAATAAATGCTTCGGAGAGGAACGCAGATTCAAACAGTCACAACGATGGGGAAGATCAAAATACTGACGAACCAGAAAGGAGTTCAGAAGCGTTCAGACAGTCAAGCAGCTCGTCGTCAGGGATTGATGATGTTTCGGCCACTCCAAAATCATCTGAGATAGGAACCAATAATGCTATTCATGTACTCAATCATTCTCTCACGCAGCAGTCGGAGTTAGAACTGGACGATCGTTCAATCATACCCTTCAATAACAATTCAACTCAATGCTTCGTTGGGATGCATTGCATGAGACTAATGTGATGGATTACTCCTTCAAACAACTTTATGTTTTGCATTCTATTGTTCATCCCCATATATTGGACTCGAGCGGCGTCGGTGTTGCTGCATATAACAAATGTTCCGCCCTCAAGCATGCAAATGTTGATTTTTCAACTCCTGGATGCAGTAGCTTACCCTCAGCTACTGCATCCCCGCTGCAGTTTATGTGTAGCTCCTATAGTAGCCCCGCTTATTGAAAGCGTTAAGGATCTTGCAAAGGCTAGTCAGATTATAGTTAGGCCTATAGATAATCTACGACAAATAGTTAGCCTTCCAAATAATAGACAACATGCAGTGATTCCTCCAAATCATCGACGGCCATCGATTGCCCCTGAGACTCATTCTTCATTAGTTCCGTCTGCTAGCCCTAAACAATTCAGCTCTAGACAATTTAACTCCAGAAGAGAGTTAAACGTTATCGTGAGCGGTGTTGAAGAATCTCTCAGTAACAATCCCCAAAGTAGACTGGATGACGATATTGTGCATCTTCGCGCGATGTTTTCAACGATGTTTCTCCAGAGCGATGTGGATGTTGCGAAGTGTTTTAAAGTTCTATGAGTTTTTCGTCTAAGAGAGAAACTTTCAGATAGACAGAGACTTTTAAAAGTTGTTCTAGACTCAAAAGATCATGTTGACTTCCTACTCAAGCATGCATTTAGATTATCGCGCTCTGATTTTCATTTACTCCGTGATTTATCTCCTGCAGATCGTTTGAGAAGACACGAGGCTTTCAACGAGCTGCATCGACGGCTGGAAAGTGATGAGTGCAACCGATGTATCCGGATTTTTCGGGTGGTCAAGTGGCGTCCGACTGTCCGGTGGCATCCCTTACTTCTGTAGAGTCAGACCTCTTTAGTAGTGATGGTTTGTGTGTAAGAAAACTAGTAGACTTCGATAGTGTCACCGAGCGTGTCAAATTTTCCCATTATACGAACATTTTTGTCGGTTATTCAAATGTTCGTAGTCTCCTGGCTGGCTCAGTTCTCTGAAATTAAATTCATAATTGCTTCGAAACGTTTTGATGTTTTTTGAATAACCGAAACATGGCTACATTCTAACATTTTGGATGATTGTGTTGCCATCACTAACTATTTTCTAATACGTTCGAATCGCTCGTGTGGTAAACGTGGAGGTGGGGTAGCCGCCTATGTGCGAAATAGTCTCCTGGTATCGAAAATCTCGGCTTTTCGCGACGATATTGGTTATTCCTTTGAAGGTCTTGCTTTTACACTGGGAAATGGTCAACGATCCCGATTCTGTGTTTTTACAGTTCTCCGTCCTATGAATTAAGATTTGGCTCTCTTAAACCACATTTGCTGAGTTTATCTTAGTATCCCCTGATCTTGCTCCTGTGTGACTTCAATATCCCCCAAATAGACTGGAAAAATAGTCATTCACGACAAATTCGTTGAATTAGGAAAGTACTGAGTGACTTTATGTTACTTGAGATGCTACTAGTTCAACATATTAAAGAACCTACTTGTGTGACAGGGACGCCTTCTTTACTCGATTTGGTCTTTACTAAGTGTTTGGGTGACGTTTCAGTTGTTCGTTATGACGCACCAATTGGCAATAGCGATCACTGTGTACTCTCTATGCGGCTGTCGCTGTTCAACAGAGCCTCACAAAACTCTAATTTTAAAAAACGTTGTTGGGTAGGTGTTGATGCTAGTCAACTAGCTGCAAGCTTCCCAAAAGGTATCTGTGATAGTCTTCGTATCCACTTCGGTTTGGAGGTTCCTGTAGTCTTTGATCTGATCCATGATGAATTGATGAGAATTTCTGATATCTTTGCTCCGCTACGTGCCTGCAAGTTCAAGCATGGACATCCTCCTTGGTTCGACAGAGAGCTTCTTGATGCTGTAAGATCCCGCAACAAATTGTGGCGCGAATTTAGGCGTTCTTCTGCTTCAAAACGGGCCTACGTCGACTCTCGGAACTTATGCAATCGGCTAAAATTTCAGAAACGCTATTCGTACGAAGATAGTATCGCCAGGGATGCATCTTTGAATCCTAGGAGATATTGGTCTTATGTAAGAAACAACAGAACTCTTGTCGCCACAATTAGCTCAATCCAAATGCCAACTGAAACTTTGACCGATCCGTCTCTAATCGCCCAACATTTAGCTGATGGCTTCTTGGTACAGGGTTTGACCTCTAACAAACTGCATGACTTTAGTTGGAAGTATGTTCCGGTTGCTCATCGGTGTTGTGTTCGTCCACTCAGAGTGGATGAGGTGTTGAACGAGGTAATGAAGCTCGATTCGTTTACATCTCCGGGACCAGACAATATTGCCCCCTTACTCGTCAAATCCCTAGCGAACGAACTGAGCAATGATTTAACTATGTTCTTCAGATACAGCTTAGATACATCTTGGATTCCTGACAGTTGGAAGTGTGCAATTGTGGTTCCTATTCCCAAAAAGCATCCTGCTAGCTTTTGCGCGAACTTTCGACCCATTAGCTTAACTAGCGTATTCTGCAAACTTTTAGAAAGAATCATTGCTAGTAGAATCAGGGATCATTTGGATCGTAATCACATATTGGTTGAATCTCAACATGGTTTCAGGATCGGACGTTCATGCCTTACTAACCTACTAACTGCGCGTGAAAAATGGGCTGATGCTCTGGGGGCTGGGTTTCAGGTTCATACAGTATTCCTTGATTTTTTGAAAGCTTTTGATAGGGTACCACACGACGGCATAGTGTCTTTACTGTATCACTATGGACTTCATTCATATATTTGTGAGTCGGTCAGGGAATTTCTATCGAATAGGTCTTTCCGAGTTTGTGTGGGGGGCGTGTTTTCTTATTCGATAAATATTAATTCTGGCGTACCGCAGGGATCAGTCATTGGCCCACTGCTCTTTATAATCTTCATTAATGATCTGCTACTCCGCTTATCATGCTCTCATCTAGCGTTTGCAGACGATCTAAAGATTTGGTCGATCATTAGAAGTCCTGCTGATCGAGTATCGTTACAAAATGATCTAAACTCCCTGATCAAGTGGTGCGATTCTACCGGACTACGGTTGAATGTTGATAAATGTGTCCTCATGCAACTAGGTATCCCGATTGAAACTCTAAGGTACTATATTGGAGATATTGTCTTAAAGGAAGTGTCTCATCATAAGGATTTAGGGATAAGTCCATAGATCCTTGAAAACAAAGTTGAACACCGACTTCTTTCTAGGTAAAGCTACTAGGGCTTTATATTGTATTAAAAATGCATTCCTCAGGTTAAGCTGTCACATGTTTAAGAGCTTATTCATCTCCCTCGTCATGCCACACTTTGAGTACTGCATTCAGGCTTGTTTCCCTGTCACTAAGCAAGAACTATTAGACCTGGAGTCTATTCTTAGGCGCGGATCGAGGCTCTGTATTGGCATAAGTGGTATCGACTATTATGTACGTCTAAGTCGTATTGGGATGTTGTCGGTACGTGAGAGGTTCATATCCTTGGAAATGCTATGTCTATGGTATATGTCGAATGATGCAGTGGGTTATCGCACCGATGTAATCACTAGGCGGGTAGGTAAGTTGCGGGGACATAGCAGAGTTTTGTATAAATTTGGATTTGGCAGATTACCAAAAGTGTATAGACTCCTGAGGAGAGGAATTAACATATGGAATTCGTTGCAGCCCCCAGTTTGAAATCGTTTAAATTACGATGCTACAAATGAATATGTGAGCAATACCGCTATTCAACACTACCACTGGAATACCCTAATTAGCTACGTTGACTGACTATTTGCTTTTCTTCTTTTCTTAGACTCTGCCTGAATAGCCTTTTGGCTTTGGTATGTATTGGAATAAAAATAAATAATATATATTTATGAATCCGACAGAACCAAGGATCCAAAGTTGTGGTTCAAATAATCCCATTGATACTTTATATATCACAGTCGCTACGTATGCCCAGTCATCCAATGTGTGACGACAAACTTCAACAACGGTAGACGCGTTTCGCTCTAACGGAGCCCATCAGTACCGTGACTACTAACTATGATCATCCATAGGCACCTTAACACACGTTTAAACAGTGTTTAAGCGTGTGTTACACAGTTTAAGCGTGTGTTAAGGTTGCTATGGATTGTATCATATGGGATCGTGAATATCGATTTTAATTGGGCTGGTGATCCTTTGATTGATGCTTATTTATCTATTGAATAGTTGCTAGATTACACAAGATGACTTTCTCATTGAACACCAGCTACAGAATCCTTTCTTCATGACATACAATTCCATTCACCCTAAATAAGCATCCATCAAAGGATCACCAGCCCGATTGAAATCGGGCTGGTGATCCTTTGATGTACGGAGAGCGATATTTGAATCTTGGATGAGTCAAATTTCAGTCCGTACTTTGAAGTACGGAGAGCGACAACTTGAATCTCGGTCTTTGAATCGTACAATTTTTCAATATTATGTGGCTAAATTTCAGGCTCTTATAATATATTTTCAATCTTACTATCTTTTCTGATGTAACTTATTTATTCATTATATAACGTAATTTGTTTGCTTGCAAACGGGATGCAGATGTGTATTGGCCACAATAATACACTATTAATTTATTAATATTTGTATGCTGATGACGCACACTATGGTTCCTTAGTTTTTAGAAAATTCCTAATTATCCTATCAACAAATCTAAATGGATAGTTATTATTAACAAGAATTTGTCTAATTCGTTCGAATTCCTTATGTAATTCATTCCAGTTAGTGCAAATACGATAGGCGCGGTGCAGTAGCGATTTGATAACACTCTTTTTGCAAGGAACGGTAATACATTTTGGTTTTCAAACTCAACCGTAAAATGAAGACATGAGGATTGCTCAAACTTTCGCTTAAGCTCAATTACATTTTCAGCATTATCAGTACATATGAAAGTATCATCGACATATCGAATGTAAAATGGCATTTTATTTTTGTCTTCTAAAAATATTTTTCTTTCCAAGTGACCCACATAAAGGTTGGCTATTGTTAATCCCAATACAGACCCCATGGCAACTCCATCAACTTGTTTGTATGTATCTCCATTAGGACATGTAAATATATATTCATTTAAGCAGAACTCAAGTAATTGTATAAAGTGTTCTTAAGACAAGACATTAGTTTGAAGACTATTTTGTTGATTATCACTGTATACGTATTCTAATGTCAGTTCAATTCAATCATGAATTGGGATGTTTGTGAATAAATCGCTAACGTCGATTGTAGCCATTATACCGCTTGGTTGGCTTAAAAGTAATCTGTCAACAAACTCACCACTTGATTTGCAGGTATATTCTTGTGAAACATGTGGTGCTATCATATCGTCAAGAATTTTAGAAATATCATACAATGGTGTTTGGAGTGTTGAAATTATTGGGCGCATTGGCGGTGCTTTGTTTTTTTGTATTTGGAGATACCATCTAAGTATCCAGTAACTTTTTTAAAAATTTGTTTATCCTCAGGAAGATGTGTGTTAATATCGGATACTATCTTGTTCAATTTTTTAGTCATAATATTGATAATATTATCAACGTTTTTGGTAATTTTTACAAATTTTGATTGATCCGATAATATTTTGTTAAACTGGTTATGTAATATTGCTTATTCATAATAACGTCGTGTTGTTTTTGTCGGCCTTTCGAATAACTACATTTTCGTTGTTTTTTAGCATTTTGAGTTGTTTATATTGCTCCTTTGTAATAACATCTCTGTTGTAATCTCTAATCTCTTTTAGTCCAAAGTTTTTGAGTTCACATCATAAGGACTCATCATTTAATATTGACACTTCGTCGTTTTCAGCTAATTCTTTAATGAATTGATATAACTTCTCAACAGCGAGTTTTTGTTTTTGCAAGATAAATTTAGTTTTTAAAATACCGGTAATTTCAGGAGATATCACGATATTTGACAGGTTGAATACACTATCAATATTTTGTCTTCGACATATCTGACCACCATATAATTTCTTTAATTTATTATCATGTTTCATTATTATACGGGAAGTGTGTTCATCGCCTTTGCGTATTGTATAATTAATTATAGCAAATATATAATTAATATATAATTATATAATTATATATTAATTATATTTTTAGTATAATATGAAGAGGTATACGAACAACACGATGGTCTCGTAATGGAAAATTCACTAACACCCCTTAGTGAATTATATGTGAGAAATTGGGAATTAAATAATATCACTAAGATACATGGAATTGTTATGTGGATTAGATATGTCGATGATACGTTTACTATTTGTGATAACACAATTGATGTACATGACATATTAGGATCAATACATTGTTTTGTTAAAAATATTCAATGGACAATAGAATTAGAATAAAATTATATATTAACATTTTTAGATGTCGTAATTAGCAGAACATCATATAATATTTAAAAAACATCCGTTTATTATAAAAAATCAAATAATTTAAATATTATTTTGTGGAATATTAATGTCCCAACATCTTGGAAAATATCTACTGCAAATTCTTGTGGTTTCATTCTCTTCTGCAATGTTACATTGTCAATAAGTAATGCTAAGCTTTACATTGACCTTCTTAAGCAATAATGCTCAAGAAGGTCAATGCTCACGTGGTTTCAATCTCGCAGGTAATGTTACATTATCAATAAGTAATGCTAAGCTTTACCTTAACATCGTTGATCAATACCGCTAAAGAAAATCAAGTAATAATTACGAAGTAAGATTATTGTTTCCGATATAAATGAACTTGAAACAAATAAGAAGATAATTAGAATTCCATAAGATAAAACGGTTTTCCATCATGGGCAATTAATAAGGCTTTCCACAAAAGTACCAAAAGGGATAAACAAGTTGTATTTGGCCAAGATAGAGAAACGAAATACATAGGATTACCATTTATAAATATTTTTTGGAATATTAATTTCAAAAGATTTGTTTTGAAAAAGAAACCCAAACATAATAATGATGGAGTTGTTTATAAAATGTGTTTGTTTTTCAAACGTAGCTGAAATCGTGTCAAAAATTCAAACAACAATGAAAGCAGCTGGTTATCGCTAATAACAGCAGCACCTGCTCAAATCCAATGGCGGCGATCGTTTTGAACTTTTTTATATAGCATGTACATTTTTAAAAACATTGTAATTTTCTGAAGAAGAAAATACATGTACATTTTAAAAACATTGTAATTTTCTGAATTTGCTAACAGAAGTTAACGAAATATCAAAAACAATTACGTCTTTCCTCTGATTCAGCTCCAGTAATTATTTAGTTTGTCAATTATTTATCTGTGGTGTTGAAATTAAGTAATTTTAACATACACTTTAGTTGATTGTAATTTTAATTAATTAATATTAATTAAAATTAATAATAAAGAATTTAAAGAAGATGCTTACAGAAGTTAGCGAAATAACAAATAAAATTTTCCTTCTTTCTTTGATGCATCTCCAATAATTCTTTATACAAGATAATAATAGATCGCTACATTTATTGTTTTGTAACAATATATATAATCTTTTATATATATCTTTGATAATCTCCAAAATTTGCTTTATTTATTTTGAGGTTATAAATTTCTTTTCGATCTTTAAAAGGAAGAGTGAGAAGAGACGGAAGGCATCTTAACAGTAAGAGCAGGAGTCCCTCCTTAAGGACGTCCTCCTGCTCTTGCTTTTAATGTGGGCAATCTTCTCTCTTGATGTTCCTATCTAGATATATACCTTTTTATCATAAATATCAGTTTCATTAAGGACACACACATTAAGGACGTTCACATTTCATATGGATGCTCGCATCATATATGGATATTCCTCCTTTTACTATATTCCCCGATGTTGACAATAAGAATGCCCACATCAATGGCGTCTTTATCATTTAGAAGACAGATTTAAGTACATGGGACGGCATGTGACTCTAACTTAGGACAAAGTTAAAATTTTTCTAAATTGACAAAACTACGATTTTCTTCATTTTAAAATTTAAATCTTAAGATTAACAATAAACATATGCTTACCACACTTGTGCCAATATCTTAAATCCAGTTTTATCAAACCTAAATTTAGGATTCAAGGTATGGAAATTGATTTGTCACTTGCCAGAAATCATATTCCCATAATTGAATCCGCAATTATTCTATCACGGATATCAAATAACAACAAAGCATCATTGTCATGCGGCATTTTAAACGGAAACCTACTTTCTGATAATCTTAATTTGCCTGGTTAACTATTCGTATTAACTATTTGGAACATAGTAATGAACAACTTTAGCTGAAACCCTTTATTTCGAGGATTTCGCTATGATGAGGCAGAGAATCTTGATCTCCAACATCTCAAACGTTTACTACTTTCGCTGTACAAAATATTCATATAAGCAGCAAACTTAGGGCAAAATATTACTGTAGATCAGCAAGATTGTCGGATTCTTAAACAAGTGAAATATTCCCTTTGGCGCTTAATATATACCGTGGGTGCAATGTAACATTACATTTATGCATGCAATGTTACATTGTCAATAAGTAACGTTCAGCTTTGCCTTAAACTTCTTGAGCAATAGTGCTCAAGAATATCAATGCTCATGTGGTTTCATTCTCTTCTGCAATGTTACATTGTCAATAAGTAATGCTAAGCTTTACATTGACCTTCTTAAGCAATAATGCTCAAGAAGGTCAATGCTCACGTGGTTTCAATCTCGCAGGTAATGTTACATTATCAATAAGTAATGCTAAGCTTTACCTTAACATCGTTGATCAATACTGCTAAAGAAAATCAAGTAATAATGCTCACGTAGTTTCATTTCCACATGCAATATTACATTGTCAATAAGTAATGTTAAGCTTTACTTTAATCTTCTCGAGCAATGCTGCATGTTATACAAGTCAACATTGAACACGGATATGACCAAAGTATAAATGCGACTTCTTTATCATAAGCAAACCCAATCGTGTCGCTACTGATTTCGTTACTCTAAATTCCAATCAAATGCGATTTTAACCTTACAACACTGCCATATGGATTTATTCTTTCTGTATATACTTTACCTATTTACTCTGACCCATCGTCGAAAGAAGACTTCATAAAATTGCTTAGATTATTATGATTCTGTAATAATAATTTTATATATAATTGAGTTATATATAATTGAGTAATATATAATTGAGCTTTAACAATAATTTTCATTCTCTATGTCTTTATTTTTAGCCTACATTTAGTACAAAATAAATACAAAATATCTAAAACATGAATTATAATAAATATGTGATAACTGCTGTATACCTAAGATCTGGAAGAATTAAACCATAGCTTAGAAGCACTTTTATTTGATGTATTATAATGAAACACACGTAACTCCCATAAATTTTAATTAAGTGGGCTTAATGCAACAATGTATTTAACTTGGCACGAGGTACATTAAATATTGTGGTTTCTGATGAAAGCTAAACATAAAAAAATTGTTTTAACGAAAAATATGTGTTTATAAAAATAAACATTTGCTTGTAAAAATGTTAAAATGTGTTTTAACATATTTTATGTACTTAAAAGTATTAACTTATAATTAAAAGTATATTTATACATTTTTTACATCATGTTCGCTTGTAGTTGTTTTTATAAGTGCACTAAAGTATATATACTAAAGTCTATAAGTATATAAGTATTATATACTTTAGTATAATACTTTCATGAAAATTTAAATGAAGTTATTATATTTAATAATAATTTAATTATAAATAATATATTAAATTTCTTTCTCAATGTAGCAATGTAATTTCGTGATCATATATATAATTTTATAAATTATAAAACTATAATTATATTTATGTAATTATATAATATATTAAATATTATAAAGTTATAATATTATAGATTTAAAATATTATAAGCTTTATAATTAAAACTTTATATTTTCTTGTATTTCTCACAAAATTTTATTCAAAAGTATAAATTTTATAATTTTTATTCAAGTTGTAGAATTTGTTTAAAAATTACGTTCTTGCAACCTTTTCTTGCTTTTTGGATATTTATAAAATATAAGCCTAGGTATTTTATCATGTTTTATTTTACCATTATTCCTCATAAATTTGAGCGAGTCGTGGTTAAATGACATATGTGAAATGTCATTACAAAAATAAATTATAGATATGGAATAATCTAATTTTGAACTAATATATAATTATTTTTAATATTTTATTGACTTTTGTCACATCATCATAACGAAATTTCGTTATGAATGGCGACGATAGTCGATGAAACATAAATAAATTTCTATTATCATGGTTCTACATCTAAATCTAAATAAATATATTTAGCTAAATTCTAGTTACTAAGAAGATATTGATTTTTTAAATTTGTTGCTAACTTATAATAATACATTCAAGTAAAAATAAATTATTATATAATAATTACATATTGTTATAAATTATCTTATAAATTATCTTATAAATTTTTATTTATTATATTATAAGAATATATTTACATACACACTTATTGTTACATACTGCACATTGTTGCATACTTAACAGTTTCATACTGTTAACTTAATTATATTATAACCTAACGGTCTGGGTGAAGCAATATATTGGTGACGCACTTATTGTTTCATACTGCACATTGTTGCATACTTAACAGTTACATACTCTTAACTTAATTATATTATAACCTAACGGTTTCGGCAAAGCAATATATTTTGCATTTTAAGTTTACGGATTATTGTATATTATTATTGTTGAATACTAACTTTTAGAATAATTAATTTTCTTTGTTCAAATAATTTATCAAACGCTAAATAATAACATTTTGATAAATTTTTTTGGCTTAAAGTTATCTTTATTAAGTATATCACTAGTTATTATTGTGTGCACAATCTAGTTAAACTATTAAAAATTTTATTTAATATTTATTAATATAATTATTAATATTTATTATTTATAGATTATTATTGTTTTTATTTATTGTTTTATTTATTCAATTGGAAATTATTAAATTGATAAAAATAAATTTTATTTATCATTATAATGTAATTAGTACATTTTTATTCGTGTATTGATTATATAAATAATTAATAAAAGTATTTCTTTCGTAGATTATTTATTAAATTAATTTTATTATCACTAAATTTTATCCATGCATTCGAATATTGAAATGTAGACGGTATTTAATTATTCTAAAAATCTATAATTTTTTTAACTTCTTTGATAGTTTGTTGTCAAAGCACAATGAACATGAAACAGAAATTGCGAACTGAAAATTGAATGTTGTTTGCCAATCTACATTCCAATGATTGACAGTAACGTTGATAAAAATAACGCGTAATGAATGAATTTATTGTTTTGCTATGGTAATAAATATACCCATTATGAAATGTTATTTTCAATACGTGGTCAATATATACTGTAGCAAGCACGTTATATGTCATCTGGATAGATAATAGTGAATTATTTATAATTAATGGTGTTGGGTTATAAACTATATCAAGACTTTACATTCTTGCATGTTATAGCAAACTTAAGCTACGTAATGCCGGCTTGTACCACGCAAATATCTAAAACTATGAGCTTTAAACTTTTTCATAAACTCTTGATATCATTTCGTTTAAATAATTTTACAATGAATTATAATAAAGATTAAAAATCATTCGAGGATGATTAGAAATCATACCCATTAGAAATCATCAAATTCCTCAACTTAACAAAGCAAGTGAGTCAAATTTATGCTAATTAAGTTATTAAGTTTATGCTAATGAAATTTGATGATCTGTCGAAAGGAATTTAAAGATATTATCTAGAATTAAGAGATTATATAGAGTTCAAATTTACTTTGATGATTTATATATTAATCAAATAAGTATTAACAAAGTATATCTGAACATTTACTACAACGTATATTATTTATTATCACAAAAATTTTCCTCATAAGAGTAAAAATATATTTTGAATAATATTTTGTTGATTTATATATTTTAATATTTTCTGTTTGATTTTATTTTTATAGTAACCTAGTTTAAAATATGTACCTATTAAATTATTTAAATGATTTTGAAGAAAGCCAATATCATTACATATTATTGCAATTCTTAAAATTTCATTATTCAATGTATTATATTTTATATTATATGGTATGCATGAATGCTCATGCAAAAATATGTTTCTTGTAAATTTAAATATGCCATCCATGTCAATAAAAAAATAAATAAAATTGTTCGCTAAAGAGTGTAAATTTATTTTAAATCTAGTGTAGATTTTTATATTTTTATATTTCCTGCTTGATGTTATTTTTATAGTAACCTAGTTTAAAATATGCATCCATTAAATTATTTAAATGATTTGAAGAAAGCCAATATCATTACATATTGTTGCAATTCTTAAAATTTCATTATTTAATGTATTATATTTTATATTATATGGATGCATGAATGCTCATGCAAAAATATGTTTCTTGTAAATTTAAATATGTCATCTTTACGATATAAATTAATAGTAGTTTTAGTTAATGTTAATTTAATGTTCATATCTAGATATACACTTTCTTTATCATCAATATTGGTTTTGTTAAGAATAAGGCTTTCTGGATAAATTTGTTCACTAATTGAATAAAAATTATTAGAATTAAATACACATATATCATCAATGTATCGAAACATATATTTCATATAGTTTAGAGTTAGTTTTTACACAATTATGAACTAATTCATATTCTATAAAGCTTAATAATAAGTCAGCTATAATTTGGCTTCAATTACCTCCCATTTGAACACCTGTTATTTATCCAAATATAGATGTCTTTACTTCTAAATAGTATTGATTTATCAAAATATTTAGGGCTTTTATAAATTCAATATATATCCATGAAGATATATATATTGTATATTATATATAATATATATATTCAATATATATCCAATATATTCTTCTATATATCCAAGAAGCATTCATTTATTAAAATTCATAATTTTTTCTATAATTTATTTCATAATGGAATTTTTTTGAACATAAAAATTCATCTGAGGAATTAATACTGAAAAAGTGTTTTGTACTAATATTAATTTCAATCACCAAAACTTATATGGGTAATATTTTTACATACCAACTCATCAGTCGATCTACGAACTGCAGACCAACTGTGTCACTTGTAGACTACCAATTTAGAATCAAAATGATTGAATACTCGTCAACACTCATCAGTAGAATGAAGTACTCACTCGTAGTTTTGGTTGCCTGTGTGACATTGTGAATAAAGGCGTTTCCGACACTTTGCTTAATTGTCCGAGGCTTACGCTCTTAGCCAGGTCAAATTGCTGCGCGGACCATCCTTAACCACTAGGCAGAGGTTGTTGCTGAATTGTCGCTGCACTCGTTGGATCCTTAATGGATACGGCAGGTATAATAGTAGTGCACGGATGTGCTGAGTAAACAACGGTCCAGGATTTCTTACGAAATACAGCATTTATACTAAATGGTGTTGCTTTGTAAACTGGACTTTGATATACGACTTTCAGTCACCATGTCACTTCTAGACGACCACTTTAGCATCGAAATGATGAGTACCCGGCAACACTCATCAGTAGAATGAGGTACACACTGGTCGTTTAGGTTGCCTGTGTGACATTGTGAATAAAGGCGTTTCCGACACTTTGCTTAATTGTCTGAGGCTTTCGCTCTTAACCAGATCGAATTGTAAATATGTTTCTTGTAAATTTAAATATGCCATCCGTGTCAATAAAAAAATAAATAAAATTGTTCGCTAAAGAGTGTAAATTTATTTTAAATCTAGTGTAGATTTTTATATTTTTCTATTTTCTGCTTGATGTTATTTTTATAGTAACCTAGTTTAAAATATGCATCTATTAAATTATTTAAATGATTTTTAAGAAAGCCAATATCATTACATATTGTTGCAATTCTTAAAATTTCATTATTTAATGTATTATATTTTATATTATATGGAATGCATGAACGCTCATGCAAAAATATGTTTCTTGTAAATTTAAATATGTCATCTTTACGATATAAATTAATAGTAGTTTTAGTTAATGTTAATTTAATGTTCATATCTAAATATACACTTTAGAAAGTGTATATTAAATTAGCAAATTTTCTTAAAATTAATTAATTTAGTTTATATAAATTTGCTAATTTGGCATTTATATATATTTTTTATTAAAAATTACTAACTAATGACTAATTAGTGAGTTAATTTTTTAACATTAATTTTTTAAGGATTAGAGTTTATTTTAATTAAATTCTATTAAAATTTGTTTTATTTACTAATATAATTAAATTTCTACTAATTAGAAGCTTTTAGTATTAAAGCTTATCTACGATGGTTTAAATTTCATTGATGTTTTTGCGATCCTTTTGATATCTATTTTGTTATTCGACCACTCCTCAATCTATGTAGGTAGCCGACTACAATTTTCTATTATCAAAATGATAATAGAAGAATAAGTGTCATTAATTCTTTATCACGTTATGCTTATACGCCCTCCGCGATTATAGATGCAATATAAAACAAATAAAGATGTAACTTCTAAGATAATCATCTTCTATAACGGAAAGTTTCTTTTAAGGTTAATTCAAAGAATAGATAATTATTGATAACCTTCACACGTTATTATTACCTTCTATGCAAACAAGTTCATTTATTCTTTATACAATAAAACCAAATTTTTTGTTCGTTGATCCTACTATTGCCTAATTGTTAGACAATTAAGAAAACATATCATGCTTGATTTAATCTTTTATTTTATCAGTAAGGTAAAATTTAGATCCTGGCTATGAATAGCTTACCATTAGAAAATCCTATCGTCGATTTTCATAAGAATACAAATAATTGTATCTAAAAATTGATATTAACCAAACTTGCATCTTCTTGAGATAAAGAATATCAACTTTTTGCTAAAATGATAGGGTTTACTAAAGATTTAATATCCAGATGTATGGTAGCAAATTGGGCAACTTTTATAGAAATCCTACTTCAAATGCAGGTTAAGATGTGTTTAATAAACAGTGGTGATTTTATTCTACCTGTTAAGAAAATTGTAATATTTACATTTTTAAATGTCTAATTAGCATTTTAAGAGTTTTACGAAAGACAACCTTTTATGCAAGTTGAAAAGATTTATAGCATAAATTATTAAAATTTATAAATAATTATTGAAGCTGGATCAAAGAAAAGAGAAAATTATTTTTTGGATATTTCGCTAACCTCTGTTAGCATCTTCAGAAAATTACTTCAGTTAATTTTCTGAAATATTATTTATTAAATAAAGAATTATTGAAGCTGGTTCAAAACATGGGAAAATTTTATTTGATATTTCGCTAACCTTTGTTAGCATCTTCAGATAATTACAATTTGATAAAGATGCTAACAGAAGTTAGCGAAATATCAATAAAATTTTCCTTCATTCTTTGATCCAGCTCCAATAATTCTTTATCGATAATGGATCAGGATTAACCATTTAAAATTAAAATTTACATTTTATTTTCATAATATTTTACTAATAATATATTATTTGAAAATGCTATTGCAATTTATACGTTTATTTAATTTTAATTAAAACATTATATATTTTTTTCTATATTTTATTCGTTTATTTTTCGTGATTACATTGTGCTATCGACTGCATATGTTGAGCTTTTACGAAAACACTCTATCTTTAGTCAGCATAATAACAAATATAATTTAGTGACCTTACTATCCCAATAGGAATTGTTTAATTTCTATTTTTATAAACTCTTCGTACTCAGCTTATACAAAAATTCCGTTTTTATTTAAAACCTGCAAATTATACGCTACATCTTGAATTTAATCAGTAAATTAATTTAAATTATCTGAATCGTTATTAAATCTAAAACGTTTTGTTAAGCTAAATAAATGAACAAAATAATGAACAAAATAATGAACAAAATATAAATAAATAATTAACTAAATAAATGAACAAAATATTTCGTATTTTGTTCATATACGAAATATTTGGAATATTTCGCTCATAATTTTGTTTAATTAAAAACGCATAAGGGAGGTATCTAATTACAGGATAGTGCAATTATCTTATTATTCTGATGTCTTTGCAGAATGCATTGAATTTATTATTGAATTAATTGATTTTATGATATTAAAAATATAAAGTTAAAAATATATCCGACGATGAAATATTCCGATGAAATGTTGAAACTGTATGAAAATACATTTTTAAATAACTTGGCTATTTCACTTTCGATATAAATACATAACACTTTAAGTCAAAGTGTCTAATTTAATCTATATTTTTATTCAAATGATAACGGATCATGGAAATATCTTTTAAAATATTATCTTAATTGTTTATAGTCAGTGTTCACGGTCAGCACGGTGATCAGTGATTCACCATACTTATGAAATACGATAAATTATTTTATTTAATATAACAGTTATATTTAACTACTTTGTAAATTTTATTAAAAATTGTTAATATTAAAATTTAGTAAAAAACTGTAGGATTTTAATTATAAAGTTATTACATCCTCCCAGTGTATTTTATACAACCATTTTATACAACTTTCGTGCACTTTTCGAAAGCTTTCGATAATATCAACTGTCAACTTCTCATTGAAAAACTTTATTTTCGTTTTCATTTATCTGGGGCTTTCCTTGACACATTACATCGTATATTGTTAACGAATGAAGTGTGCATTTTTGATAGCGTTTATTTCTCCACTTCAATCACTCAACACAAAGGAGTTATGCAAGGTAACCAGATTGAAGATCTACTAGCTGACTTGCAAACGACACCAACCCATTCCAAAATCATTATTTTCGCCAATGGCCTACTAATACTTTCCGACTATTCAAATCGCATAATCCATATTTGATGGACACAACCTATACTGTACCAAAAACGGTTTTACCATCAACAATCTGAAGACCAAAGCCAGTAAATTTTGCAGTGGTAGACGCCTTGCTAATTCCGATAAACTTTCGCTAGGCTGTCGACCTATTAAATGTATAAACTCTTATATCTTAGCGTCCATCTAACCTCCACATGGTCATTTCGTCTTAACTTTGAACAAAAATCATGTAAAGTATTATCGGCCACATACGCATATAGAAGACTTTCAAGTTTATCCTTACACGGTGTCCTTCGATTCTTTAAGGTCATGCTAGAACCCGTGATAATTTTTAATATTTTATTTTTGTTTTCTGCCCTATGCTGAAAGGCTTTAGTGGTATAATAAATTTCTCAGATAATTATGAGAAATGTAGGCGTACAAAAAAATAATATAAATATTATTATATAATTATAATATTAATATTATATTATTGAATTTATTTTCAATATTTCAACAGAATAAATATGTCCTGACAGAAAATATTCTTAAATATTCCGCATGATTGCATATTTCTTCTGTCAAAATATTGAAAATAACTTCAATTTTCATTTGCTGGTATGTTTTTTTAATTCAATCAAATTAGCATAAACCAAAAAGGTACCATTACAATTCAAGGATTCGAATTCCTAACTATAAAATATAAGATATTAATAAAATTTTAATTTCATACAGATTATTTTGAAATTGCTATTAAGAAAAATGCAAAACTATTGAGTAGATATAGATCACTTCTTCAAAATTAGATCAATATTTTGATCACAACTAGATCACATTTTCGGAATAAACAAAACATTGATCGATTAATGAATCGATAAATAATCAAATAAATCAATAGCACAAAAGAAAATAATCGTTTAACATGAAAATCTTTTATTTTAAATATAACAATTTTAACATTAAAAATAAAAAATCAAAAATCAATTCTCTTTAAGATATACCAGTAATATTATGTTTTTGATTGACAGCAATTTTTTGAAAGATTTCACTAATTTCTATAAATAAATATTTAATTTCTTAACTTTCACCGTCCGTTTTATTTTTGACACCATATTTCACTTTAATCGATACCTTATTTTATTATTATCAATACCTTATTTTATTAATGTTAAAAAATTAATTTAATAGTATTTATTTAAATACCAGCATAATAATTTTATAATGTAAACCTATAAAAAACTATATAAATAATAATTTGATCTAAATCAAGAAATGTCATTGTCTTTTATATCCAAGTTGATATATGTATACCTCTATTACAAACTACATATGTATACCTCCATATGTAGCATACCTCCATTCGAAAATCGATATTTTTTAGCGCACCGGTAATCCATTCAATAAGCAAATTTCTGTCTGTCAACTTCATATTTGTCTGGCATGAGTCCTTAAAACAAGAAAAATTCTCCATATGGTTTAATTCTATCGAATACGGAGGAAAGAGGTCAATATATAGCTTTTGGTATCGATAATTGGATACCAAAAGAGATAAAATAGGGATATAAAGTCATTTGGTAAAATATGCAAAAATATTTAGTCAAACTTGTTATATAACAATTAGAAAAATTCATTGATTTATCAATCAATAAAGTGTTAATTGATATATTCATATATCAAAAATTAAACATCTCTCTAAAATAATATTTCCTTGCTTAGCGTTCAAATCTTTTATTGATAACACATACAATAATTTTTATTGATAACTACATACAAAATAAGCATCAAATTTTTGCTAATATTGTATTTACATTTATAACTTAATTTGCATCCACGTGCTCTTAATACAATATGGGGCACTTATCCTAAAAACAACCACATTGTTTTATAAATGAATTTCGTAAAGGTGATCATTTTATGTACTCAATTCTACATTTGAAATATTTAATTGCTTATAAATATGGCATTTTATATCTTCAAGGTTCAAAAGAAGAGCCATTGCCATAATTAATTCGAGAAATTTTTTATTTGTTAAATGTCATATTTTTTATCGTTACCGAATTAAGAGATATTTTAATTTCAATGGCTATAATGGTAGAGTTTGCTTTATATATAATATTTTCTTCTTTAATAGTTGTATTTAAGGTGTATTCTTGCAAATAAAGTTATAATTAAATTAAAACACAATAAGAATCTTAAAAGCCAAATAAATGAAATGCATAAAATACATGTCATAGAAATTGAAAAGGTAAAAATATTTATAAATATTTAAAGAATCTGAAAATATTTTAATCTTATTATTATTTTATGCACAAAAGTATGTATTACTAGATATTACAAACTATACGTTTACATATCAATTGATTAGATATAAAATAATACTTTATAATATAAATATTAATTATATAATATTATTTAAGTTTTAAAATGTTTGTTTTTTTAATATTTTTATTGAAGTTTCATTAGTTATTAAAAATAACTAGTGTTGATTTATTTTTTAATATTAAATGTTGGAGCAACAAATGCTGATTAAATTAAATATTTAATTAAAATTAATTAAATAAATTAATTTTATTGGTAATCCGTCACCGAAGAATTGCGAATTCAAATGCAATGAGATAAATCGTGAATAGGTGCACTAGTTAAGAGACATATACTTAATATGGAGACATAAACTTAGTGAGATCACATATACTTAATGAGAAGGCACTGTGCGATGATAATGTTCTGTTAGACTATTTCATCAGCCTATTGATGCAAATTATGCTTTATCTGAAAAAGTTGCTATCTTCACAGTCTAATCAATTTTCAAAGTCAAGCTTCGTCAATGGATTCATTCGTAATAAAAAGGTGCGTGTTTTCATGAAGCTAATTAAAACTAATGTTGATTCATTATTTATTTTTAAATTTTGGAGCCGGATCAACAAACAAAATTAAATTTTATATTTTGCTGACTGCTGCTAGTATCATCGGAAACAAAAATACTGTTCTGTTTTCAAAAAATAAACAAAACAGAAGATTTTAAAAACAAACACATTTAACGCTTTTGCTTCTGATGATATTAGCAGCAGCTAGCGAAATATAAAATTAAATTCATGTTTTATTAATCCTTTTCCAAAATTCAAAATTTTTATTTTTTTTGTTCGATTAAACATTCTGTATGTATCTCTCTGTAGTTGATTATAAAAAGTAAAATTATCTTTATATACAAAAGCTAATTTGACGGAAATAAATAATAAATAAATAATAAATAGTAATAAATAATTATATTATTATTTATTACTTATTATTTAATAATTTAATAATTAAATATTAAATAGATTGTGTAATGATCAAAGAAGCACCAAACGCAAAAGACGACAGACACTATTTTTATCATTTTAATTAAAAAAAATGTTTAAAATTTAAATATTTACAAATTATTAATTATAATTCCTATTGTATATTTGGCATGTGCATTTCACTCTATTAATTAGCGTAATAGTTACAAAAAGTAACCTTTAGCTAGCGTTTAAATAAAAATAAGATTTATACATAACAAAAGAGAACTTTAGTTCGCTTTTTTAATGTATATTTCTATCTAAGGGAAATAAGTCTCATGGTGGACTATCATCAATATATATTATACACATGCATATATTATACACATGCTATTGACCAAATAGCCAATTGGCTATTGGCCATCATCCCGGATGATGTATGGTTGAAATGCAATCCAAATACCTATTGGGTATCCTTCGAGAGAAGTTAATCTTATTTATAGTTTATTTTAATTTATACATTGACTTTTTAAAACAGCCTTCGAGTTATATATTGTACTTTATATAATGATAGAATAGTAAATGAATTATAAATTCTAAATTTCAAATATTTTTATTTATTTCTAGTCATTAAAAACTTGATGTTATGTAAGGATGGTGGCATAAATATTCTTTCGACATAAATGTCTATCATTTATGATAATAAACTGGATCATGTATTTATAAATATACATAAATAACAACAACAATTTCTTGACAAAAAATAAAAGTACAATATTTTTCCTGTCAACCACTGGTCCGGGTGTCGGGTCGTGGAGGCAGTGCACGAATCAAACTACTCCAGACATCACGATCCTGGGCGACAGACCAGAGTTCTCTTTCAGATAGCCCAAGGCGGTCTTCGACCAGTTTCGAGATTTGATCTCTCCACCTGCACCGAGGTCTACCTCGAGGTCTCTCTCCAGAGTGTCTGGACTGGAAAACCCTCCAAGTAAAGCGATCCCTAGACATCCTCAAAACGTGTTCTATCAACCTCAGCTGACTTTCATCGATGTGGAGAAGCAGCGACTTTACTCCGAGTCTATCCCGGATTACCGAATTCTTAACCTTATCTCTAAGACTAAGACCAGCCATACCGCAAAAGAACCACATTTCGGTCGCCTGTATCCGAGATATTATCCTCTCAGTCATAACCCAAAGCTCATGACCATAGGTTAAGATAGGAACATAAATTGCGTGGTAAACTAAAAGCTTCGTTTGAAGACTCAACTACCGCTTCACCACGACTGACCTGTACGAAGAACGCATTGCTGCGTTAGCTGTACAAGTCCGCTTCTCAATCTCCCTAATGTTCTTGCTGTCTCTCGAGAACAATAGCCCAAGATACTTGAAATCCTCCACATCAGGAAGAACCCTTCCCCAATCCGGATTGACATTGGCACCTGAATCCGAGTCGAGCACATAAAGACAGTCTTTGAGGTACTAAGCAGCATCCCTGCCGCTTGGCATTCTATCGTGAATCGATCTAGTAGGCATCGTAAGTCCTCAGGACAAGAAGCCAACAAAACAACGTTATCTTCAAAAAGCAGAGATGCTATCCTGATGGAACAGAACTGAAGACCGACATCCGTCAGAGCAGCCCGTCTCGAAATTTTGTCCGTGTAAACAAGGAACAAAACTGGAGACACAAGACAACCCTGACGTAGTTTAACGCTTACTGGAAATGATTCAGATATACTACCTAGAACACGAACACAAGTCATACTTTGTTCATACAGAGAAGCCACAGCTACCCGAAGATAGTGGTATACTTCATACTCCCTTAGCACCTCTCACAACCTCTCTCGCGGAACTCGGTCGAACGCTTTCTCCAAATCTACAAAACACATGTAGACCGGTCGAGCGAACTCATAAGACCGTTCAAGGATAGTTGAGAGAGTAAAGAGCTGATTCGTAGTTCCACGACCTCGACGAAAACCGCATTTTTCATCTTGCAACTGTCCCTCAACTATAGACCATATTCTTAACTCAAGAATCCTAGCAAATAGCTTACCAGTTTGGCTACGAAAAGTGATGCCCCGATAATTGGAACATACTCTTCGGTCACCTTTCTTAAAGACCGGTACCACAACCTTATTTCGCCACTCACTTTGAACCTTGCCCGACTTCAACGCAACGTTGAAGATCCGTTTAAGCCACTTCATGCCAACAACGTCGAGAGCCTTTAACGCTTCAGGTCGAATCTCGTCTACTCCAGAAGACTTGCTATTACGAAGTTTTCAAACAACACCAATGACCTCCTCCAAAGAGATGAGCTCTTCCGTTGGTTTTAAAGGCTCTACTTCTACAAGAGTAGGTATATCCATCGGAATAAGGAGACTCTTAAAATGCTATTTCCAACAACCAAGAATTTCTTAAATGTCAGACAGCATAGATCCTCTCTTGTCATAGGTAGTTTGAGAAGTATTCTGTTTTCCAACACGAAAGTTCCTGATCGTCCTTCAGAACATCTTTGAATCTGACTATAATCAAGTTCTAAGTGCTCTCCAAACTTCTCCCAAGCCACCTTCTTCGCTTCGGTAACTGCTCGAGCTGAAGCTCTCTTTGCCCTTCAGTACTAGTCTGCAAATTTCTCCGATTTATTTGACAAAGCTGCCTTATAAGCCAGCTTCTTCTGTTGGACAAAATCTCTAACTGTTGGTGTCCACCAAGCCGTTTGAGTATTTCCTCCGCAACAAGCACCTAAGGCTTTCGGGTCACAACTTTTCACAGTTGCTTTGGCAAGCGAGGATCTGAACATATTTCATTCATGATAAATGAACTTAACCTCTTCTGGCAACCGAGAGAAGTCATTCCGGATGTAGACAGAAAAACGTTCTATGACAGAAACAGCTGCTAGACGCTCCCAGCACGCCCTCATACAACGTTTGGGTTTACCAGGCTTGTCTAGCAACCGATTCTGCCATCGAAGATTACTTACTACAGGGTAGTGATCGGTTGACAGCTCAGCCCCACTCTTCACACAAGTCCCCAAAAAGTAACGTCGCAGATCAGATAAAACGATTACAAAATCGATCATTGATAATTGACTGAGAGAATCATGATGCCATGTGTATCTATTGATCTCCTTATGTTCAAACATGGAGTTGGTTATGCACAAATTGTTACGAGAACAAAAGTGAAATAATTCAACACCACCCGTATTCAAATCAGAGAGTCCGTTCCTCCCCAACACTCCTTTCCAAGTGATACTGTCGCTACCAACATAGGCATTGAAGTCACCCAATAGAATGAGAGAATCTCTAACAGGAGTTCTATCAAGCAGAGACTGAAGATCTTCCACGAAGGTTGCGTATACCGAGATAATGTTGGGAGCATAGGCACACACAACAGTTATCCTCATTTCCTCTTTGACTAAAAGTCTCAGAGACGCCAGCTTTTCGTTCACTGGGTTAAATCTATCTACCACGAACGACAATCAGGGACTTGTAAGTATCCTTACACCCGCCAGAAGTCGCTTTCCGATGGTAACTCCCGAATAATTCAAGGTCCAACGTTGATCCAAAAGTTTAGTATCAGTTCCAGAATAGTGAAGAGAAGTCACTCCGACTATTTCAAGACCGAAGCGAGCCATCTCTTCAACTAATTCTGGTTCCTTCCACGACAGCGAGATGGCATTCCACGTTCCTACATGAAGGCTAGTCCGCTTCGGATGTTGATGTACTGTAAGAAAACAGGTCTCCGAAACTCTTCCACCCTTTCGCATATTGTCCAATCTGGCGTTGGAGTTATCGGAGTGATTTTGTTTGCTCGTCTATCTCCGGCTCCAAATATCCTTTGATGATTCAACATCACTACTGTAAGGAAACAAGCCTCCGTGACTTTCTTTCGTTTTTTCGTTCATTGTCTAATCCGATGTTGGAGTCATCGGAAGAATCTGAGAGAGTCTATGAAAAGACTATCACTACGGCTGATGCAACCCGGTCAATTATTTAGCCGTTGATCGACGAATGTCGAACATCCGTTGCCTGGCCCGCTCCACGAAGAGGCTAACTGGCAATAGGTGTCAGTTTAGTACTCTACTGACACCTAGCGGCCCACATGCATAAATAATTTGATGATTTAATGTAAAATAAATTATAAAATAAAATACATATGTTATAAAAGTTCGTTTCTGAATTTTTATAACATATTAAAGCAATTTTGCTATAATAATGCATTATCAGTGGAGTATATTCTCCTGAATGCAGAGAGACTCCCATACGACCTTATTATGGGATTAGTCCAAAATTGCATACATAAACAGTTTATTTTCACTGAAATATGTGATCACATATATCATCACATATATGATCACAGGTGATTATATTATAAAATAATTGATGATTATTTTATATCATTCAATATTATATTAAATTTGTTTAGATCTTACCATATTTAGTGGATTGTGTCAATTTTCTGTCTTCAGAGTATGCCTTGTTTAATAAAAATTAATCACTTTAAATTAAATACTTCTTTGATTTTTATTTGAATATCTATGTCAACCATTTCCAACAAAAGTATGTTTATCTCTAAAGGTGATCATAAAAACTAGGTGCGTCCACAGAAACAAACGTGATATTCACGTAAGCATTCGCAGTTAAGTCACATTTAAATGATTTCAATTTAGAGAATACACGGATGTCATAAAGTAGTGATTAAATTCCACTAGATGTAATTCATATCAAAAACCATATACCGGTTTATCAAAAGCTACAATCTAGTTTCTATGTAATTTATCTGCACATAAAACTTGTTATTAAACAGAATTAATTCTATTAATCAGTTCAGTCAACTGAGTCAATGTTATTTAGATATTTTAATTAAAATATTTTCAGATTTAATAATTCTATAATTCAGATTTTTGTGCGCCGAATTTTTATAAATTGATAAATAGATAATATTATATTTATTTATATAGTTTAATAGTTAATAGATAGATAATATAATTAAAAAGGAAATGAAATGTTGTTACGTTCCGGCCTTACGTTCCTAACGAAAATGTAGCAAGTGGGCCAAATGCGTGCTTGTGATGTATTTCCACTCAAGTAATTTGATTTTCTCATGTAATTCTTTATTCTAACAAGAGCATATTGTTTACTGTGAATTCATAAATTTTCAATTGAATAGTTCAAATTTATTTTTTAAATACGTTATTGATTTATATATCTCACAATTTTATATTAATTTCATTTCTATAGTACCCCTAATATAAAATAAATATTAAATAACATATTGAAATGATTTTGAAGAAAGCCAATATCATTACATATTATTGCAATTCTTAAAATTTCATTATTTAATGTATTATATTTAATATTATATGGTATGCATGAATGCTCATGCAAAAATATGTTTTTTGTAAATTTAAATATGTCATCTTTACGATATTAATTAAAGACCTTATTTATTTATATGTAATGTATGGAATTTATCATTTGAAGGTCTAAAATTAACATTTTATAGTTTTCTATATGTTAAATTTAGAGATTTAAAACAATGGTGTGTAATTATTCGGTTCTATTGTAAATAGTACAGATGTAGGCAGCTTTAAACAGCCATGTTAAAAGTCGTAAGGCGCATATTAAAATCTGTTTTTATTTTATAATACCAATAGCACTGGGACGTTGAGCGTCGAGTATTGCTTGATGCGATTTTATTGAAATAGTGGTGGCATTCTTTGTAAAGTGTATACTGCTTCGGGCTTCACGCAATCCGGAGAAAGATGAGTGTCTATCAGAGTGATAATGTTGGTATATTCAATTTTTAAGCTTCTGAAGAGAGAACTTACACGAATGATTTTAAAACAAGACATAAATGATAAATAATAGATTTTTGGAAGACCTAATAAGGTAAATAGAAAATACTTGAATGAAGTATGTAAAGGAATTTTGCCAGATCTAAAAGGAACTAGGATTTACAAAAAAAATGACATTGCTAAAATAACAAATTTATTGACAAAATAACAGAATTAGTGAAACAAATTTTAATTTGAAAATGTGTAAGAGCTCGAAAACAGTTTGAAAGAAATAGCAAAATCTACTTCCAAAAATACATGGCATATTATTTATTACACATAAACATTTTCCGCCTAAGGGTTAAAATATATTTTTAATAATATTTTGCTAATTCAAATATTTCTAATAATTTACTAATATATTTTTATATTAGCAAATAATTTTATATTTCCTGTTTGATTTTATTTTTATAGTAACCTAATTTAAAAGATTTATCTTTTATGTATTTTTTAATATTATATGATATGCATGAATGCTCATGCAAAAATATGTTTTTTGTCGCCGTTACGATATTAATTAAAAGTATTTTCAATTAATGTTAATTTAATGTTTATATCTAGATATACACCTTCCTTACCATCAATATTGGTTTTGTTAAGAATAAGACTACTATGATAAATTTGTTCATTTATTGAATAACAATTATTAGAGTTAAATACACAAATATCATTAATGTATCGAAACATATATTTTATATCTGTATATAATTTAGATTGCTTTTTTAAACAGTTATGAACAAATTTATATTCTATAAAGCTTAAAAATAAATCAGCTATAATTGGGATTCTATTACCTCCCATTGGAACACCTTTTATTTGTTCAAATATAGATGTTCTTAATTTTAAATAATTTTGATTTATCAAAATATTTAAGGCTTCTACATATTATATATTTTATTATTATATATTATATTCTAATTATATATTATAATTATATTATATTATATATTATATATTATTATCTTTTATTATTATCTTTTAATATTATTATATATTATAATATATAAAGAACTGTATATATAAAGAACTGAATATATAGAGAATTATATTAAAGAACTGCAGATTCAAGTAGATCATGATAAAAATAACGTGGATATATCCAATAGAGTTTCTGAAAAACTATCGATAGAAATTGTTAAAGCACAACGCAATTACGCGAAAAATAAATTAGGTAGTTCTCGCGGTTTACAATTTTGGAAAGGCGTAGGTTCTCTAAAATGTTCTTCATCAAATTCTCTATTATCGCATCTCTTCACAACAGAGCTTCAAAGAACATTAGACGTTATAAATGAGTCATTGTGCCCTTTAAATAATGAACTACCATACACAATTCCTTTACCGTCAATATCCTTTAATAATAACGACTTAACATCTGCCGATGAAGTATGTCAAACCCTTTTAAAAATGTCGTCATCAAAAGCTTGCGGTCCAGGACCGTCTACGTGCGTTCTAAAGTTTTTAAGTGAATCTATTGCAGAACCGTTATCGCGCTTCTTTAATATTATGTTTAAAGATGGAGTTGTCGCAAAATGCTCAAAATTGTCGGCATTTGTTCTTGTTCCAAAAGGTTCCATGAATATATCAGAGCATAGCTTTAGACCTATAACGCTCATTCCTGCACTTTCAAAGTTGGTTGAAATTATTTCAAAAGGAGAATTGCTGATATATTTCTTCAAGCTATTGACAATCACCAATATGCCTTCCGGCCTGGCAAAAATACAAGTGACGCTTAGCTTAGTATTCATCAATTTTGTCTAAATCATCTAGATTCAGGAAAATACCTGATCGTTCAATTAATTCAAGCTGATATCAGTAAAGCATTTGACCCTGTTAGATTTCCTCTACTGTTAGAAAAGTTAAATAGTTGCGGTTTTCTAAACTGGCAGATAAGGTTTTTGTCATCATACCTGTATGATAGACAACAATGTGTTAAGCATTTAGGTTTGAAATCTTCGTGGAGGAAAAACATCTGCGGTGTACCACAAGGAAGTGTTATCTCACCACTACTTTTTAGTACATTTATGAGCGATTTTTCAGCTAGCTGCTCTAGTTCTTTATGTATTAAGTATGCAGATGATCTGACGATCATTACTATTGCCAGCTCTCAATATTATTCTAACAAAGTCGTAGAAATCGAAGTGGAAAATCTACTCAAATGGTGTAATATAAACTGCCTATGTCTCAATATGGCCAAGTCTAAAATAATTTTATTTTCGTTAAAGTCGTCCATCCTTGTAGACGAACTTCCTAATTTTGATCTGACTAGAGTAACTGAATTGAAAATCTTAGGTTTAACATTTCAATCTAACCTATCTTGGAGAAAGCATATTCGTAAAGTCAAGAAAACAAGCGCAACTCGTATGTATTTTCTTCGTGAATTAAAACGATTAGGAGCTTGCCAGGATCAATTAGTTCTATTTTACAATTCATGCATAATCTCGATCCTAACATACGGTTATATAACTTTTTGCACATTATCCCAAAGAGAGCATAGTATGCTTGTGATAATTCACAGTAAAGCTCAATCAATATGTGGATGCGAGTTTCCTACATTTGATGCAATTCTAGTCAATATTTTCAAGAAAAAGGCAAACTCGAACATTCTTCAAACGCTTACTGAACAGTCTTATTTATGTCACACCAATAACCATTTATACTCAGCTGCTCTACGATCAAATCGTAAGTGGGCAACAGCTTGTTGTAGGACAGAACATCTAAAAATAGCTTTCTCTACCGGGCTCTTGATTACATAAATTCGTGTGGAAAATAAATCTTCGGGTCTTCAAAGTAGTTCGCGTTCCAAATATCAAACTACTATTTATTTTGGCTATTTATTTTATCTATAAATAGCCAATTATATTATTATATATCTATTTATTATAGATATATCCGCTATTTGTTTTTTTTTGATAAATAACGGATATTGAATAAATGAATGAATGAACTACTTTAAGGTATTTGTAAATTTATTGAAAACTCTTAACAGGGAAATCTTAAATAAGTATGATAGTTGCTTTATCTCGGTTAAATTTATCAACTACAAATTTACTAGTCGACTTTATTTATAAGTCGACGTTATCTAATAATTTATGTTATAGTAAGTTATTTTATATTTTAAATCATCTGCTTTTTGTAATTTTTTATTTAAGTCAAAAATATCTTTCTAATTTATTAACATCAAATCTATTTTAGCTTTATTTTCCGCAACTACCATCGCATTAACTATTATATTTTTATTCAAAGCCAAAATTACAGATTTAAGATAATTTAGCAGTGACTATTTTCATTTTTATTAATAATTCTATTTTATAGTTTGACTTTTTTGTTGCATAATCCTACATCGAATAACTTACTGATTTTGCTAATTAAACATTTTATTGTTGTTTAGAAGTCAGCAAGCATAAATAACTTTTGGATAAAAAAAGTAAGTTTTTTTTGTTAAAATATATCTGTAATCGAAAAATCATCGAGATCAAAAAGTCTATACATTTCAAATATTGTTTACATTCTAACGTTTTAAGGATAAAATATCTTTTATTCAAAAAATATTATTATTTAAGTTTATAGCTAAATTCAGATGCACATTTTATTTTAATAAGGAATTTTTTTTTATTTTATTTTATGTAATTTATATTTGTATTGCCATTTTATGGTAATTACACTTTAATTTTTAATGAGTTTGTATGTGCGTATTTTTATTGTTAAATTCAAAATTGATTAGGAAATTGTGCTGTTTCAACTTGATTGAGAATGCAATTTTAATAACTAAGTGTATTCAACAAACTGCGTTTAAACTTTATTTCAAGTTTTTACGAGATATCATTTAAACTTTCTCAATCAATTGCTTTGTTCCTATAAATATGCTCGATCGATTATATTGGTCTTTTGATTTAGTAATGACTTTTATAAATTTTCCACTGCCAAGATAAATCACATTTATCAAACTTATTATCTTCAAAATATTGACTTGGTATTAAAGGTTTAAAAAAATTGTCTTTGCGCTTAGCTATTTAAAATTTTCCAATTTTTGAATAGTTTGTTTAGCTTAAAATAAAGCGGACATTTCAAATTCTCATCTTTACTGTGTGCATATCTCAACCGCTGTGTTGAAATTTCGAAATATTTTCTTCCAAAAACCGAAAGTTGACCTTTTTATGTTTATATAAGTGGTTTATTCTTAAAAGAAGATGATAGTGGGCAAATAATTGGCAAAAATTCATTATTGGTGTATGTATTTAGGATGGGTACCGTGTTTGGTGGTGAAATATAAGGCCAAAACCCTGTCAACACATCAGTTTTCTTAAACACCTAGTATATTTATATTTAAACATTTCTTTGTATAATTCTATTCCATGAATTGTAATTACGAAATTTAACTGTTTTCAAAGTCAAACCGTTTTGATAAACTTTTAATATTTAATTTATGTTATTGCTTATTTTAATCACAAATCTGTGTATTATTAATTATTTGCAGCTGATCCTTTTTTGTTTCCAAAATTGATAAATAATGGTAGCGTTCGTTGCTTTTAAAAAATATATTTAAATTGATAATTAGAATATATTTATAAATGTAATTTCAAGATTAGTCTAAGTTTAACATTAAATGATTTTTAGTTTACATTGATGTTTGATTAAATATTAAAAACATGTAAAACATTAAAGGTATTATGTATATTATATATATCCATCATATATCATCAGTTATATCTATCATATAACTATCAGCTCGGATTCTTCAAAAGCAAATGAACAATCAATTGATGCTTCCAAGTTTTTTTTCAAATTGTAATTAGATTAATATTTTCACGTCTAAAAGTTCTGAATATTATAATATAGTTACAATTTGAAAAATAAACTTTGGAAGGTTAGTTGATTTTCCATTTGTTCTTAACTTGTTTTATGTGGTAGCATGAGCCTAGCCTCTTTCATTCAGCAGGAATTTTACGTGATGTCGTTGCTTGCTTTCTCACAGGATCCTTTTAACGATACATTTTTATAATTTTATATGCGATTGTGTTAAACTGTGCTCCGGGAGCTAATAAGCTTCAGTTTCATAATTGTAGTTGTTGTCAAAAGCCGGAGTTCGACTACTAGCAAAGCAGACTTCCTTATCACTCCTAGACGAGCTGATGGTAGCCGGCAGCACTCATCAGTAGGGTGAACTACCATCAGTCGTTTCGGCTGCCTTGTGATATATTAAAAAGGCATTTCCGAGAATTTGCTAACGTGGTAACATTGGCCTAGCCTCTTTAAACTAATTATGTGCTTTCCGGATCATCCTTATTTTATTCAGCAGGAATTTTACTTGCTGTCGTTGCTTGCTTTCTCGCAGGATCCTTTGAAGGATACATTTTTATAATTTTTTATCTGAATGTGCTAAACTGTGCTCCGGGAGCTAATAAGCTTCAGTTTAATAATCGTAGAGTTTGCCAAAAACCGAAGTTCGATTACAAGTAGGGCAGACTTCCTTATCACTCCTAGACGAGCTGATGGTAGCCGGTAGCACTCGTCAGTATGGTGAACTACCATCAGTCGTTTCGGCTGCCTTGTGATATATTAAGAAGGCATTTCCGAGAATTTGCTAACGTGGTAACATGGGCCTAGCCTCTTTAAACTAACCATGTGCTTTCCGGACCATCCTTATTTTATTCAGCATGAATTTTACTTGCTGTCGTTGCTTGCTTTCTCACAGGATCCTGTGGAGGATACATTTTTATAATTTTATATCTGACTGTGTTAAACTGTGCCTTGGGAGCTAATAAGCTTATTAGCTCCTTGAGCACAGTTTAACACAGTCAGATATAAAATTATATATAAACAGCCTTTGGATGTCTATTTCAAGTCTTCTGGAGCCCTTATATATGCGTATATATCAAATAGAATATTTACCAAATGACTTTTTATAATTAATTATAATAGCTTATCGTGTTATTTCAGGGAACAAATTGTGTTAGCCTTAATAGCTGTCTACCTGAAGCTGATGAGATCGAAGCAATTTCAAACCTACATAGCAAAGATATTGGACTAACTAACGGGTATATTTTTACATTGACACAATACAGAAACTATCTGTTTATTTTCCGTTTTGGTTTCTGGATTGGCCTTTATTCTTTCCTGTATTGTATATTGTTATCTATAAAAAAGAAAGCTTTCTTTCAAGATTTCAAAAAACGAGTGTTGTCTTTTTACTGATGGTTGCGTTGCATTATATTTTATAATTATAAACTTTTCGTATATATTTATTGATTAGCATTGAAGGTAATCTAGCATTTGTTATTTTCTACATCCAATTGTGTAAATCGATGTAAGGGCGTTTTCTAGCTACACTATAACCATGTTTTATTGCCCTAAACGTATTTTAGTCGATAATCTTTTAGTAATTGCTTATTTGTAAAGCAGACAAAAATTCGACTTTTCGGTCACATTTTTATCTTTATCTTTAATTGTAAAGATTTTGCTGTTTGTTAAGATTGTTTAATAGAAGTTAAATTTTAATTTGACAGCATGTGTCGTTAGGAAATCTTGTGTAAACTATACAAAATATATTTAAGTGTTCTTTAAATGTTAATTTAAAAAAACCCTATATTCTTACTGCTTATATCTCACAGTCAAGTTTATGCTATTTATGCAAACTTATATAATGGCTACTAAGATCAGCGATTATAAGTTTGCGTGAAGCAATGCAGTATAATTTATTTTTTAAATTCGACCCAAAAACTATTTAACTTAACTTGTATAGTACCAACTGTTTATTTTTATCGTTACTAATACAAATTTATTACTTGTTGATTTTTTCTTAGTTAGTAAAGATAACCCCATCTAATGTGTATTTTATCTAGAGTTATTTTTATTTTTTATCTAGAATTAAGTTAAAAATTTTCTTATAGTTTTTTACATGACTGGTTGCCTTTTTTTTAAAATACATTTGCATAAATCCCTAGTGTTTGACTATTGTTTGTTAATCTAGCTGATATCTGATTTATCACTCTCCTGCAAACCATGCATTCGTACACATCCGTATTCTGTCTTATTTATCAACTTACTTTTTGAAATACTTCTAAAATGAAAGTTAGGGGTTATGCCTTCTCATTTTGCTTACCGAGTTTGTGCAGCAAAAGTTAGGTTGTTTATCATTGCTTTCCATACCATCATTCGTGTTTAATCGGGATTGGCATATTATTCCATTTTGTAAGACAAAGCTGGACTTTTGTTATTGATTTTGCTTTTAAATAAATTTACATTATAAAATAAAATTGGAAAAGTAACATTTCAGTACTACTACCGCTGTTGATATCCAAATGATTTTATAAAAAATACCCACAATCGTTTTATATTATATTCTTTAAAATTTGTTATGCAGTCGTCGTATGAAAGTCTATAGCTCATAAAAATTTGCATGGCTTCAATAGTTTCAAAGCATTTTTGCAATAACTTTTGAATGGATTTTAGTATTCACCAAAATTCAGTGGTGATCATCTCACGGTGATCTGTTTGGATTTAGTATGAGCTTTATATTGTTCTAAAATTCAGTTGGTTATATTAAAGATACGCGATTGTATTACTATCTTGTAAGCTTTATAATAACTATTTTGACGTTTTGTTGAATCTTATCATTTGTACTTAAACGTAGACATTCTAGTAGTAATAATCAGTAGAATGCTTTTCGAATGCTTTTGTAGTCGTGCGTTTACCGACTCAGTATACTCATTTTTATGCTCATTTTTACTCTTACATGATAAAAGGGTGAATGATAAAAAATCTTATATTATACCTATATGTTATTCATTGCTAATTTCTCGTAATGTCGAATATTCGATTGTATAGTTGTAGTTATCTTATAGACCGTTAAGTTAATACCGACTCTCAGTTATCTCAGGAACTCGCATACTATTTGTCCCTATCATTTGTTGTCTCCGCTGTTTTGAGATTATTTTCTGCGTTTTGCTGTATTTTTTTGCCCGTTAATTTTCAATTTAACTTTATCGGTGATTCGTTCAGACGTCAATTTATCATGATTGTTTTGGCGTATAGATTTAAAGCTTACGTTAATTACGAATTCATAAGGTTTAGTTTAATGTTAATTACGAATTCATAAGGTTTTATTTTCTATATATGTTCATCAGTTAGTAAATAAGGATTACATAAAAATAAGATAAGCACAGAAACTGCATTTTGTCTTTTTTATTACACAATTTAATGCAGAAATTCAGTCAACATTCGTTGTTGAATAATTGAACAATTGACTGGCCTATTATGATTATCTACAAAATAGTGAAATAGAATGTAAGTGTTTATAATGCAACCGCGGAATTATTAAAATTACGCATCGAACGAATCTTTATCTCGGAAACGAAGATGATGGTTGCGTAAAATATATTTTACATAAACTTATAACTGCGTATAATTGTTATTGAAGTAAACGTTTGTAAATGCGATGGGAACTTCTTGATTTAATCTGTTTTTTATTAACGATATGTTATAATCCAATTACAGCGAATCACTAATGAACTGATTTTCGTATAAATATTGTTTCAACAATATTTTATATAAATATTATTTTTACAATATTTTGTATAAATATTTCTACATTAATATTTAGTATAAATATATCTAGAGAAATATATTAATATTGCTAAAGCAATGTTTTATGTAATTATGATTACTGTAAATATTGTTATTTTTAAAGATATTGTCAAAGCGATATTTTGTATAAATATTGTTACATAATTATTTAGTATAAAATTCCTAGAGAAGATAAATATTGCTAAAGCAATATTTTATGTTAATTATGCTAAAGCAATATTTATAAATATTGTTACATGAATATTTAATATAAATATTCCAGGAGAAATATTTCAAATAAATATTGATCAAGCAATATTTTATATACATTTTGCTAAACCGATATTGTATATTACTAAAGCGATATTTTGTATAAATGTTGTTTCATTAATATTTAATATAAATATTCCTAGAGAAATATTTTGAATTAATATTGATCAAGCAATATTTTATATAAATATTGCTAAACCGATATTATATCTTACTAAAGCGATATTTTGTATAAATATCGTTACATGAATATTTAATATAATATATTAATATAATATATTATAAAAAAAAGGATTTATTTTAACGTGGCAAATGCGTGCCAGCGCACGCTTACATGACCACAACAAAACAAAACTGTGAATCAGGTGTCGAGAAGGTGTGAACGGAATATAATATATATTATAATATATATTATAATATAATATAATATATATATTTAATATCTTTCCCATAGAAATATTTTGAATAAATATTGATCAAGTAATATTTAATATAAATATTGCTTAACCGATATTATATATTACAAAAGTGATATTTTGTATAAATATAGTTACATTAATATTTATTATAAATATTCCTATAGAAATATTTTGAATAAATATTGATCAAGTAATATTTAATATAAATATTGCTTAACCGATATTATATATTACAAAAGTGATATTTTGTATAAATATTGTTACATTAATATTTATTATAAATATTCCTATAGAAATATTTTGAATAAATATTGATCAAGTAATATTTTATATAAATATTGCTTAACCGATATTATATATTACAAAAGCGATATTTTGTATAAATATTGTTACATTAATATTTATTATAAATATTCCTAGATACATCACTCGATGTATTTTTTAAATATCGCGTCATCAATATTTTGTATTAATATCACTACAGCAATATTTCTTTTCAAAAGCAATATTCAAAAGCAATATTTGTTATAACGAATATTTCAAAAGCAATATTCGTTATAAATATTGTTAACACAACAGTTGTTACAATATTTTGTATAATTTTGCATTTATATTTTGTATGAATATTTTTGATTTTTTCACATATATTATTTATTTAATATGTTTCTTCATATAAATATTGCTACAGCAATATTTTACCAAAGCTATTTCTTGTTTTAGCAAAAGAATTAAAATTATAAATTTTATATTTTTTATTAAAAATGCTAATTCTTTTATAAATTATATAAAATCTTATATAACAATTATTTATCATTTATAATTTTAATTATTTAATTATTTAATTATTTAATTTTTAAATTTTATTTAACATTATTTATTAATGTAGAAATAAAATACATATATTTGTTTAGCAAAAATATTGTTGCTTCAGCAATTACCGATTTACATATCTATAGGTATATATGTAGTAGATTTTGATCGTAATATCAGATAATAAGATTAAATACGTTTTGAGGATTAAATAAAATAAATATTTCTTTGTATAGGATAAGTACTGTCTTTATCTGGCATTATTAAACCACGAATCTTCTCTATGCTTACAACTTATCAAATGTTATTGTTTCATATCATGAAGTTATCAAGCTTTAAGTATTTGTTGTCTTCTCTTTTCAGAGTCTTACCTAATATGTTTTATATTTTTATTACTTAAAACGGTAAAAATTTATTTAATTATTTTAATTTTAAATTTCGGGATAGGAAGTAAGAAATATTTAATGTTTGATTGCCCAATTTTGTTAAATCCGATTTTCTGAGGCTTTTGATATAGAGTAGACTAGTTCGTTGCTAGCATAGGTAGTTCATTTATAAGATAAGGATATAAGTAGCGTTGCCTTTTTTCTTGACTCTTTGTATAAGTAAAATATTTTTAGTTCCATTGGCATCTAGATGAATTGAAGTCACCGATATTCTTCTTGCATCATATGAACCCTGATGTAGCTTATATTTTTAACATACATGTATTCATATTTTCATGTACTCAACCCTACTGTATTTATGTGAGCGTTCGACAATGAACAAATTAAGTGTTTTTTATTACTTTCTTTCATTTGATACGCTTATAGCATATACTATTGTTTGAGGTTATTATTTACTTTGATTTTTAATCTCGTTATGTTTTTCCTTAATTTAGATCTAATTAAGTCATTTCAGAATCGTTCATTCCACTGATATTGTAAACATGTTTCCTTCTATAACCGTATGTTTTGCCTTCTCCCACCCAGAGAGTATACCTTACTTCAATAATAATATTAAACATTAAGGGTTTGTAGTAATAACTGACATGGTTTGTCCACCTAATTGTTACTGTTGGCAACCTAAATGTCGCAAACTATTCATTATACCACAGTGTATACATGTGAAGCCGGAATCTTGCGTTTTCGTTAATTAGTAGGGCATGCTCTATAAGGTCGTCATCAGTTAGTTTTTAGCTTGTAAAATTCTGAATTAGCTAATTCTTCAAGCTACTTTATAATTCAAGGCATTATGTACTCATATATTTTGGGATAAATACGGAATGATGTGAATCCCAAAATTTATTGAGTATAGCCAATCGTCAATTTGTTTATATCCAATCGTCATAGCGTTATCAAAATCGATCTTGGGATCCGTTTCATAAATGTGATTGGCTATGTCTAAGGACTTATCACCTCGTTGTATGGCGTATTGTCCTATTGGCTTGTTTGTCCTATGTACTTCAAGGGGGCAATCAGAGCATGTAATACAATATATTAGCCATCAGGTGTTTTCCTCCGTTTTCTTTTAGTACTCTGCCTAGAAGTGGTTACTTTTGTGCTACAATTGTACTAGATCTACGTGATCAATTTTAAGAAGATGAATTAAACGCTTAGAGCTAGACTCTAATATAATGTACTTGCGCATAAACCGTTCTTGGTTTTGTAGTTTTAGGTTGTGTTATGGTTCTTTAGACCTTCAAGATACATACTTTAGATTGAAAGAGCGCTTTTTGGTGTGACCAATTAGGATATCTTTTAGTCCTAAGCATTTGTATTATTGTCCGTCTTTTAATATGTGCTGTTTTTATTGATGATCATATTAAGGCTGGTCTTGCTAGTAGCACTTTGGCAATTGCTATTTCGTATGTTTGCATTCCGTACTAATTCCAGTTGGTTGGATGGCAAGGTGTTGCTGTTTTCATGTATAATTCCGTTGTAAGGCCTTGTATATTATATAAATGTCATTTCCACCCTTCATATTTTATGTCCACCTGTCACTAATTATATTATAACTCAGATTATATTATATGGTGTATTATATATAATTCACCATATAATTATGATTATTATTAAATGTTATTATAATATGGTGGGTTATAATATACGCTGTGTTACCTGCCACATATACGGCCGATGGAAATATTTAATATACATTATTTGTTTGTACACGGGAATAAATGACATTATCACTTAAATGTTTAACACCAATATCGTGTAGTGATAATCCGGTTTTAGACAATTAAAAGAAGTTAATTTGTGTAAACATGATTTTTTTGACTTTTTAACCTGATAATGCTGGCAGTTGTCACCGGAATACAGCAATCAAGAAATCGTCTTGGTTTCTATAAATTGTCTGTCGATATTTTCCAAAAAGGATTCTATTTGCTTTTATTTAATTATTTAAGTGACATTGACAAAACAGTTTATTGATTTTAATTACTTTCGACAACTTAAACAATATATAGTCGTTTTTCTTATTCGATTATCGAAGTAAGTTTTTTAACTTGAATAAAAAAAGGATTTATTTTAACGTGGCAAATGCGTGCCAGCGCACGCTTACATGACCACAACAAAACAAGACTGTGAATCAGGTGTCGAGAAGGTGTGAACGGAGGAGGTGTTTGAATGTGATAAAGGAGGGGCGCGGCGGACGTCGAGAGGGAGTTGATTCCAGGCGAGTTAGGCGGCGACGAGGAAGGATCGAAGCCCGTAGAATAATTTAAGCGTTTTGTCAAATGCACGTCTTATAACTTATTTTGTCTTCACCACAAGTCTATTATGCAATTATTAGTGTAGCTCATTTATATGAGCTGATTTTTGCTTTGCTAATGAGGGAAATTTACAATTTATCTTGCTAGCTGATAAGTTCAATGTGTTTACCTTTTATATATGATTGTATTCTCACTACACGTTTCTTTTAAAAATATGAAATTTATCCGGGCTGTTTCCCTGTGATCTCCCGCTTTATATTTCAACCGAGGCCAACCTGATCCGTTTGCAATCACTGACTTAAATAATCACAAGACAATTATATAAGTTTCTTAAATTCTTCCTCTAAATACCGACTTGTTAATATAAATATGTGATGTTGCTAATTGTTAATTCGTCGGCTGTAATGATAAACTATGTTTTTTAAATTTTAATATTTTTATCAATCAATATTTTCCTTACTGCTTCTTGACAGCGTATAACTAATGACTGAATACAACACTGTCTACTAATTAACCAAAACGCAAACAGTCAAACAGCGCTGTTTAATGACTGGCATAATGTCAAAGGTTGGAATAGTTTGATGGGCCAGTTTCAAAACCGGCACTCGTCCAATCCAATTTTGTTACCGATAGCAAACATTCTTCTACCTTAACTGAAATTCGACATTAGCAATTGCCCTTACCTTTGGATATACCTTTAGATTAAGAATTAATGCAAATTTATTGAATAAAAATATCAGGCAGCTTTTTATTTGTTTCTTACTTGGAAATGCTAGCTGTCCCTATTAATTTTTTACTACTAATTGAACGTGTTGTTTTCCCTTATAATATTTTATCTTTGAATAAATTGTCTTAGCATTTCTAATTTTTAAGTGATCAATTGCCACTTGTACGGTGACTGATTTGCGAACACAATACGTATGTATCAACGATTTTTAAGCGCAGTTGATAAATCTAAATTGTATTCATAGTATTGGTCATTTTTTGCAGCTATATCTAATACGGATTATTGACTTTTGACCTATATTTCCCAATACTCGACCAGTACATTATTGAAGGATTTATTACTTATTTTGACAGCATTACGTAAAATTAAATACTTTTGTGTTATATAGCCCCAGGTGTTCCTTAATATATATTTTTAATTGCAGATTAATAATATAACATGTTTTTTCTTTTCTTTTTGAATTGCTGAGATAATTGATGAAAATTGTTTCATTTGCTATATCTACAATTAAAATTTACATTATACATGTGCTGTTTGCTGTATAACTGTTTCACTTATTGATCCGATAATAACTGTTTTCTGGAATACGATTTAAGAATAACAAGATTTCGTTTATTAAGTCAATGCTTTTATGGATTTCGATAAAAATTCATGTTACCGATTTCGTCGAGTATTTTATAAGAGGAAACCGTTCAAAGTTTTTGTGGACCAAGTGGACTCTGCCTGCAAATCGTGATTTCGACTTCGAAAGAAAACTATTTAAAAATTTATAACTTGAAGCAGTCATCTTTCATACTTATTGAATTTGTAATAAAACCGAGAAGGAAAATTACAGCTACTGCCATAGCCTTCGGAATTTTGAAAACATAAACAGTGAAAGAATATAAAAAGGACTGCTTTTTTAAATATGAAATATTGGTGCCACTTTATTTATTGTCATTGCTTTGTTGTTCCTTTTATAAGATATTCGATCTTTTTTATTTACTTGCATAGTTTAGTTTTTCAAAATCCTGAAGATGATGGAATAAGATGTCGAAATACCAACTTTTTAATAAATCTAAAATTTATTTTCTCTGTTCCATTAAAACTTGACAATCTGAATCTTTTATCGTCATCATTTGTTTATCGATGAGATAATGCCATTGTAATAATGAGTACAAAACTTTAAACATTATAGTATTTAATATATTTATTTTAATATCAAACAATTGAATTTTGCTTTTACGCGTATTTTTGTCCAAAACCTTGGACAATTTTTTAAATCGATCTATACAGACCAGTTTTATAATCAATTTATAAACACTTAAATGCAAAAATGCTTTTTAAGAGAAACTGCTCGATTAGCATCTTTTTCTATTATAAATTCAAAATAATAGATAAATTGATTGTTTCATAAATATAAATTTCTTTATATATTGTTGCAACACTATTATTGGGTGAACATTTCATCGTCAGTGATCGCCGAAATAATTAATTTGTTTTTCCGACAAAATCATGCTAATATATTGAGACCTTAAAATAAAAAATCATAGTGAATTGTAAATTATAGGGTCACATGCATAATAACATCATTTGTTCTACTTTGTTATTCTATTAACATATATTACAATTGTCCCTTTGTCCATATATTAAATGATTATAAAGTATCTACTACAAAGTCATTTACTTACTCTAATTGTTTTTAAGATAATTCATCCTACATTGTTCCTAACCATTTTTGTTTATACACTCTTTGGAATCTATATTATATCATTAGCAGAACACTTGGATACAAATATCATCACAAACGTATATTCTCGTAGACCCCATTCTTATACCACTGAAGGCTATATAAAAGGCTATTATATGCTCCTAGTTTTCATGGACCATCGTAGTTTCTATAAATACAATGGAACAACTAAAATTTTGTTCTGAAAATCGCGTTGTTATTCCTAAAACATGACGAAAACAATATTATTTTACAAACATTTATTTTAGCTGTAGTTTATGCTTATTTTAAATTGTTAGCTATATATACGGCTCTTACGTTTTCGAGACATATATTTTGGATCTACATATTTTGCATTTATATCTTTTAAGTCCATATCTTTCGCATCTATATCTTTTGCATATATATCTTTTGTATATATATTTGTTGTATCTATATCTTTTGCATCTATAACTTTATCCTATATCTTTTGGATATATATATAATTACTCAGATTATCTAAAATGTTTCGTGATAATTTTGATTTTGATGTGTGCTTGATATACACTCCTGATCAAATTCAACGATGTTATATCGCATTCAAAGCCAACAAAAATACGCAACAAATTTTGAAAGTAACGAACAATATATAAGGTAGCAATAGATAAAAGGTGTAAATGCTTAGCAAACACGAAAGGGACATCAGAAATACTCTGCAAAATCACTGGTCTAACACACAAAAGACGAGGAATAAATAATTGCAAAACTAAAAATTTAATATATTCTTACAATGTAAGCAATGTCAACTTTAGTACATTGCACAAACAAGCCCAGAAATGCACATACGAGCGCTGAATAGAAGATCTGACATAAGGAACAAGAGGCAAAACAATAATGAAGCAGTCAACCATTGCATGAACAATAAAGGACACTATATTGAAACCGTTATTATCGAAGGTGATAACCTTCGATAATATTTGCCGTATTTTCACCAATATATTTGCTGTATTTTTACCAAATACGCAAAAATAAATGGAACAGTTTTGGATCGGAAAACTCTGTCTGACCTTCAATTGAACACAGAACACATTTTTCATTTGCCGTAAAAAATGATAGTTCGCAATAGTTAGGAGATTTTTCTCTCGATTAACTATTGATTTTTGTGTGATTTATTTCGTGTAATGTGAGTGCATATATGTAGGATTACGTGTAATTGACAAAGTACTGAAGAAGATAAATTGCTCGAAACGTTTAAAAATATAAAAGCTCATATTTTGATTTTACGGATTGTGGCATTATATATAGTAGTGCACAGATGTGCTGAGTAGACAACGATCCAGCATTTTTTTCGAAAAACGGAATTGTACAAAATAGCGCTGCTTGTTAGACTGGACTTTAACTCATGACTTTCAGTCTCCATGTCACTTCTAGACGACTACTTCAGCATAGAAATGATGAAGTACTAGGCAACACTCATCAGTAGAATGAAGTGCCCATTAGTCGTTTTAATTGTCTTTGTGACATTGTGAACCGAAATTGTCAATCGAAACGAACAATGGGGAATTGATTCTATTGATGAGTTTCGCCGGGTACTCCCCTTTATATATATCTTTTGGATTTATATGTTTTGGATATGTATCTTTGAAATTTCGACTTTGTGAATCTAATCGTTTGAATATAGATGCTAAATAAAATTTAAAAGTGCATACCTTATGTGAATAGTTTATTTTTGTTTAGTCTCATAAATATAATAGCTTATCATTGATCATATCAGATAACTGAGTCTACGTACATTATATTTTAATACAATATATAAATTAAAAATAAAGATAAATAATTATAAATGATAAATAATTATATACGATTTTTATTTATATAACGATATAATTTAATTTATTTTGGCCAATCAAAAAATAATATTATTGATATTTCGGCTGCCTGTCCAGTCGAATATCAATAACATTATTTTTGATTAGCACTCGTGATGCTTCGCCAAAACATATTGATTTTATTCCGAATGTAATCTTGCTTAATATAATTTATTATTTAAATTTAAAATAAAAATCAATTTCTACGAATTGACTAATAAATAATATACGATGTATTCGAATAAGGAATAAAGTCATCAAAAGGAACTGTTATGTTATCATATCTTAGCCCTTAATTGGGCCATATTTCGTCCCTTATACTCATTATTGTTGTTATATTTTTTCACTTATATTGGTAATTTTTAATTTTAGTATTTCAAGTACATATTAAAATAATTAATCTTAATTGATTACTTCTTCAATGGTATTTCACATTAAATAGTGTGCTTAGACACGGTATTTTAGGACGTGATAGGTATGTGACTTGATGTATCGTATCGTTCTCTGTAAATTGCAATAAAAATGTTGCTAGGTTGCCGTCCTAGATTCATCAGCATCGGACAATGGGAGGTATCTATTACGATGAGTCATAATAACCACGAAATGACGATCATTAGAGTTGTTCGTTTCTACTTTATTAGGCGTATACCACAATGATAAATGAAAAGTAGCAAAAAATATAAAATCTTTATTAATTATCTTACAAATGGCAATAGTGTTATTGCCATTAAAGAGTGTTGTTATACAGCACATTAGTGTATGGCATGTTGTGTATATAACCTTGTAATGTAGCGGCATAATGTGTATTGTAGTAATAATGTCATTAGTTGCCAGTAGTATCATAGTAGTATTAAGCTAACATATTTTACCGCTTTTATCCTTATTTTTTATTTACTTTTTCTTAAAAATATGGTTATATAAACTTTAGCTGTTAAATATTTTTTGATCAGAAATCGCTCCGTCATATTTAATATTTTCTGATTTTTTAATGCTGTGAATACTTGTTTGTTTTATTTTCAAATGCTTCGGTAATTTTAATTTACTTGATCTTTAATAGATTAATTTATTAACGAACTTCGAAACAGCCTGGTAATCAATAATTTAGTTTGAAAGATAAGTACAACGTCTATTATTTTTATCTAATCCTGACGTTTCCTGGTAAATTTTTATTTTATTTCACAAGTTGCTATTAGCCAATAGCTAACGTCAAATAAAATATATTAGCTGATTGAATTATTTAAGGGAACAGAAAAGGTTTTTATTACAAAATAACTTAAACAATTTTTAAGCCATTTTATAATTTGGTAGCTAATGCAATCATCGTTTGGACTGCTCTCATATTTCCACTCCATTAATAGTACGTCATCATTAATAATAACATTTGAAGTTTTTATACCGCCGATGAGAATATAGCTGTCGAAATGTATAAATTCAAACTGATTTTTATGTTATTCTTAATAAACAAGTTTCATTATAGTTCATTTTGTTCAATGGACATAATTATATAGTAATTTAAAATGTTAATTTAAGAGCATTTTAATTTATGCATTTATCGAACGTTCATGTATTTCAGTTTCGTGTTACGATTAAAATTATATTTAAAACGATCATTTGTTACTACTAACAGAACAATGATCGTTGTTATTGAGCGATGATAACATTTTGAGCTGCTGTCTGTTTTGATCTCTATATATAATGCTCGCATTTCTCACTAACACATTTTGACTGTATTTTAGAATTCGAAGAAGCCAATTGATAAACGGTACCGTTCCTCACTCATCCTATGTATGTCACAAGTGCAACAGAACCGGGCATTTTAAGCATGCGTGTCCATTATTATTGGTAAGTTCTATAATTTCGATATAAATTAATTTGCCACCAATTGTCAAACTCCAAATTCAACGTTTTTTAACTTATCTTAACTTAGTTATTGTCTCTTTATAATATATGTTTATTGGCTGCTTTTAACTTTAACTTCGTAAGACGTTAAAGTTAAATTACGTATCCAAGCACTGATAATATTATTTAATTATACATATCATCCATTAGAGTGCCTTTAACATTTTGATCTGGGGCTTAATTTACAAGTTGAAAACTATATAATCGGGATTATAAAAGAATATTGCATGCTTAAAATTTTCATCATTGCGTATAATATACCATATTTATATAATATATATAAATATTTATATAATATATATAATATATATAGTGTCAGGACTGCCGTCTGCGATCATCAAAGACCAACAATATGTGAATAGAATAAGATCAGAAGACAGGAACAATATTTTTTGTTAAAATCGTTTCAACCCTTCCGGGTCTTCGTCAGTTTATCTACAACACAATTACAAATTAAAAAGCTACACGCAGAACAAAAGGAATACACGCCAAAAGAAAAACGAAACAAAACCGAGAATTGTTAGCCTACGTCTCGCCATGTGTAAATGTGTTTATCGTCGTTGATGCCTGGATGTACGTCGGTGTAGAGCTTTCCTATCCACTTTTGCTCCACCGCTTTTCGTTCTGCCTCATCGTCCACGATATCGAGAATCTGGTAGCTCATATCGTGATCCTTTCCTTCTTTAATCACATGTGAAGCTATCCCGTCTGCCTTCATCTCTATCTTAATGTGGTGTCTTCTCTTGTTGAGACGGTCTTTTAATGCATGCTTCGTCTCACCAACGTACTGTACGTGGCACTTTTCACACGTTCCTAAATACACCACTCCCTTTGTTTTGCAGGATGCATTTTGTTTGATCTTGTAGTGCTGCTCTGTTGCACTTCCTATAATCTCACTGTTTACATTGATGACAGGGCAGCACTTACACCTCTTGTCCTCACACCTGATTGTCGAATGATCTTGCTTGTCTCGCGCATTTAGATCGCTTCGCACCAGCGCTGATTTAATCGTGCGCCTAGACCGGTAGTAGACCTTTGTCCCACTTATCTTAGACCCTGTCTGGCTATTCACCGTTTGTGTCAACCTCCTTACGTCGGTGTCGAAGTACCTCAGTGTGGTATATATATGTATATATAATAGTAGTGCACAACGGTTCAGGATTTCTTTCGAAATACTGCATTTATACTAAATGGTGTTGCTTGATAGACTGGACTTCGATTTACGACTTTTAATCACCATGTCACTTCTAGACGACCACTTCAGCATCGAAATGATGAGTACCCGGCAACACTCATCAGTAGAATGAGGTGCACACTGGTCGTTTCGGTTGCCTGTGTGACATTGTGAATAAAGGCGTTTCCGACACTTTGCTTAATTGACTGAGGCTTACGCTCTTAAGTAGATCGAATTGCTATGCGGACCATTCTTAAACACTAGGCAGAGGTTGTTGCTGAATTGTCGTTGCACTCGTTGGATCCTTAATGGATACGGCATGTATAATAGTAGTGGCATGGTGATTGAAAGTTGTGAATCGAAGTCCAGTCTATCAAGCAACACCATTTAGTATAAATGCCGTATTTCGTAAGAAATCCTTGACCGTTGTTTACTCAGCATACCTGTGCACTACTCATGCCGTATCCATTAAGGATCCAACGAGTGCAACGACAATTCAGCAACAACCTCTGCCTAGTGTTTAAGGATGGTCCGCACAGCAATTCGATCTGGTAAAGAGCGTAAGCCTCAATCAATTAAGCAAAGTGTCGGAAACGCCTTTATTCACAATGTCACACAGGCAACCGAAACGACCAGTGTGCACCTCATTTTACTGATGAGTGTTGCCGGGTACTCATCATTTTGATGCTGAAGTGGTCGTCTAGAAGTGACATGGTGATTGAAAGTCGTGAATCGAAGTCCAGTCTATCAAGCAACACCATTTAGTATATATATATTGAAATTTTATATTTGAACACCGGAAGAAATATTTATTATTCAATTAATTCGAAGCTTTCGGCAAAATGCCTTCCTCAGCAATTGTTTAAAAAAACTGTTCAGTGCTCATGCGTTTTTATATTTACGGTAAATGACATATGTGAAATGTGTTCTGTGCGCTATTACACATTAATTGTGCTATCTAACGCTGTTCGTTGTTTATTCTGTCATTTACCGTTTTGAAACCTTCACGCAAAATTGTCACATTCATAGCATGATCGTTGTTTTCTATGTGATGGTTTGCGGCGCCATAACGACCAATATGCTTTGACTTTATTTCAGCTCTCTTCCGTTCATGCGAACGTTAAGTTGATTTGATGTTTCACCAACATACTGTTGGTCACACTGCATACAATGGCAAAGGTACACAACGTTATATGTATACTAATCATCCAGTATTGCTAGAAATCTCTCAGTATATGAAATCTTCCATGTAATGAATTTATGAGATTTTGGATTCATCAGTATTCGATCATATATAGAAAATTTACATCATAACCAACAAATCACATCAGATAACTGAGTCTACGTATTTTATACGAAATAAATAAAGAAATAATAATAAATAATTGTATAAGATTTTATACAATTTGTGTTTATATCAAGTTAAAATTTAATGCTTAACTTTAAAATAAAAGTCAATTTTTATGAATTAACTAATAAATAACTGACGATGTAATAAAATAAGAATTAGAAGTCATCATGATGAACTGCTCTGTAATCATGTTTCGGCACCCTATTCTTCGACCCAGCATAGCAACGGGAAGAAAACAAACTACATTTTTAGGCGAAAATACTATAAAAATATTAGATGTCAAACTTCTTCAGTTATTTCAAATTGAAATAATTGAGGAAGATTAATACCGAAAGGATTTCACCGTTGTTTAGAATGCTTTCTTTGTTAATTGCCTTTATGATGTTTAATTAGTAATATTGTGAAATGCTTACCATCATAAAGATATTGTTAGATAAGGTTTTCAGTTGCACAATCATGATTTGTTTTAATCATGATCTTACCAGATAACGTGCATGTTATAAATAGTGCCACTCTCAGTGAATAAGTATGTCTTCCAATGATCTTTACTAATTAATGTTTTGTTGCTTTAACAGGAATTCGACAGCAATAGTAGCAATTCATCTTCGTCCTCAATATCCTCTCAACAGGCCATCAAACGAGCAACTGGTATTCCGAGAAGTGACCTAATTCCACTTAAAACCCATGTTCCCGGAGCGTACATGACATCCGAGGGCACATATGCAATTCCCAGGAAAGACGCGTAAGTTTTTTTTATAGAAGACATGTTTTACAAATTGATTTCTTCCTTTATAATTAGAATATCAGAGATTTATTTCGTTTTAAGAAGTATCGTGCATATTATTGAGTAATTTTGGAAAATATATTAAGTTTTAAGCGTCTTTTTTATCTCAAAGAATAAAATTTCAGTTATAAATTGATAGTAATGTTTGTTAATACACCATTTTTAAATTCATCTATATGCATATACGTGATGAAGATCAAGGCAGAACACTTAGAAAACTGCATTTCCTTGGTAATTTAGTAGTCATTTGATATGACGTTTACTAATTTTTAGGAAATTATTGATATTGACATCAATATCAATTAAGCATAATGAATGTTAGCTGACTTAATCAAAATGCTTTAAGTTATGTATATCTATTTATAATCAATATATCAACGCGAAATTCTGTTTTAAAATTTGTAAATTTACCAAAAGTGTTTTTATTTGTCTGATTATATGGTGGTATTACTTTCATCCGTAATTTCAGAATGTGTTTTGTAGTTGCCTGATAATATGGTACCATTTTCATCCGTACTCAATGAACATGTTGAGTGGTGTACTGTTTCGTTCGTATTTGGCAAAGATTTTTCGTTATTGCTGCAGGTATAAGTCAGCTTTATATCAATATAAAGCTCACATCAGTAGTAATATAATACTTACACCCGTAGCAGTTTGATTCTTATTACAATCATAGCCCTTTGATGCTTACAGCGAATTTTAGTTCTCTATGGCACAATCCACAAATAAACTGTGACGAGAACTGACCCAAAAGTGTTTTTATTTGTAATATAAATGTCTTATATACATGTTGCTAAATTTCATATTTTTGTGATTATTTTTTACCGAAAAGCATTTGCAAGTTCATCTGCACTTAATATTAAAATAAAATTCGACATGTTGTTATTTTTACAATAAAAGAATATATTTACAATTTTTAATGATTTGGCAAACTTCATTTTTCTACTTTTTAATGACTATTTTGCTTGTTCGTTTAATAGTGAGGCAATTTTAAATGCAGATAGTACGGTGGATTGGGAGACGTCAGCAGTTGAGAGATCAAGTCCAGTCGAAAATTCCTCTGGAACAACTCATCAGGATGACTGCTACGCATCATCGTCACAACATATAGGATGTCAGTGTTGCAACGAAAAAATCATGGACGCTGCAATAGCCCCTTGCTGCCCTGTTAATAATGTTGCATGTGACTCCTCGTGTAAGTTCTATATTTTTATTCGCGATACGGTTTTTCGAATGCATGTTTTACGAATAAGAACAGCTGTATTCTATGACGACTTCATTGGTGTCGTTTGATAGATTACACTCAATGAATTACACTTGGATTTGACTAATCCAAATTTAAAGCGGTTCCAAACATTTTTTACGGAAACATGTATGCCATATTACAGAAATCAATATACTCACTGAATATTTCGATTTTATTTGTCTTCTTGACTTGAATAATATTGCACATGCATCATCTACATACACCTTGATGTTCGTCCTCACGTGGATTATTTCAATCATGATAGCAGAACAGCACACTGCTGATTAATATGTGTTGTGGGCTGCTCTAATAGGATCAAGTTTATTTCTACTTTTTGTTCCGGTCCTCGTTTCTGCTTTGCATTGTTGGCGATACTTATTTATTATTTTCCAAGTTTTATTAAACAAATGATTCAGATTTTGTCTTAGATGGAAAATACTTTTTTGTAATTTAATCGCGCAAACGTTTATTTTTTGTAATTTTGAATAGTTTTACAGACGATAATAAATCTGAACTTAAATTTGTGAGATATGCTAAATGTGCAAATTCATTGTTTGGTTTAAATATTTATTTTCATGTAAAAAATAAATATTTATTTATTAATAAATATTTATTTTTTTATTTATTAATAAATATTTATTTTTTTATTTATTAATAAATATTTATTGTTTTTAATATTTATTTTTTACTTCAAACTTACAAGCCAGATTATTATTTAGTGCCACTTGCAAATTCAATTCTATTTATTATTGAATTAATTTATGCTAATTAATACCACAAACTGCATTTCCATTCTGCTGCTATCGAAATAATTTCTTCAGCAAACTAACTAAACGTCGTTATTTCCTCATTTGTATACAAATGAGCTATTGGCTGAAACGATCATTAAGTTTCTAGGGACTTTGTCAAAGGTTATTACTTTCTTTTGTAGTGTTTTTTTTGTGGCAGCAGTAGAAAATGCCCGATTGCCTTCAAAATTTACGGATACTATTTGGGTAGAGAATCATCAACTATAAATCCTTTATCTTCAGAACTTAAATGCAAATATTTTACTGTTGTTATTCATTACTCTTCAAATTAAATATACTGCCTTATCTCGTTAGCAAATTGATAATGATATCCTACGTGTATCAAATTTTATACATATATGTTTAAATTAACGATATTAATGTGTTTAAGTGTTTAAATTAAACTTCTTTCAGTATACAATATTAGTTTATTTATTTATTTTTTTTATCTATTTCATTCATTTAATCAATATTTCAGAATAATTAATCTATTCAGCATCTATTCCGAAAACGAATACATGGACAGCATAATTTATATGTGTTTGTAATTTATATTATGATTACATTTGAAAGTAGATTTTAATTTGTAAATTAATTGAAGTTGTTTCTTTTATTTATTAATGCCTTCAAAAAAATTGAATTTGTGCATTTAGCATCTTCGCCAAGTCACGATGATTATAGTCGTCACCATCAACAGCAACAACCAAACACTACAACCCTATGTTCGCAAACCTACTACCGTGATTTTAACAGTAACAGTAATCTGGTGACAATTAGCAACAGACTGTGAGCATTGTTTCTATGCTTTTGATGCATGCAATAATTCTATTATTAAAAGAAATTGAACTTTAAAAATTATAAATTTGAATTATTGAAAAATAGGTCAAGATTAAATATTTTTTAAATTGATATAATACAAATTATGTGGAATCACTTAACTGAAATTTTGTAAGTTTTTTTTCGTGCATGAAACATCATACGCAATTCAGATTGATATAACTTTTTTGTTTGGATTGGTTACATCGATACGAATTATAGGTCGATCGCATTAATGCGAATTATGATGTAAATTTACTGTTCATTCACTCGTTAATTTTAATTTTTGAATAAAATGGATAGAGCTAAATGTAGTTTTATTAGCCAAATAATTGTAAAAATACATAAACTGATCCAAACAATTCTCAGTAGTTTGCTACTGAAATTGGACGATAAATTTATGGCATACTTGATAATACTCGTTAAATATATTGACTAAAAAGAAATAATATTCAAATAATAACAACTTTAGTTCAATATTCTGTAGTTTCTGCGATCGTCAGAAAAGAAAAAATATTGATATTGTAAAAATCACCGAGTTAGTTAATTTGTTCTAATTTATTGGTATACAGGTTGTTTACAATTCTATCTCATTGTACTGATTATTTATAACAGGGATTGAATATTGTATCATTACAATTGATTTTTAATTATCATTAATGATCACTAATTAATCATTAATTAATCACCATTAATATTAATCACCATTTTATAAATGATGATCAATATTTTCCAAATGATTATAATAAGTAATCACACTATACATCGATTTTTTGTTTACCTTAGTTATACAAATTAAATGTTCACTATTGATTATTCTTTCTTAATTCAAAGCGTTTGTAAATAAAATTAGTATTTGCCGAAATATTTTTTATCATATATAATGCCCAGACCGTCAATTTGTTGGCTAATTTGTAGGCAATTTTATTGGTTAGCCGATGTTTGCCACGAAATGAACAGATATTTTACTTTGTCTATTTTTGCTTTTAATTATGAAATAATGACTTTCTTAATACAGACATAATACTTTATGCAAGGAAATATTAATAATATTAAGAGAAATATGTGAATGTTGCAAGATGCGGTAAAAATGAAACTTTTTTAAAGTAGTAATCTCGTTGATTGCAGATGATCATACATTTGAATTCCTCGTATTCAAATTTATCCAAATAACTGTTATCGATTGCGTTCTCACGGTAACAATTTAAAACAATAAACTGTATTTTTCAAATAATATCAATTTTTCAAATGGATAGATTGCCAGTAAAAATCGATCTGATTAAATTAAATTAATTGACTTAAAGCATATCACAACATTGTTTAAAAGAATTAATATATCATGTACAATTGATTGAGTATTTAATTAAAGACGTAATTATCCATAATAATTTTTAATTTAAAAACAACTGATTTTGGTCATTTTATTTAATTTGGAATTTTTAAGCAGGATCAACAAAAAAAAACAAATTTATTTTCATATTTCTCTAGTAAATCTAGCTTGTAGTTGCTAGTAGCAACTAGCGAAATTTTAAACTTTATTTGTGACTGTTGATCCTGTTCCAAAATTTAATCAATGGATCGTAATCATTTATCTGTAAGATTTTCAGCACTTATTTTTCTGCCAAACTTGTTTTCGTTATTGTTTGTTACTAGTAGGCATATATACTAATTGAATATTTATTCTGTTATAGTTGTCCAAATGATCAACCAATTTTGAATCCAGTCGTTAATCAATTTACCAACAATCCTTCGATTGCTGCAGCTGCAGCCGCAACCTTACTACTTCCTTCGATTGTTTCGTTCAACAATGAATTCGGCGCCCGTCTTGATCCTAGTAAAGCAGAGGTTGCACTAAACATTGCTAAAACCGCTAACATTTTACAAGCAGCTATTGTTAACGCATCAATTGGTAATTTGTCATCTACCCCGGTTACAGCTGGGACTACTGGATGTGTTGGTAATCTTCCTCTTTCTGAAATTGACGCGTCTGCTCTTCTTGGTAATACACCTTTAATTGCAGCAGTTGCGGCATCTAATTCGAACCAACACTACTACATTCCCGTGACCGTTGATGACATTGACGAGAATGCGATTATCACTGCGGTTTCGTTATTGGATCGACAGCAATTTGATTTTATCAAACATACATTGATAACTTTGGGTATAGATATATCGTCGTCTCATCCATCTTCTACATCTGATAGCAAGAGCGATATAAGTTTGAATAATAGTGGTTGCAACAGTACATCAATTGCGAATAGCGTGGATAATAATTCACCTAGATTAAGTGACGATGGTGACTCCGGCACAGTCCCGGCTGTAGTTGACGACGATACTATTAATACCTCCACCACTGCAGTAACATCATCACCGTCGAAATCGGAGGATAGTGTCGACAGTATCGCTAGCAGCATCACGAATACGAACGGGGATATAATTGGTAGTTGCCTGTTGAACGACAATGACGATGATAATGGTACTAATAGCGATAAAAGCATCAAGAGTAATACTTCAGCTGATAATGACGACGTTGTTAACAGTAATCCCACAATTGTTTCAAATGATTATGATGAGGATACCGTTGATAAAGACACGATGACGAATCTTGACAAAGTGAACAATGTAACAGAGGATCGTTTAGTAACAACGTCAACTACTTTGGCAATTGAACGTGCTGACAGCGGAAGCAACAGTTATAAAAGTTCTTTGCTGATGAATGGTATTTGCGGCTACAGTCCTCCTGCCCATTATTTTAAAAGTAATGACCGTGTTGTCATTAGCAGCACCTTGAGGTAAACTGCTCACATCCATAGACCTTTACTACTACTGACAATATCCAATTGTCTCTATATTTTTATATGTGTATATATGTGCGTGGTTCCTTTATGGATTGTTTTTCTTTTTTAATATGTTATTCACTTTTGAAACAGCTTCTGAAGTTTTTATCAAAATTGTTCTCTAGTATTTTTAAAAAACAGTCAAATTCAAGTATTGAGAAACTTTCATTCTGATAATGCATACATAATACACTAGATATATATAATCAAGGGTTTTATTATTATCGTTTCCTTAAAGTCTATTGTATACTTTGTTTTAAGGGATGACATTGACAATTACGCCGTCAATTCTAGTTCTTCGGTTGACAAGCAATCTCGTCATAGCAAGAATTCAAATGACAACTTTGACGACAACTCAACTCATGTCGCCGAGGACAAGGACAGGAAGCGCAAATCGGACAGTGGATCAAAGAGTCATTCATCGGTCAGTAGTAAGCACAGTAATGAAAGAAAAACAAAGAGAAGGAGTAAAAAGTCGGTGTCGTTATCCCCGTCCAGGAAAAATAATAAAATCGTGCAAAATGGGGGAGTACATAATAAAAGCACTGCTAAGTATGATGTTAAGGGCATACGCGTGCATCGACATCATCGATCTCGGAATGGAGATAACGACAAAAGTTTTCTATCCAATACTAAAATCCTTAAAGGTATTTTTGTGTGATAAATTATGGCAACGAAACTAATTATTTGTTAAATTTCTTGCATTATAGTGCTTGAATACCACGAGACTAATATTAAAATCGTCGCTGACAAGGTATGGATAATTTACTGAATATGTGTATTGATGTATAGTATTCGTTAGCAATTATATCTTAAGCTGATTTTAGTTGCTTTTGTTTGTTACATATAATTGTTGGACATTCATTTTACTGATTGCTCGTTTTTAGCTGAAACCGAGACTTGTGTCACACGTACACACAGTGGATAAAGAAAACAGAAACTTGGATAACGTCGACAATAAGGTAAAGCTTTAGTTATAAAGCATAGTTTTTTTAATTTTAACGTGCTAGCCAAATTGTCATAACACCAAACAAAATATTCTGTATTTGATGGAGAAATCATCGGGAAATATGTTTGTATCTATTATACTGGGAAAAATTATTTTGCAGGTAGCTAAATTCCTTTAGTTGCTAACTAAAGTTATCCGTCTGTTGTAAAACTTATCTAAACAGCTACTAATTTGTTTATTTGGTTTTTACTCCTTCAGAAATAAATGCTCAACTTAAATATTAGTGAACTATAAAAATACATGTATCTTATTTTATGTCTTGATGCTTGAGGTGAAGCAAACATAACATATAATAAATACATTTATTTTATATTTAATAATACGCTCGATCATTGATGATTAGCTTGTTAATTGTATATATTGTAAATAAACAAAAATATTTTCAAAACAAGCAAACAGCTTATAATCAAGCATAAATTGTATGCATATTAAAATATGTACGCTCTCCTGTCAGGTTTGATTTTTGTTTATTACTTAGAATAAATAATACGTATCATATTTATAATAAACAACAAGCAAACTTTAAAGAGCTTACACTACATAATGTTTGTACTTGAGAAAATTATTGTACTTGTTTGCGAGACATTTGCTTGTTTATTATTGTACGTCAGACGTACAAGTCAGTCGCTGCTCTTGATAGTTTATAGCATGTTTACGTTTTATGTTTAAAAGTAGTACTAGCGTATGTTTGAGTAAAATTTGATTTTTATTTATTATATACGATATACAAAATCAATCGCCTTTTTAACTTTACTGAGCAAAATATTTTTATCTCAAATGTTTGAGTTTGTTTATTCTATATTATAAACAAATAGGGTTTTGCTTTTAGCACAATCCATCAAATTGTATTTTACTAACCATTAATTATTGATGAACAACATTTGGTCATTCGTAGTAATATATTATTACATCTTAGTTGACTACATACTCTATACCATTTAGTGGTAGTGTATAGAAATATAAGTTAACTTTTAAAATTTTGCTTACTATTGAAATGATCACTGTATTTCATCAATATTAGATTATAAGGCAATTAATTATCTCTTACTTCTCAGCTTACTTCTCAGCAGTACATAATCAATTTCTACCTTCTTTAGAAATTGGAGAGCGGTCAAATCATCATCAACAGTGCCCGTAGCAATTTTGTTTCGTCATCATCAAGTTCATCATGTCTGACGTCGTCTTCGAAATCGTCGACGAAAAAGAAAAACAAGGATAAGAAGAAAAAGAACCATCATAAAAGTTCAAAGAAGCACCGCAGCAAGATTAATCGCGAAAGCCGTCATGACAACCAACTGAATAAACATAAATATTACGGTTGCGACAGTAGCAATAGCAGTAGCAGCAACGGTGATGCTAGCAAACGACGTAATAGCGCTTTGTCACCCGATTACTTCCACTACCATCAAGACAAACACGATCAGTATTATCGTCGTCATCATAACCACCGTAATCATCATAATAATATATTACCGCTACTACCAAGACATAAGCGGATGGATGCAATCATCCCGCCAAGCTCAGTTGTTCAAAATAATTAGTCACTTTTATCCCATTCAACTTTGTGTTGATAAGATTTACGTAATATTCATCTCTATATATATTATGCAATATCCAACCAAACATTGGCTATAACATTAGCTCAATCTTAGAAAGCAACAAAATCTCGCCGCTGTCGCCGTTGTTCTTCCTACATGGCTTTCAACTATTTACATATGATTAAAAATGAGTCATCCAGAAAAAAATCTGAACTTGTACCTATTTAAAGATTTGGTGTCAATGTCTACTAGTCGCCAAAATATATACTTGTTTGTGTATACTTGTTTATTTTTTTAAATAAATTTTTATCTTTTTAGCGATGTCGTTATTTATTTATCGTCCTAATAAAGTTTAAAGATAATTTGCAAATATTTTATTAACAGTTCACCATTTCAAAATTTAAAAAGTTAGATTTTAATTAATATTTGTAAGTGAAATTTATATATACATTAAATATAAAATATAGCATAAAAGGTTAAAAATTCGATATTTACTTGGCAAATAAAAGTTTCCTACTAAAAGTCACAATGTTAGTGGTATAGCAACTGCTTACCTGTTTGATTTTAAAATTTATAAAAAAACACTCAAGTGAAAACCTGTTGTGATAACTCAAAATGAACAGATTACTGAACAAGATTATTTGAAACGTTTAAATATTAACTTTTTCAAATAAGAACACCCTTCTTTGTTTATTTCAACTGTATATATGATAAATTTTTATCTTTTTAGCTTAATCGTTCTAATGAAGTTTAGAGCAAATTTGCAAATATTTTTAAACAATTCACGATTTTGAAACTTTAATTTAATAGCTAGATTTTAAATCAGATAATCTAACTGAGTCCATATATTTTATTATTTATAAATTAAAAATAATGACAAATAAAATAATTAAAAATAATAAATAACTTGTGTATTTGTACGACAGAATATACGCATTAATTGAATGATAAAAAAATAATTTCTGAAAGAAATCAGATCTGCTAAATGAGTTTTCGTATTTTGTAGACTTTATTTATCTATATTTATTTTTATATATTTCTTTATTTTTATGTTTATATTTGTAACTACTCCAAACTACTCCAGACATCGCGATCCTGGGCGACATATCAGAGTTCTCTTTCAGATAGCCCAAGGCCGTCTTCGGCCAGCTCCACCGGTATCAAGGTCTACCTCGAGGTCTCTCTAAAGTGTCCGAACTGGAAAACCCTCCGAAGAAGGCGATTCCTAGACATCATCAGAACGTGTCATAGCCACCTCATTAAAATTCTTTACGTAATATTGTACATATTTTATATTCCACAAAGCGTAAAAATAGATAATTTATTAAAGTGTTTCCTCCGGGTATTTTATTATTTGCAAATCATGTTTCCTGTTGATGCCTATATAATACAGGTGAAGATTTGAACATCAAAATTGAAAATGTTCTCAGTCTGTCATTTTTCCCTTTTTTATACAGCATTACTACCAAAGAAAGTAACAAATTAAAAGTATTGCACAGTTAACGCGTGATCTGTTTTACACCTTTTTATTTAGCATGCAAAATAGATGGTTGTATTTATTAAATACTTTCAATTCGAAATTATTATTAATATTAAAGACATCTTGAAAATGATGGTTAAATTTATTTATAACAATTCTCAACAACATCTTGATGAGAATTTACTTTTTAAAAATAATCAATTTTCTCAATAAATACAAAATTTGATTTATTCAACTACCATATAAATACAATTTACTAATCTAAATATGCATTTTTATAATTGTAATTAATTTTGACATATTATATATAGATATAATTTACTTATCTTTATATAATTAAAAACTATTTTTACACAATTATGAACAAATTCATGTTCTATTATAAATTCTTAAAATTTCATTATTTAATGTATTATATTTTATATTATATGGTATGCATGAATGCTCATGCAAAAATATGTTTCTTGTAAATTTAAATATGTCATCTTTACGATATAAATTAATAGTAGTTTTAGTTAATGTTAATTTAATGTTCATATCTAGATATACACCTTATTTATCATTAATATTGGTTTTGTTAAGAATAAGGCTTTCTGGATAAATGTGCTCACTAATTGAATAAAAATCATTAGAATTAAATACACATATATCATCAATATATCGAAACATATATTTCATATCTTTATATAATTTAGATTAATTTTTTAAACAGTTATGAACAAATTCATATTCTATAAAGCTTAAAAACAAGTCAGCTATAATTGGGCTACTATTACCACCCATTGGAACACCTTTTACTTGTCTAAATATAGATGTCCCTACTTTTAAATAATTTTGATTTACCAAAATATTAAGGATTCTATTAATTCAATTTTATCCATATATTTATATTTACTTAATGGTTTAATTTTTGTTAGATAGGCGTTATAATTATTATAACATATATATGTATATCTTTTTCCGAATATAAGATTAATTAATTTTACTAACGCTTCTTTAATATCTACTAAATCTAGATTTGTATAAAGCGTACTAAAATCGTATGTATTTATATTTTGAAAATTTATTCCTTTTGTCTGTTCTAAAAATTCTTTTGTAGAATTAATACTGAAATAGTGTTTTATACCAGTATTAATTTCGATTACCTTGCAATATTTTTTAAAATGTGCTTTAATTACTTTAAGTATTTTATTCATATAGACAGAAAGTGGTTTTAATGTACATTTAAACGCACTACATATGAACCTAGGTTTTATTGATTTTTATGTAATTTTGGATTCCAATATAATATAGGTATAGTTTTATTATCTAATTCAACCTTTATACCCTTTTTATCCATTATAGAACAGTGACTTGTAATAATTGTTGTTCTTTATATCTTTTTTATTTATTGTAGAACAGTCAATTTTAATAGACTTTTCTAAACTCAGATAATTTAGATAATTATAATTACACTTTCAACATATTCGGACAAATTTATTGCTAGTCTTATTACATATGATCTTTTACATTAAACTCTAGGACATTTAAAAATTATATATCACACTTATGTGATCAGTGTATCATTAAATCGGTGCTAATGATCTTTGAATGGATTATTTTATTTATATTATCAATTTTGCTACATCATGCAAGGTGATTTCGCAACAGAAACCAGTTACGATATCATACCTTCATTACTTTCAACTTCATACATCTTCTAAAGGTGTTCGGGTGTATTATACGTCAGTAACCGATGAAACAAGGCCAATATGTCATGCTTAATCTGACAAACTGTTTGTCAAGATGTATGGAGTTAGAAGTAATGAAGGAATGATACCGTAGCTGTTTTCTGCTGCGAAGTCACCTTGTGAGATTTAGCAAAATTAATTATATATATTCGATTATGATAATACTGTTATTATCATATTCTATTGCAGTAATTCTGCATCTTATGGAATCAGATCCAAGAAAACTGTATTTAATCTATACTATATATGGTATGTAATATGTATATTTGTGAATGGTTTTAGGGCCAAACCCATTTAAACAACGTTAAAAGCGTTTAAGATTTTATTATCAATATTTCTTCCAATAATAGTGGACATCGTCAGGATAAATTGTAAGTATTTAGTAATCAAGACAATATTTTTAACCAATATTCTTAAACGTTTTAACGTGTTTTGGCTGGGTTTGGCCCTAAAACCGTTCACAAATATTTCCACCCAGCATGTTTCATTCCGATTCAATGATATATGATATATATGCATGACAGTGCATACATATGATAGTGCATTATTATATATTTTGCTTTCATAATATAAATTCAATATCTGAATATAGATCATGATACATCCGAAAATTTTAAGTTATTTGTTTGTGGTACATATCATAGAACTAAAGACTTTTCTACATATTTTAGTTATGAAGATTTTTAATTTGAAATTCATCATTTAACAAAGTTAACAAAGTGTGATGTTTAAACTTCTAACTTATAATTACAAATGTGCACTATATACATGTATGTTTGATCTGACAATCAAAGTTATCATTCGAAACAGCTTTGATTTTATATGCATGACGCCTGTATATATGTACTTTTTAAAATTTTACAGGAATAAGAGAAATTGATGTTTGAAATTTTAAAATTGGAGCAATTTTGCTGTTAGCAGGGTTAACCATGCAGAAGAATAATATTCTGTTAGCAGCCATGCTATGCAATTAGATAATCTATAAGCCGTTGTTTTGATTGTTTTAGGTCTGATGATTTGTGTTCAAACTCACGTAGCAATCGATATATGGCTACACTTTGCCTATCATCGCCGGCTTTAATCCAGATTCGTCCATTTACACCAATAGCGGATTCAAACTCAACCTCTTTCCCTATTATATTAAATAGATATGCCTTTTCTGTGCTGAGTTTTCGACTGTAGTATGGTGATACTCTTAGTAGAATACCCCCATTGCCGATTGTACCCATTCCACATGCTTTACCAGTTTTTTCGTCGACGCATGTTATTTCAGGATGGGCATCTGGATATGCACGTCGCACCTTGCAGAACAGAAGATCTCCTGGTAAAAGATTTGGTCTGTTTCGGTTAGTTACTCCTTCGAATGCCAGTTGCGGTAGATAAGCAAGTGATTTTGAGTTAATGTCGACCGTGTAGTATTCACTAATTCGGCCGTTAACAATTCCAACCACATAGTCATCAATCAATGGTATATAGCGCTTTGTCATGAATTCTAAACGAATACTTTTACTCGAATTCTTATTATTTTCGCTTGCAAGTATTCGACCAGAGCGACTAACACAAATGACGTTCTTGTATTCTTGAATGTTGTTATCGGATTTGGACAATGTTGTATTACGTTGCTTACTTAGTCCAGGACCGATAAGTACAATTCCTTCGTTTGTACTTAGCTTTATCGCATCTCCGGCCATGTAGATTTCGTTTGCAATATTAGTAGAATTCATTTTATTGCGGAAATTTGCAAATCTCAAATAAACATACATTTAATAAACTGTTTTATCAACATTTGAATTTTAGCTTTTAAGTAAATTAACAACAAATGTGATGTGTTTAAGGGACCGTTAATATAATAGTGAGTCATTCGAAATACAATTTTGTATCATTTTGATTGATTGATGTGTGTACAAATAAAATTGATGGATGCTTGTAAATCTCTGATTAGTCCAAAGTAAAACAAGCGAAAATTTGAAATTTGAAATATAAGTTTAAAAATAAACTTGTTATTTTTATTTAAAAAAAGATTATTTATTATAAACAGATTATCGAACAGATAAGCCTTTTTAAGAAGACATGATCTCTTTTATAGGCTTTATTAAGCATGTAAAGTATGTGGTTGTACAAAGATATACAACAGCTTATCAATTCAAAAACAACTCAAAAGTTATCAAATTATTTTTAATAAAAAACAAACAACTTAAATAACAATTCGGAACACATTCCCAATGCTTGTTGAATGCGTTATTAGTAAGAATATATACAAAAATCTGCTTTATTAAAAATTCAAAATAAACGCAATTGGTTAAAAGCGGAAAACGCGTTTTCTTAAAAACAGTCATCGTTCTTGATTCTTCTGTCGTAGTATAAAATCGTAAAGATGTGTGCACAGTTTTTGCATTGACGGAGGCAACTTCTCTCTGTCAGCATGGTTCGCCGAATTATTACTTCCGGTAGCAAGGTTCAATAATGTGGTGAGTGAGCTGTACGACGCAACACCAACATGCTCCAACATGGCTTGCATTTGTTCTAAATTGAAAGATAAACACAAATGATTATTATTCTAATTTAAAAGTAATTAGCAAATAAAACAACATCAATATAGTTGATATTGCTCATTTAGATTAATAAACCCTTAGCCAAAACGCATATAATATTAAATATCTTAAAACCCCTTAGGCTCTTTGATAGTACAATGATCTGATTTCTTTAACCGCCTAATACATACATACTGTAATTTATGCAATATTATAATGTTTCACCTGAATATTATATTCCCGAGTATTCCATACTCTAATTAAGACCTTTCCTTACTAATAATTTTAAAGTGGATTTTAATAATACCAGTATGCTTGAAACCGAAGTTAATTATTTCCGTCGAATTATATGGGAATAACTTCACATCAATGCTACAAGGAAAAGTTGCAGGGCAATAAGTCTGACTATATTTTAAAAATACCAAATGATTGCATCATTTGCGAAAGTCTTTGAATTCTTCCTTAACTGCCTGCGGGGATAGTTCGGGTGACAACTGAGTTGGCCATTAGCTAGTGGACTTGATCTGACATTGGGCTTTCAAATTTTTGAATTATATAGGAAAAAGGATGGAGAAAGATTGTAAATACCATACAAAAGTATCAGTTTTACTCAAGTACTATGTTTCGATAGTTGTTCTTAGAATATATATGATTAAAACCTTCACATAAATATGTTGTACAAACTACATACAAATTTCGTACATTTACTTCCTGAATAGGAAGGACAGCGATGAGATAAATAAATCTATTAAAGAACGTCAAAATCAAAAGAATTTTTCAAGTAAATGCATACACTGTAATCAAAGTAATATTTACTGTACTTAACAACAAGCTCTTTTAGCGTTAAATCAATAATTTTAAGAATCCTTTATATTCTTTATGATATATATAAGTAAGTTTTGAAAATAAAATCCGAAATAAGTATAGCCTATACCTATTCCGGTTTTTATTTTCAATACTTGTATGGAAGCATTCATGCGTAAATTCATGAGTCAGTTACACTCTCGTTCTAATTATATATAAAGTATTCAATTCAAAGGATATGTAACACTATCTGTGTACTTTCCAATATAACCGTTTTCCCTTAGCAGCTTAAAAATTGACTCTTTAAAAACTGTAGTATATATCGTATACGATATCGTTTACGATATATACGACATATATCGTATACGATATATATCGTATACGATATCGTATACAATATTTTTAACCAATATTCTTAAACGTTTTTAACGTGTTTTGGCTGGGTTTAGCCCTAAAACCGTTCACAAATATTTCCACCCAGCATGTTTCATTCCGATTCAATGATATATGATATATATGCATGACAGTGCATACATATGATAGTGCATTATTATATATTTTGCTTTCATAATATAAATTCAATATCTGAATATAGATCATGATACATCCGAAAATTTTAAGTTATTTGTTTGTGGTACATATCATAGAACTAAAGACTTTTCTACATATTTTAGTTATGAAGATTTTTAATTTGAAATTCATCATTTAACAAAGTTAACAAAGTGTATAACTAAACCGTATATATAACTAAATCGTATATATATAATTGTCGTAAATATTCCTTTTTTCTGCTTACGACAATTATTACTCATGTATCATTCAATGGATGATCCGGGACAGTGTCAGTTTTCCACAAATTATATGGATATATATAGTTCTGTTTTTCGAGCTTTAAACACTGTATAAGCGTGTTATAGTGCCTATGGATGATTATTAAAGTCACGGTACTGATGAGCTTCCTTAGAGCGAAACGCGTATACCGTTGTTGAAGTTTGTCGTCACACATAGGATGACTGGGCATACGTAGCGACTTTGAATATTGCGAGAATAATTCGGTTCTATATCTTAGTCTGATGGGGATATATAGGATGCTGCCTGGTGTTTATGCCTATTCATGAAGAAAATATAGTGATATATTTATGAGTACACCATTTGGTGTCCCAGGGCAGGTGTACCAACAAATTCTATTATATATAATGTATAATATATACAATATATAATATATATAATGTTAGTATGACGAGAACCGAGTTTTTTAGGAGTGATATCACTTTGGCGTTATTATTCCTTGTTTCAGTACACATCCTGCAAACTAAACCGTAAAATACGACCTAATGTAATGCAAAACGAATATCTCATATTACACTGGAAATATATATATGAAGTATTCAAAGTATATGTAACACTATCTGTGTATTTTTCAATATAACCGTTTTCCCTTAACAGCTTAAAAATTGACTCTTTAAAAACGGTCGTATATGATTAATGTAATCATAAATATATGATAAGTTTAATAATTAGCAAAGACAATTAATTATTTTTCTGAGATATTCAAGGTTAATTATCACAGAACTGTATTTATTCCTTAAAACAAACTTTTTATTTGTAAAGTAATGATCATTCAAAATGAAAAGTCATTATTTCACTACTTTTATACACCTGTAATAAAACATAAATACAATTTATGTGAAAAGCAAAATTCTGTAAATCAAAGGATTTAAGTTATACGAATTACAGTGTCTGAAAAAAGTGAAAATCGCATATCATTTTATATAAAACGTATGATTATCCTACTCGTTTAATAATACTGTACCTAAATCGATAAGTATTTGCTTAAATGACTCATCCTGAACGATTTTAAAATCGCTTTTGCATATTGCTCGCAGTAATCTCTCGACAATTTGAATACATGTGTGCTCCATCCAAATAAACCCAATGTCCGCTTCAGCATCTACCATTAAGAAACAAACAATTATCATATAAATATCGATTCATACAATACAAAGCAGCTGATGCTTTGAAACATTTAATACAAATTATCAAAACGCAACAAATCATATCTATAGTGACAAAAATTGATAAAATAATTTTATTTTTATAGTCAATAACTTAGTTTTGCGTAATAGAACGAAAAGCAAAGTAATCTCTGTAAAATGCACAGCTTATAATATTTTTTATATACATCTTTTCTCCACAAATTAAAACAGGTTAGCATTTCAAAATGTCACTTTACTCCTACCTTCTTCTTTTTTTCTCTCAAGCTCCATTGCCGGATGATGGAGTACAATGTCAGGCACGCCACTTCTAGACGACACTTTTGCACTGATATAATGGAATAGCCAGCAACACTCATCAGTAGAATGAGGTACCCACTATTCGTTTCGGTTGCCTGTGTGACATTGTGAATGAAGGCGTTTCCGACACTTTGCTTAATTGACTGAGGCTTACGCTCTCTACCAGATCGAATTGCTGTGCGGACCATTCTTAAACACTAGGCAGAGGTTGTTGCTGAATTGTCGGTGCACTCGTTGGATGGTTCATATGTCATCGAGATTGCTCATACTACTAATGAGCGCTGCCGGTAATCTATGATGTCTAGTAGCGACGAATAATATGCTGATAGTTGAGTGTAGTCCAGGTATTTACCGACAGCAGTTTACAGCATAATACCGCATTCCAATAAAATCCTGGACCGTTGTTATCAAGCATCTTTGATGCAATCTCTATGATACTAATGCCGAATCCTTTGAAGGATCCAACGAATGACGCGATGCAGCAACGAATGAATAGAGATGATCTGATAAGCAAATTTCCAGTTTACGAGCTTTTTGCCACTGGAATTTAATCAATTTATCGGAAATTCTCTTTTTCAAAAGTCACGCAGACAGCCGAAATGTCACAAATATGCCTCATACTACTTGTGAGTGCTGCCGGCAATCTTTAACGTCTAGAAGTTATGAATACTATGATGATCGTTGAGTATAGTCCAGGTATTTACTGACAACAGTTTTCAGCATAATACCTCATACAAATGGAATCCTGAACCGTTGTTTATCAAGCATCTTTGATACAATCTGTATTATATATAAACTCTCTTTACAGTGAATAAATGGTTAATTAATTTAAAGTATATGTAACACGATCCGTGTTCGTTACAATATAGCTGTTTTCTCTTAATGCATTGTATTACTTTTCTCTTAATACATTGTATAATAAATTCGAATATAACAAGGATCTCGACCTGCAGTTCGTTTCCATTGGAAAACGATATCGTGATGTTTAGCCACATTACGAATAAAACTATACGATACTCGTTATTACTAATATATTGGTTCAAACGCATTTTGAGAAGTCGATTACACAACTCAATACACAAAGTATTTAATAAATGTATCAAGTATTTTAATGTGATAACACTAGTTTGATAGCAATATATATATATCCTCTCTTAATACAAGTAAATCGCATATTAAGGCATGCCTATTAATCATTGCTTTATAATTTAATGAACAAATATTTATTATTAATATATTGTCATAATTAATAAAACGTGCAAACTATGCTTGACTACCTAAAAATAGTACAACTCACTTTTTGTTCTGAAAAGTTTTAGTATCCAAGCTCTCTTGAATTTTTTAAAAAGTCATTAGTGATTTAAAATCTTTTTTGTTAATTAATATAAACATGTAAGCAAATATATCTTTTTTACGTCATATAATGGAATTTGGATTGATTGTCATCATTAATAGTGACGAATAATATTGTTTATTAGTAAATTAATAATTTTGTCAATTATAATATAATCCATATTTTTGAATGTAATTTTGATTATTATACCAAATGTGGCATTTCAAGAATTTTATAAAGACAATTTATGGTTTTCCGTAGTTTCTGAATTTATAAAAAAAACAAGATCTACTGAGTGTAAACTGTAACAGTGTGTAGCACATTCCAATCGGAATGCACATTCCGATTGTAAATCAAATAGAATTGTTCGTTAGATTAATCTTCGATTGGAAAAATTTATTGTTCAACAGTCAACAAGATGTAGTAGCTACAAAATTAATAAAAACAAATATCACTCAAATCTTATATCAAAACATACTAAAAATATTCAAACCCGAGTTTGTTTATATTAACATTAAGATATAGATAGATGCTATTTTAGATAATCGATATATTTTAGTTATATTTCGATATATTTTAGATATATTTAAATTTTTTTTCTTGTAAAGAAATTGTTGTTGATATATACATCCTAATGATTCAAAGTATACATACACTGTTGGTAATGTTCTTTATTGTCCAAGAACTGTATTATCTTGCACGTGCCCAAAGCTTCAAATAGTGCTTGACGGTCGTCTGGTATGTATTGATCTATGTTTTGGGCAAGAAATAGTATGTGCTTCGTAGCCTAGGAAAGGAACGTAATGAATTTGTAACCACTTATTTGACAATAGATTAAGCAAGTAAATTTGTCATATCCTTAACAAATTGCTAAAAGCAACATTTTACAAACTGCTAAAAACTCAAAAATCAACAAGAAATTCATATTTACTAGTCAGGGCAGCCACGCGCGAAATGAGAGCAATAGACATATATCTGCTTAGAGAAAACAAAACTAAGTATTATTTGTAAATGCCAATCATTATAAAAGAATTAAGTCACATACACCTTGGGTGTATGGATCTGGTAGTAATTAAGGAATTATATCGTAGCTGCGAAGTCATCTTGTAACTTCACATTTTGGTTTCTGCTGCGAAATCACCTTGTGTGATGTAGAGAAATTGATAAAATAAATAAAACAAATCCAAAAAAGATCATCATCACCGATTCTATGATCTTCTGATCACATCAGTGTTCTATAAAATCAATATTCGCTAATGAATAAATGGACTTTAATATATTATATGTAATATAATATATTACATGAATTGCGACTGGGATTCTCAAGGAGTACATATTCCAATATGTTTTTTAACAAGTCAGAAATCAGCAGTAAACAATTTTATTGTTTCCACCACGAGAGTATTTAGCAATTATATTTAGTTTTTTATAATCAGACATTTTTTACTGGCACTCTTGACCACGTATTGTTTGATCATTCAAAAATTATCTTATATTTACTAAAGATTGCTTTAAAAAACAAATCCTCTTGTTGTATTTTTCCGAAAAATATATCAATATTAAAAATATCGTATATTAATATGTATCAAACTGGCCTGTTTGAATAACATGATCTCGGTTTACTCACCTCAGATACACTGTCTGACGGATAGGTGCTATAGGAAGGTAGTCCATTCACTAGAGGCTTTACTCGGCTGTAAATCTATAATACAAAGAAAAAGGGTACATAAATTTGTATTAAAAACACACTTCATTCTGGCAATAATTGTCAAGTTTGTCGTTGATTGGAGAAATCAGGGTTTGGATAGCGGAACGAACAATTTTTTCACTTATAGAGGATAGCGACTTCACTGTCGACGGAAATAGCGATTGACCTATCGCATAAAACGATATGCACAATAATATAAAAACATTATCAAAGCGTTATATTTTTGAAATCTTAAAGATAATAGATTAAAAAATCTCATACGCATTCTATACAAGGTTTTTTTAAAAAACAAATTTCAAAGAAAAAGAATCGCAACCGAAGATTAAAAGGAACAAATATATTAAGTTACTAAAAAATTAACAAAAATTATAATAATGAAATAAAATAAATATTACGTAAAATCGATACCACAATACAAATCAAACAAATATAATTAACAAAGTTCATTAGGATTACAACTAATTAAAAACTAATAGAAAATTTTCAAATGAAAATCAGATTTATTATTGGGTAAAATAATAAAAGTTGTGAAAATAAAGATATATTTTGGACCTTCGAAACAAAAAATATATCTCGGAATTTCTTTTATTAATAAAAAATGGAACCCCTTATTTAATACTAAAATATCTAGTAATACTACGGATGTAATAATTTACAATAAAAAATTGCCTAAATTGCATAACATTTTTAAATTAAAACCAAAATTTAATGAAATGTCGTTGTCTATAAGATACCCTGTGATAACTGTTCCTCCTCTTATATTGATCAAACTGGACAAGGATTGGAAAAGCGTATGTTACAACATAAATATAATATTAAATGGGGTAATATGGTGGGTGCTATATCACAAAATGTATTGAATTTAGGTCATGATATGAACTTTGATGAAGCTTCAATTTTATCATATGAAAGTGATTATCTTTCTCGTATAATACAGGAGGCATATTTTATTAATAAAAAAACCATTTTACCTAATAATAAACCTGATTTTAATTTGAAAATTTCCTATTAGTTTTTACTTAGTTGTAATCTTTATTGAACTTGGTTAATTATATTTGTTTGATATGTTTGTTTTTTGGTATCAATGTTATGTAATATTTATTTTATTTCATTTGTATAATTTTTGATATTTTTTTAGTAATTTAATATATTTGTTCCTTTTAATCTTGGGTTGCGGTTCTTTTTCTTTGAAGTTTGTTTTTAAAAAAAACCTTGTATAGAATGCGTGTGAGTGTGTGTGTTTGTAATGTTTTTTCTTTTAAGTTTGTTTTTTTACAAAAAAACCTTGTATAGGATGTGTGTGATTGTGTGTTTGTAACGTTTTTCTTTGAAGTTTGTTTCTATGCTTTATTGTAATTTGTATAAATGGCAACTTTAGTAATTTTTTGTAGTTTCCTGACGATGATAGCAGTAGCTATCGAAATATCGGACATTAACGTTTTGTTGTATTAAATAAAAATTTAAATACTTTTCTTCGTTCCATAAAGATTTTAAAATTATTATTTAACACAAAATCTAGAATGTAAACGGACTAAAACATAAAAAATAAAGATATCGGATATTACTATGCATAGTCAAACACAAAAGTACGTTAAATAATTGCTTTCGTAAGACAACATTTCTGTTCTCTTAGAAGTGATGGTATGTGGTTGACCAACATTGATCAAATTGCAAATATAACTGCGAATCATTTTAATATTGATGTAGCTCACGGTAATTTAGTTAACCCTCAGCGGATAGTTTTGTAGAACCCAATGTACATTTAGCAGGGAGAACAATATCTACATAAAACCCAATTTCTTCAGAATCTTTTGGTATATTTATTTTTAATGATGTGCTTGTTGAGCTCAATCGATTGCGGAAATAATTATGCGGCTTTGATGATATACCTTCTATTTTTATGCGTGAACTATTCGAAGTACTTACACTTACACTGTAAAATATATTTAGAGCTTATCTTGATCTATCATATATTCCTAGCGACCGAAAGAAATCAGTGGTATGCCCACTATTCAAAAAGGTGACAAGATTGAAGTTACGAATTACAAACGAATAAACTTAGCATTTGCATGTTGTCGAGTAATGTAAAGATTGATAAAGAAAGCATGTTAATGTAGCGCTAGATTCTACGAAATTCTTATTTGAGAATAAACACGGATTTCGAACAGGATACTCCACAGTTATTAACTCGATATTAAGTTGTGAATCGTGGTCTGCATTGAAAGAAGCGGGTTTCAGAAATATATGTAATGCACATCACTTTTTCAAAGGCATTCGACGAATGTGTGCTATATGAAAATTTATTAGGCAAGTAAGCTATATTGCCGTTGAACTAGCTTGTTATTGAGTGGATTGAGCAGTGCTTGTGTCAGCGAATGTTTAGCTGTTAGTTTTGGTGATGTTACATCAAAATGAAATAGTATTTCGCGTCTTATTTCACGGAAATCTGTGCTAAGTTCATTTCTTTTTAATATTTATATAATTGAGTTCTCTAGTCTTTTGGCATCAATAACGTTGTTATATGTGGAAGATCTAAAAATATAGTAAGGCATATCTTCAACACCCGATTATACTGCTCTGCAATAAAATTTGGAAATGATAGCCTCTTGGTGCGTTGAAATTTGTCTAGATGTGAATATTGAAAAATGTATACACATATGTATTGTTGTTAGAACATACAGGAGCCCTGTATAATACTTATATAATAAGACCTTAAATAATGCTTCTCATATACATTTATATATATGAAAAGTATTATTTAAAATGCATCAACTACGGCTTTGCCAGTCCATATGAGAATGGTTGGAAACAGTATTACATAAGGCAACAAAACTTATCCTTATTGTTCGTAGTTCACCTTATTAAAAGTCTTATTCGTCTTTACGCTACTTCCTTTCACCATTATCTCACACTTGCCGATATCAACATGGTATGAGAATTTCTAAGATAACAGCCACAAGTATTAGATAGTTTATCCCAATTGAGAAATTGTCCATCATTATGTGATATTTTAATTTTGAAGATAAAATATAGAAAACAATCCTCACTGATTAATTAGTGTTCGCGTGTGGTTGGGATTTGGAATAGATTAAATACAACTGTTCTCAATGCTGAAAATTCTGATAAGTTCAAAAAAATTTATTAACAAGTTACAAATAAAACTGGGCTCATTTACAATTTGAATGACTTTTAAATTATAATATGAGTTGGTTATTTTGTAAGGATGTTTTATACTTATTTTTGATTTTGATTGTTTCCTTTTTTTTCTTTTATGTGATGTAATTGTACAAAGATTGCTCATTTAATTGTCTGTGTATAAGCATTGTTTCAAATACAAACATAACGAAAATTAATTATTCTAAGTATATACAAAACCAATATTTTGTTAGCTCTCTCTTAATTTTCATTTGATTTTAAATCTATTTTAAAAATGACTATTTTAATGACTTTTATTTTAAATTTCAATTTTTTATTTTAACTTGATTTAAATTATAGAAAATCTAAAAACAATTATTAATTTTATTATTTAATTATTTGATTTTGATTTAGCATTATTATGTTTTGTTTATTTTATAATTATATTAAATACGTAGACTCAGTTTACTGATTTGATATATATATTATAAAATCTTATAACAATTATTTATTATTTTTAATATATTTAATTATTAAATTTTAATTTAGCGTTATTACATGTTTTAACTTTCTAATTTATATTAAATACAAAGACTAAGTTAGCTGATTTAATAGTAAATATAAAAATATTCAGATAAAATGGAAAGCATGTAAATATATATATATAATTGATACTTACATTCAGTTTTCACAGATTTTAATCGATCGCAATCAGCCTCAAAATCTTTCAGATCTACAAAAAGCTGTCTTCCTGCATTTTTGATGGCAAACTGGCAAATGCTAAATAAACAATTTGCAGTATTTGGTGTATAATAATTTATTATCGGTTGCAACAAATGCGAACATACCCATCGTTCACGGCCGGTGGTAAGGATACATATTGAATTTTGGAGAATAATATTTCCTCGAATGATTTGAGAAAGGACAGGTATTGACCTTAAAATGATATCACTAATTTACTTATAATCGTATTAGATAACAACATACCTACCTACCAGAATCATCAATTTCATGAGTAAACGAAAATTAAGGAAGTGGTCTTCTTCCTTGTGGATGCTGTTTAGCGTTTTAACACTCCCCCCATCAACTATATTGTAGCAGCTATCACCATTTTGTTGAACGGCTTTATTAACAGCAAAGTCCAGGAAGTTAGCAAACTTTTCAAAATGATTCTACGAAAGAACAAATTTATTTTTCATACAAATATTTCAACCTGTTAAAAATGAAAATAACAAAGCGAAAAATACAAGATAAGTGTCGATGTGTCATTGGCTTCATAATGTTTTATGGCACAGTTTGCTACATAAATCATCTGCCTTTCTCGTAAAATTCACACTATTTATACAACTAAATATTAAACTACAATTAATTTACCATTTCTCGGAAATTATAGCAAAATTGTAAAAACGATATATAAATAAAATTATCGCAATTTAAATTTTACAGCTCCTTAATATTTGCACAAGTTCACACAATAATTATATACAATGAATAAACTAAGAAGCGCAAATCGCAATGAAACCTTCATTCATTTATTTGTATATCTATTATATTTATATTTATTTTATATATCCGTGTTAATCGAATGCATGTTTTGTATTAATTAAGGTCGGTAATAAAAAAAACATGTAGCCGAAAAAGAAATTCATATGCTTAATATTCAAATGTGACATGAACTGTAGTTGAGTAGAATTTAAAAAACTGCTTTGATGTGACTTAGTAAAATGTTAAAAGGTTTCAGCATTTTGATTTCTTCCCCAATTGTATTTTTCATCTCCAAGTATTTTTCATTAAAATAAACTTTGAGATTGAAAATACAATTGAGAAATGGATCAAAATCCTAAAACGTTTTAAATAAAATCTTCGAATTTGATGGTGTGATAAAATCTTACTTATATGCACAAGTAACCCTCGAGGGTCCCATCAACAGTAGACGATTGAAAAATTATTAATCATTTAAAAATTATTCATACATTACTATTATATACAATGGCAAATATAATAATATATAAATATATTATTATATATTTTTTATCTAAAAATTGAGTGGTAGTAAATTTAAAGTTAGTAGAAAAATTTGTTTAATGTATAATAATACAACTTTAAAATAATACAACTTTAAAATTATAATTATATGTTTTTATTTTAAAAAGAAATAAATAAGGGTATGATTGAAAAGGCATCGTAGCGTTATTCGATTTTAAAGATATGCAAATCATAGCAAAACATTGTACTTACCTTAATAAATTGATGATACTGACAGATGAGCATATCATTAGTGAGGCTATGACACCGTTTAAGACTCTTTATATTAAAAGAAGAAGAAGAAAATGTTTAATTCACATTGTATATTGCAAAACAAAAACAAATCATCTCACATGCACTTACTAATTGCGTCTATAAAAATATGGCTTATTATGTTTTTAAATATGAATATAATATTTAAATATATTTAAATATAAGAATATATTTAAACGCCAACAACATTACAACAAGGATGGTATTATGTATAATATACCGCCGAGTGAAGATTGCAATAAAATACACTGGAAGGTCAAACCGAGCTTGGATTATTACACGCATTAAACAAAATCAATGTTCAGTTATAAACCGGATATGATATGGCACAGAAAATTGATCACTCTTATAATATAAATCAAAACATAGGCTTTGACAAGAGTAAACTCAGTGAAAAAGAAAATAATATTTTAGAAATAAAAATATGAGAAGAATTTTTATGGATGAAAAAAAACCTGATGATTTTCGCAACAAACTTTATATTAATTTAATACCAAGTGTCTTAGAATAAAATTTAATCTTTTCAATTTGTTTAATTTTTGCCTTGTTGTAATTTTTGTTTCAGTAAAAAAAGTAAAAGAGAAAAAAAGTAATTCAACATAAAAATGTTGCATTTTTATGTTTTAACAAGAATTAATCTGGTTGTTTGATGCTGTGCGCAATGTTCATTAAATATATGGCAACTTTGTAAAAATACTTTTATTGTAAAAAACAAATGAATGAACAATCGATTTATAAAAAATATGGCTGTTAAATATAACATATTAGTTTAATTCTCCAATAACAAAAGCAATAACTAATCAGGCAAGCAGACATTCATTATTTGTATATAAAGAAAATAGCATTGTTTCTAAGCGGCCTGGTCACAATATAAAAAAGTTTTTCTAAACTTGAAGAACCGTATTATATACTGCATTTCTAACTTCAGTATGTTATAAACAATACACTATTTCTTTAAAACTTATATCGATTATGATCATCAGAGTATACCATAACTGTTCTTTTATATTTGCAAATTAATAGTGAACCGAAGATATCTCAGGAGCTCAACCGTGTTTTGTTAAACAGCATCTAAATTCAATACATAGCAGATGCTTTCATCAAGTTGAATTGATGGTAAATCGCAACATGAACATAGAAATTTGCTACGAGAGTTCAATAATGCTAGAATTCCATTTAAATCATTCAAGTACAAGATAAAGAATCACATCGGTAAGCAATTAATATATTTTTGATATGATATCCACCCATCTCTCGTAATTATATGATTTTTCAAAACATCGTAAGAAATGAAAACGCAGTGATATTCATGACTATAACGTAAATATCTGCATGCTTATATTCTTATTTACATGCTTATATCGTAAAAATCGGGACACTAATCTATTAATACATTATATTGTTAAATATATAATATCACATAATAAACATCGAATAAAATACACCTTATATTAGTCATAATATCAAATAAAGTAAATAAAATACTGCCAATATTAAAGGCCATTCCCAGCAAATAAAATTTTAAATATTTTATTTAAATATTTCGAAATAAAATGTTGGTATCATTTTAAAGAATAGTATTTAGTTTAACTCTCAAGTTTATTCAAGTCATTTAATATAATAATATATATATAATATAATAATATAGTATATTTTAGCTACTAGCATATTTCATATAATATGCAAGTAAAGTGTGTTTTGTTTTACCATTAGTATAACGACAATGACTTAGGAGATATATCTATTAAAAAAGCATCTTACTTTACAAACTAATATTTTGATAGTTCCTATTATCATCACGACTGCAATAAATCGAATCTTAAATAAATCTAGTACTTCTCTTTATTTTTTATCGAATCTATAAATAACAGAAAGAGATAATTTATTTATGGTTTATATATGAATTCCTGATTATGATAGCAGAATTTCGAAATATTAAATATCTAAGTATTATTGGACATCGGAGAATTTAAGATATTTGTGTTTAAATTGATAATAAAATATTATTTGGCCAATAATGCTATAAGGAAATTCATCCGGCATTTGAACATTTAACAAATCAACATTTTGACATTTCAGCATTTAATTATTTAACAATTTATGAATATTAAATTAATTTTGCAATCCAACAATGCAAAATTTCCTAAAGGCGGATGAAACTGTATTACATATTATTGACTAAATAATATTTATTACGAGTAAAAATAAAATCGTATATCCATTTCCTATTTGAAAACTGCTAGTCTTGGCTCAAATCAATAGATTAAATCTGAAATCCGCAAGATGAAAAATTAAATTGTTTGAAAGTAGATTTGCTAATGATATATTTAAAGATTCAATTGAGGATATAATTATCTAATTATTACAATTAAGGACGGATCACTCGCTGAAGAGTCATTATGGAAATAATGTATCTTGAGCCCAACAACATTGAAACCAAGTCGATTGAAAAACAAATACAATTCAAATCAAGTCATTTTCAACAAAGTGGCATTTCACAATCAAGAATTCTTGCAATTTCAAGCAAATATCAATATCAATTAACAACTGATTGAAGAGTGCAAACAAATGCAATTAAAATATTAAAAAATACAATTAAATATATTTAATTTTTAATTTAAGAGCAGAATCAATAAAATACTATTTTGTATTTTATATTTCGATAGTTGTTTGCATAATCAGGAACAGAAATAAAACTTACACGTCTTTCTGTTTATAATGATGCTAGCAGCAGCTAGCGAATTATAAAAAATATAAAAGTATTTAATTGATCTTGCTCAAAAATTCTAAATTAAAAATTGGATCAATATCAGTTATTTTTATTTAAATATATACTGCGATACAACTAGCATTTGTCGTTTCTTAAACTGATTTCTTTCGCTGAAGAAATAAATGAAACTCAGAATACATTATCATTTGAGTAGATACATTTGCAATTACAAATTTCGCAAATTTTATGATATAAACCATATAAATCATAAAGATTAAAAATAATAACGACTTGTAGCATAAATAATAATTGTCCATTAGAAATATATCCATCCTGATCTGTATTTAAATTTTTAAATTTCCAGGACCTATCGGGTACAGTTAAACGACAAGAAAAGTCATTATGATATATCGCTAGTAAATGCTAGCATCTTCAGAAAATTTGCATAAAAATAAAAAATCAAATTTATTTTAACATACTGGATTCTTTTGATAATATGATAGTTCCATCGAAATCAATTAACTTAAAATTAATATAAACGAAAGGATTTGATGATAAAAAATTGATTTTGATTTTTGATTTTTTTAATTTTTTTTATAACATAAATTATGTTTGCAATCTATTTTATAAAATGCTTTAATTTCCTCTATTTTGTTATTTTATTTCTTCGTTTTTATTGCTTTGTTATAAATACATTTGTGTTTTGTACTTTTATTGTACATGTTTAGAGTTTTTGTTTCATTCTTGTGTTTTGTTTGCTGACAAACGAAAATTATATACGAACAATTGTTAGCAACGATTATGATTCCAGCATCAATGTGCAAACCGACAAGAAACTTTATTTATGTGATTTTGTTTTTCATTTTTATGTTAATTTTCTGAAGATGCTAGTAATTACTAGCGAAATATCACAATAATTATTGTTATCGTTTAACTGTACCTGATAGTTCCTGGAAATTTAAAAATAATTGTCTAATTTCTTTTATAAAAAGAAATAAATCGATATTGTCTGAAGGCAAAACTTAAATATTGATGTATACCTAAGATTGCAAATTAAGCAGCAGCATCTACTGTAATTACCTTATTGCAGTATGTGATAAATCTGGGTAAAGCTTTCGATACAACAGGAGTCTGGTCATTGTTTAATTCCGGAATCTTAAATAAACACAATAGAAATTGCACCTAATGCACAGAATTAGGAAAACATTAAAAGTAAACGACAACGTTTAAGTACAAACACATTCACAAATGGAAAAATGTTCACATCGATAAATACAAACATTTCAGCATAGCAATTTAGAAAAATCAACACTTCGGCATTTTGTTCGGCATTACAAGTATCAAATTAAATAAGCTGCCATAATAGAATAGTCACAAGCAAATACGTTAAAGGGGATACCTTTGTATGCAACATAAGTCTGCCTATTATTCCATATTGTCGTCATATGTATAATTAAACTGATATACTTTCACATTTTTCAGAAGCTTCATTGATAGTTAAACTATACTATTTTAATATTGATATTTTAGAAAGAATGTAAAATTTAGGTTATCGTGAATAGACCAAATAAACATTTATATATTCAAAAATCTAGAGCGGGCATTTTCATGAATCCTAGGAACAGTAACTATGATTATTAGTTGGCTCGTTCTCTGAGAAAAATTAGAAAAATAGCATTATTTTTGAATTTTCGCTATCTTTCTCCGATGATCTCTTCATTCTGTTTGATTCTGAACTTACAAACATCCTTAATAACATTCTGCCTATCCGACCACGTCGTTTTCAGCAGACGCGCCATGCTCCACAGTTCAAATCAGACTGTAGTCTTTCTAAGTGTCGGCTCCATCACTCTTTTCGTGATTTAATTCGCTTTCTTAAACGTTCTCCAACATCACTCACTCCAAATCTCCGTGCTTCCTATCTTCCTCTCAGCCGTCCCATCTCATTCTTATGTGAATAAACGTACTCAATTTTGGCGAAATCAACTCGAGTCCTCTTCCAACTCTAAATCTAATTGGAAGATCTTAAACTCAATTCTTTCACGATCGTCTACACCTTGTAACATAAATCCTGATGAATTTTCCTCTTATCTGCTATCTAAGCTATATAATTTACTTTCTCTTCTACCCGTACGCCCCTTGTATCCTCTCTTCTCTGAATACTTCCCTCCCAGAGCTATTCCACCTTTTTCCCGTTTCGTCTGATGAAGTTTCTTCGGTTCTTCTGTCATTACCTAATAAAGCATTTCCTTCTGACCAAATTCCCATTCACTTGCTTAAAAATATATGCCCATCTATATCACCCTTCGGAACCACATTGTTCAACTTGTCTATCCGTAGTCGCGCATTTCCTTCCTACTGGAAATGCGCCACTGTTTGTCCTCTCCTCAAAAAGCAATATCTCGATCCCTCATTACCATCTTCGTACCGTCCTATCTCACTTCTCCCAACCATCTTCAAACTCCTTAAGCGTCTTGTTCTCAAGAAAGTTAATACATATATATTTTCCTACAATTTATTTCCTCCCTTCCAAGCTGCTTTTCGTTCTAATCACTTTACTGAAATTACATGTTTTTAAGCTTATAAAGACTTACTCATCTCGCGATCAAAAATTATGTAGTGTCATAGTTTCTCTTGATCTCTAATCTGCTTTTGACATCGTCGATCACTCGATTCTTCTCCATCGTCTTCGTCATGATTATGGCTTCTCTTTACCCACTGTAGCTTGGTTTTCTTCATATCTATCAAACCGTACTTTTCGCGTGTGTACTAACTCTTATTGTTCCCGGCCTTCTTCCATCCCGTCCGGTGTTCCACGAGGCTCCGTATTAGGCCCTATGATTTTCTCTCTTCTTCTCGGTGATTTGTCTTCTTTCTCTCATACATTTAATTTTCATGTTATGCAATATGCTGATGGCATTCTCATCTATGCTCACACACCTGCTTATTGTATTCATGATCTTAGTGTTTCTGCTTCCAACTATCTTGCCTCAATTTTCAATCATCTTTCTTCTCTTCGTCTTTCTCTGAATCCTAACATATCAAAAATAATGTGGATCCTTCCTCGACGCTTGGGCGTAGAACATCCGTTCGTATCATTAAATTCTACAATTCTTCCTATCGTTAACAGTCTCATTTTCATAGGCTTCCATTTCGACAACCGACTTTCACTTAAACCTTTCGTTAGAGATAAAGGACGATCATCTACCTTGATTATCCGCAACCTCCGTAAATTCATAGATTGATCGATTTCCCTTCATGTATGATTCTCATGTCTTCTCCCATTTTCTCAAGACTTGATTACTGTCTGAATCTATTTTCCAACTCACCTAAATCCACTCTTCTTCCTTTACAACGCATCATCAACGCAGCCGTCCGAATCTCCTCCGTCTTCGTCGTTTTGATCATACATCCCACCATCTTGTTTCTCTCGATTTGCCTACCATTTATTGTCGTGTTCAAATTCGTCTTCTTATCATTGCTTTTCGCCTTATAACTTCTCATACCCCTTCATTTCTCAACCTTCCTTTTCTCGACAATTCTCGTACTGTGTACTGTGATCTGCGTTCCCGTAATTCCCTTCTTTTACATGTCCCAAACTACTCTACCTCTTTTGGCTTCCGCACCTTCGTTGTGGCTGCTCCTCTATCTTGGAATCATCTGCCCATTCATATCTGCCAATCAACATCAATGCCGTGCTTCAGACGCCAAATCCGATTCCATTTCAACAATTGACTAATTAATCTGTGACTGTTGCTGTGTTCTTTTTTGTTAGTGGTCTTGTAAGCGTGCAGTTGGCATGCATTTGCCACATTAAATAAATCATTATTATTAATGTGATTGGCTTCTTCAGGAAACACTAGTCTTTGACAAATGATTACATAGTATATAAAGAATAAAAGCGAAGAATTTAAGTGATATGTTGTTCAATCAAATTCTTGATCGGCTGTAATTTAAGCACCAATTGCTTTTATTGCCTTGCATGATTAGTGCAATTTCGATGTGTACCGCTTCCTTGATTAAACGACGACGTGTATTGCGCTCGTATTCAAGAACACTTCTATTGTCGATATCAATCGTATGTGAAATGTTTAACCAATGATTAAATATTGATAAGAAACGTCGCCTCTTTTAAGATAACCCTTGTGTTGTTCAAGTCTCTCTCGTAGTCCGTGTTTGACTTGGTCGATGTAGACTTTGCTACAATCTTTAAAAGGGATGTAATACACTACATCTAGCCAAATTGAATACGAATCAGATACACGTTGTCGTTTAATCAAGGAGGCGGTTCACATCAAAATTGCATCAACCATGCAAGGCAATAAAAGCAATTGGTGCTTAAAATTACCGCCGAACAAGAGTTTGGTTGAACAACATATCAGTTAAATTCTTAATTTTTATTCTTTATATACTATGTCATCATTTGTCAAAGATTAGTAATTTCTGAAGAGGTCAATCGCATTGGCGAAAATTCAAAAATAATATTATTTTTATTATTTTTCTCGGAGAAAGCCAACTAATGATTACATTCTATCCGGACGCAATTTTAAAAGAGTAACTATAATTATTTATGGACTGTAAATCCTTTACATATCCATATTATCACGGGTTAACTTACTATATAAATTATACAATAATTCACAAACAGAAATTTTCGCATTTTATTCAACATTTTATCAACCCAGTTTAAATTCAATTAGGTGCTCGTGGGCTTATTAAAGATTCCAAGAAGCAGCAATAAGTATGTGCATATCAATTAATAGTGATGAATATCAATTGGTTTAGGCAATAAATATTAATATTTATGTAAATATTAATAAAATATTTTATTAATATCTTATATTAAAAAATACCAATTTGGTAGTTTCCTATAATCGATTTGTAATGATGCCCACAACTCTTCATTTTGATATCAATTTGATAGTTTCTTATAAATATTCAAATTTTGAAAAACAAAGTTGACAATCAGTTTGCTTCTTAAGAAAATTCTATATCTACCAATAAATTAGACCATTTAAAGATATTACATATATAATCAATAAATTCGCAAAACATATTAAAACCTCAATAAAACCTTACGTCGCCCTACTTGAAATAGAATTTCAGTTATCTAACAATCAAAATCTCTATATATATTAAATTACCCAGCTAAAACATGTGTCATGTTCACGGATTGCTTCCTTTTCAAAATCAATGTATGATTGAACTCGGTTAACGAATATGCTGCTTAATATGCATCCCATTGATAAAAAGCACTGTCCGACTGCAAATTCTTCCTTTTCTATGTAAAATAAGAAAACAATCAACCAATTAATGTAGCCTACATTCAATTTGAACGAATTAAGCGAAGACTACTTGTACATACTTGGAATATTGTACATGCTGGAAATGTTTGCCATCTCGTTGATAAAGCAATCACAGCGCTGCAAGACGAAAGCCGAAGTATAAAATGGAGATATATTTATGTTCAGATTAAAAAACATGTATAATAAAAACAGAGCATGTTTTAATTGTTTTGACAGATTAAGTACATGCAAAAATCTTTCACTAAACAACATTTTGGACAAAAACATGTTTGACCCTTTTTCATTTGTAACTAAATTTTCTTAGCATAAAGGTAGTGTAACATAGATGATCGGATAGAATCAACAATTATCGATAAAAACATGCATAAATGACTAATGTAATAAAATAAAAAAAGCTCTGTATGTTAAAAATACATCAATCGACCGTCAATATATCCCTTTAGATATAATTCAATTATTAATCTACGTGATATCAACGAGAACGCATGATTCTTCTATCATCAAACAAGATTCATTCACATCATAAGAGAGAGATAAATAAATTTAAGTTGTCAAGCATTCATCTCGTAAGCATATATCTTATATATTTTTAGAAACCAGAGTGTGAGGGTACTTAAAATAAACTTACTATCTACCAGCGTAAATGCATTAATGTATTAATACGACAAAAAATGTACATCAATTTACGTGTATCATCATTACCGAAATGTAGTAAAGAAATCATAAAGAAAATAAATGATTAAAATACCTTTTTACACTCAACCACGTCTTTCATTGTCGATCCTTTTTCAATGTTACACAAAGCATCAATTCGCATAGAAAGAAGAACGTTGGTCTGCCTAATCAACGGTAATGGACTATCAAATATTTCCCGACAATATTCGATCTTTAAAATTGTAAATGCTATAAATCTAAATGATCAATTTCAAACAAAACTAACCGATAATGCAACCAAATCCATTATGGCATTAAGATATTGATCACATGACTCAGTAAGTGATTTAGCGGAGAGGAAATTAAAATGACATTCTGATATAAATTCGTTCTAAATGATAACGAAAGTTTAAAAAAGCCAATGAAATTAATCTATAGAAAAACAAAATTCGATTTTATTTTATTTTAATTATTGGGGAAAAGAAAAAAAAACAAGAAAATCAATAATTAAAACACAATAATTAATATTTGTTTAAATTATTAGCGAAAATAAATTAATTATTTGTCAGTAAAAACGCATTCAAAATTAATAAAAATAACTTTAAAATGAATATCTAAAGTTAAATTAACAACAAAAAGCTAATTTTGGAATTAAAATATATTTTATTTATACTTCGAATTGGTGACAATCAAATTTGAAATAAAGCACGCTCTAGTAATTAGACCTTGCATTCAAATGGCTCGCGCAATCGATTGTTTGATATAACAATCGATTGTACAAGAACATATCAAAACTCCTGATAATGGCAATCGGGTCGTGAACATAAGCAAACGTAACGTCGTTAATTCCTTAAAAAATATTGTCATCTTATTAATGATAAAACATGTATCGGGAGGTTGCACAGCTGTTTAAAAAATTGCGTTTAAAACACCAGTTGGAATTTGTCGCTTTTAATTTATAGGTAATTTTTGTTTTAGAGAATTACAATAGTTGTGTTAGTTTGAATTCTGCTTAGAATAGATTAATTTTCGACCAATTAAGTCTAATATACATTATGAACTATAAAATATATTGCCGGGATGTTGATTTGACACCATCCAAAAGTATTCATAGACGGATCAATTATCTATTATGTTTAATTATGTTCTTCGACATAAAATTAGTTTTCACAAAGTAAAGCAATCAAGAATCTTCAAAAATTGAATGTTGTGTGTATTGCTATAATAGGAATCAAAAGTCAGGTTAAATTTTTATATTTAGACTAATGCTGCCAATCTTCAAAATTAAAATCAAAGTTTTCACAGTTAAGTAATTTTCTTTCTAGTTTAAAGCAAAGGTCTACGAATGAAACATTTGTCTAGCCCTATAATATTAGTGTTATCAGTGTACCCATTATAATAGATTTCAAATATTCATTATCTATAAACCATTTGTAGAATAAATAAGATGCCGGAATGATAAGATAACCACTAGATCATACAGAATAATTTTGTAATACAAATTTCATAATAATTTTGTAATATAAATTTAAGCAAATATAGTATAGCAATATAATATCATATATTGCCATAATATAATTTATTTTGCACTAAAGTAAATTAAACGTAAAACTTAAAGTTTAAATAAATATCACATTTTAAGAGAGGTATTTAATACATCTTTAATCTTGACAGAATAAAACATTGTATTGAAATAAATCATACGAGTACCTTACGGAAATCAGTGTAAACATCAATTACGAATTCGTATAAACCAATGTCCCGCAAAGAATTGATTTCTTCTTTGATATACGCTGAATTTGAAGAAGAGATGTAGATTAAAATTTATAAAATAAATACTAATAAGATTTATTTATATTTAAAATGCAAAGTATTCTAGCTACTAACGTATCATAGGAGCACAAATACTTATGCAGATTATTATAATTATTCTACAGTATGAAAAATATAAAAATGTGTACAACAACAAATAACCTTAAATGTTATTTTTTCCTTTAATTTGAAAACTGTATATTTATATTTATTATAATAATATTTATATTATAAATATTATCATAATATTTATAATAAGTGGTTAACACACGAACAGGCTACTCGATGTAAAACTTAGTATTCGACATTTAAGCATATGCTTTGTTGGACGTATGGGCAATTGCCGGCACGCCTAGCATTTCATCTAGACTGCCATTAGAACTCAAAGCTTATATATAGATCAAGTTTCTTTTAATTTATCCGGTCCATTAAGTAAAAGCAAGATGAAAATATGCCCCAAGGCGACTAAGCTTCCCCATCAATGCTTTATAGTATCGCATCGTTGTGCCAGTAAAACTATTAAAAATCATCAAACATTCTCTGAACATTCGGATCAATGATTTGAATGTAATAATATTTGCAGTATTGTTAATACAGGGCGTATCACAATTAAATATTCTGATTTCACAAATAATTATTTTGATTTCAAAAATAAATATTTAGAGAATTACAAATTGCTCGATGTAACAGATTCTAGGGATTCATTGATGCAGTTTTGCAAAAATGTAGAAACAAACGTATATTTGTTGATAACACTGTTCTTATAATAAATAATAGGGTTTCATCACTCCAATATGTTCAACGATATTTGTAAGGATTACAATATAACAATTATATATTTAGCTGTGTATTTTCATGGCCTTAACCCCTATTTAAAATGTGATTGGGGCATTAAAGGCTAAATTCAATTAGGCTTCGTAAGTTTCATCATCTTTGAAGACTAATATTGAACAATCGATAAATTCAATTGTAGGTGATTTATTATCACATAATCATGCATTCTGGGAAGTAGTAAACTATGTTTGAATCTCAAATAAAGTTTTCTATACAAATTTATATCTTGCAACTTTATTAAAATCGAAACAATTTTATATTTGTTATGTTATGTAAAGGTTTGTAAAAGCAACCCTTTATTTATGAAATAATAATATTTACTTATAAAATCAGAATATATATGAAATCTCTTGTGATAAGTAAAAGCATAAATCGCAAGATGAAAATTATTAATCTTATATGTTCAAAAATAAATCGAGAACAAGAAAATAAATGTTTAATGTATATAAATATATATCATTCAAAATTTTATTTGTAAATATTTATCATTGAAAATTTCATCTGTGTTAACTGTGATTGCCACTTTCTTAAGTTAGCTACAATAGAGTATTTATCATTCAACCAATAAAGTTTTACTACTTTATTTAGTTGTGTAGCATGTGATTGTTCACACATTATACATTAAAGACGAAATAGTTACTTATTCGCAATATATTGGCGAAGGCTATAGACGTTGTGAAGTTAGATTATCCGCTTACAAATGCAGATAATCGCATGCCAAAATTATTTTTATTTGAGAATTTGTAAGCCAAAAGATTAATGAGGTAGCTAACTCACCTAAATCACTAAGCTGAAAGGTTTCGATGAGGTGGGGACCCAGAATTGACGTCCACTGATCCCGAAAATCGTTCCATTGCTTCATTCTCTTTTCATGTCCTGCGATTATCGACAAGTGATTCTTAAATGTAAAACCGAAAAAGTAAATATATAGAAAAACAGGCAGACATACCAGTGATTCTTGTAGCTGTATAAAAAGCTCATTTATCTATAATACACCAATGAAAAAACGTTACTACAATTCCGAAAACGAGAAGTGAAATAACAATAGATACCTCAGAATGTTTCGCTGTAAGACGATAGAGCGCCGTTTTTAATGACATGAGCGTAGACACCCATTCTTTTGATTTCTAAAACCTCGACATTTAAAATAGGATATTTAGAACACAATATAGTTCCACAAATTACTACCTCCAGCAACGAAACCGTTTCTTGAATGTTGTTTCGTTCAACGTGTATTTGCTCTACACTATCCAGTCGATAATCCAATTGGGCTACTCGCTAAATATATTTTAACAATTATCGTAGGTTAAAAACGGTAGAACGTAAAAATATACTAACAACAACTTAAAAGCAGTTTTATCGTATTATATTTAAATAACAAATGATAATAGAATACCGAAGATTTAACAATGTATTTATTATACCACTAGAATTTAAGTTTAGCTTAATCCTTTAAGAATTTTGATCAGACGAATTGACAAGCTTCAGGTAATAGTGTGACTAGTTTCATTACAATAGTGCATTATATTGTTTATTATAAATTGGAAAAAACAATTTCGAATAAAATAAATTGAATAAAATTAAACAAAAATTCAAATGATTTTTGAGAGGATTTGATCAATAAAATTGTTATACACTATATAATGGGATTTCCGTGAGCAAATAGAAAAATATTTAAAATTATGTAAATCATTTGAGTAAAAAATCCATATTAATTTACAAAAGAAAATTCCAATTGCATTCGTTATTAAAAAATTGCCGTTGTAAAAATGAAACATCTTACATATATTGACTACATATAAAATATTCAAACAACTTTAAAACAATATTGAAGAAATGCATTCTATTGAATATCTTTCATTCGCATAAATCACATAGATCTAGTATAACCATAAATTAGATAATTATCTGATAATAATAAAATAAAAATATTATAAATTAAATAGAACAATAATAATTAAATTATAACATTTACTAATTCATATTAGTTAACCAAGTGTACATATTGTGTACTATAGGATTACAATATATATCTTATACTATCCTAACTGATAACATAGCAGTCCCTTCTGATGACCTTCTCTAATCCTAATTCTGATACAACGTCTGCTATTTATTAGTCAATTCATAAAAATTGACTTTTATTTTAAATTTCAATTTTTGATTTCAACTTGATATAAATTATATAACATATTATAACAATTATTTATAATTATTTATTATTTTATTATTTTATTTTTATTTATCATTATGTTTAATTTATAAATAATTTAATAAAATATGTAGACTGAGATCTAATATGCAAATTAAAAATAATAATATAAAGTTAATTTCTTAATCTTAAAATTTTTATAATTAAGATTTTTATAAGGAAAGAATTTTTAAAACTCAATTTTGAAGTAATCAAAGCTTATCAGGAGGAACTGCTGTGTTATCAGGTTTCGGCCGTTATTCCTCGGCCCAACATTACAGCGGGGTCAAATACATGCTAATGACGTATTTCCTCTGATGAAATTTGATTATCACAAAAATTGTAATTTTGTAGATAACATATAATAAAGTAATTTAATATACAAAATTATAGATGTCCTAATGTACTATTAAAGTAAAATTCATAGGAATTTATAGAGCCATTACTGTAACGGTATTAAAAGCTACAAAATATCATACTAAGATTTCTAATGTCCAAGGTTGATCCTGGCATGAAAGAAATTACTTCAAAGACGACATTAGATACATACAGATTTACGGTTGTCTTGAAATCACATAATATTATGATTGAGTTGACAATATATTTTGTTCAACAACAAATATTTTAGTTGCAATTTTTATCTGAGTAACAGATAAAGAAAATTATTACTATTTTCTAAACTACTGACAAGCAGATTTTGTCGCGTCATTAAGAAACATAAGTATATATCGCTGAAGTCGCATAAATGTAGCATATTTTGTAGTGAATGTGGTAACATGATCACAATACACTGAAAATAAGATCAGTCCTTATTCTACCATTGTAATACGTTTGTAAACCAATAGCAAAGAAAAACTGTACTCACGGTACTAACATCGTCCGCAATTTGTGAAAGCTGTGTAGCTGATTGTTCAATACTCTCAAGGTTATTGGAAATAAAAAAGGTCGATCTAAAATTGTAAATCGAAAATAAAATTATATATAAGAAGCAAATTCACGCTATAAGAAGTAAAATAATCTGTCTAAACACCGTATTAAACGATTTAGTTACTACAATTAAATAAAATTACTACAACCAAATTGTTTTATTTGATACCTCCATCAAATAAAAACATTACCTATTTTAATAACTAATGAAATACGCCATAATTACGTTAATCGAAAAGCTTTCATAGATAAAACAAAAAATTGTCAAATTTTCAATGTATGTTTAACGAAATGTTAAAACAATATTTGCTAAAATAAGACGCTTAGACGCATGTTGAGTAAAAAGTATGTTCCTAAATACTATACAAGCATTTGTATTCACGATTAAGTACTTTATTCGCTCACGCTTCACCAAATTATCATTCACACCAATCAAATCTAGTGGTTAAAAATTTGATAAATTGCAGTTTTGAACAGGAAATGAAAACTGCTAGGTTTTCGTTTTTCATTTACAATTTAAGTAGATAAATTGGATATTTAAATACATTTAATTGAAATGTATACTTATATCAAAGATATGTAAAAATGTATGCTTATATTTTTAATATCATTTAGTTAGCTTATAATATAGTTTTATAATTGAAGGTCAAGATTTAAAAATACATGGTCATCATGGTAGCTTAAAACAAGATTTAGGCGGTAAGCTTCCATTTAAAAAGCATAAAACTTTTAATATTTTTAGCATGAAATTATTTCTACATGAAAGCAAAGTAGTGAGCGTATGAATATATTAAAATGTATTTTTATACACCTTTTCAGGCTCTTTGCATTGTGTTTATTATGCTCACATCTTTATTCCGCGTTTTGTTAGATAGTTGTAAACACGGATCATTTAAGATCAAAACGAGATAATCGTTTTATTTACTATATGATTAACTGAAACATCTTTTTATTTAATAATCCGTTATAATGGCATAATAATTAATTTGCGTTTATAAGATGAAAATCAGTGGCAAAATAAAAGGATTTAGATCAATCACAATGCAGTAATCATTTTTTTATATTTGGGCTATCAAGCTTTATCAGATATAATAGTCACAACTAAAACATTGCCTTTTTCAATTAAATATCGGGGATTGAACAGGATCACGTTTGTATGATGATAATTTAAATAGTCAAGCAATTATGGTTGCCATTTTAACTTTTTCATTTCAATGTAATAAATTAATATCGAATAGATAAGCTTGCTTAGGATATTTATTAAAATTTGCTGTGTAATTGCAGCCACTATTTATTACTTTAATCTATATTTGCCAGTTACTGACCATCTTTTCAATTGAACCAAATATAAATTTTAAGAAAATTATATCCTTTTGATATGCAAAACAGTACAGCGAAATTAAGATCCAGGAATTGTTCATCGATTGATTTTCATGATTACTGTTCAATAAATATAGGGTGGAACTGTTAACGAATTTCAGATATATCTTTGCAATTAGCATATCCGTACTTCTGGTATCACCTTTAGTTTCCATGTGATGGCTAGTGATAAAGTTTATTGTTCAGATTATATGAACTGTTCTCACCGATTTTGCGATGAATATTATTAGTTGATAAATCAGCAGTTCAGATAAGATAGATTACTTTACTGTGTATTATATATTAGTCAACAATTACATCTCGACAATGAAATCAGATAAGTGAGTCTAAGTATTGTATACTACATTTATAAATAGAAATAAAGATAATTAAAAATAATTATATAAGATTTTATACAATTTATATTTATATCAAGTTAAAATTTAAAATTGAAATTTAAATAAAAGTTAGTTTTTATGAATTGACTAATAAATAACAGATATATAAGAATAAGGATTAGATGTCATCAGGAAAAACTGCTATGTTGTCAGGTTTCGAACACTATTCCTCGACCCAACATAGCAGGGGCCAAATACATGCTGCTAATGACGTATTTTTTCTGATAAAATTTGATTATTTCATGTATCTTATTCTAATACAGAACATATTATTTACTATTCGTCCATAAAATATTTTTGCTTAATATATTAAATTTATTTTTAATAATATTTTGTTAAAATTTATAAATTGTAAATTTAATATTTTAATAATATTTTGTTGATGTATAATTCTACATTATAAGAAAAAATAATCAAACTTGTTTAAAAATAAGAAAAAATAATAGTAAAGTCGTAACCAATAATACATAGTTTCAGTATTACTGACAGAGGTTATATTACCGGGAAAACAAGGTCCACAGGTCAATAATAACTTGTTAGTAGAACAAATTAGATCAATGTGTGACAAGAGTATAATACCAAAACAAAAGACAATGAACAGGGAATCAGTAAACAAGTGGATAAAATATCAAAAACTCAAAATAAGAATAGTTACTAACCTATCGATTTTAGACGAAATGGCTTTTGTTTTCTGAGTGATTACATTGTTTCGCCTCTAAAATATAGAAACACGGGAAAAATTTTTATTCTTCTTTGAGAAACTTATCAATATTTACATCGAACATTTTCTCAACCGCGACTATTGTATCAGTTATAAAATCCTATTTTAGTAAAATTAAATAAAATAATAATCGAATGGTTAAAATTAGCAATCGTAAATAAGCTCGTTTCATAAAACAGATGACACTTACTTCTAAATCGGAAAGAGTAGTAACGTCAGAAGTGGCGTTGTTAAACCAGGTGACAGAGTCAAATGTATCACTAAACTGTATTTCACTAAACTGTATTTAAACGGGACTTAACTAATAAAACAAATAAATAAAGCTTAATACCTGATTATCGTCAATCAACATGTTTTCGATTTAAACTTTAATTTCAAATTATTACTGTTTTCCCGATCCACATGCTCTATAGCAAAATGTTTTATTTAAATAAAAAGCTATAAATATAAATAATTGAATGCGACGAAAAATACTGTATTGAATGCAATTACAAAACTTTATCTTCTTAAAAGCAATATGCGGACTTAAAGAAACACAAATATGTACAATAAAATACAGTACCATTTTGATAAAAGGATACTGCATTATACTTTGTGACAAAAAGATGAAACATATATCGAAAAACATTATCTGTCTGAGAAGAAAAAAAACAAATCATAAATGTATTTTAAGAAAAAGCAATAAGCCGCATAACTGTTGAAATGCTTAGAATATATCAATACTTCACAGCAACTACCGCAACGAGGTTACAAAAAATCACATTTTTTATAAACATTGCAATGTCAACGTGTAGTCGAACGCAGCGCGCTTTATTTGTACTACTGCTTGGTGATTATTCTTAGAGAATTCGGTAACGTAATGTCATATGCATATACAAAATCATGTGCTGTAAATTGAAAGAGACCAAATACAGTAAATAGTATATTATTTAAACACTACAATATTTGGCTAATCACTATCAGCAATATTATCAGGTAAACAGAATTCGGAGCACAAAATAATGATAGCTCATTATTTATCGTTATTTCGTGACTTGTATTCTGTTTACCAATGATGATGCTGGTAGTGAAAGGTAATTTGTTGTGAAGTTGTTTAAATAATAATATTTTATAATAAAACAATATTTTATCTTCTACTTGGTCTTTTTAGTTGCATAATTGTTCTTAAAAGTATATGCAAAGAATGAAAAAAATTAATAGACATATTTGCAAGTTTTAATACAGAGTTATAAAGCACTAAAAACATTGTTTTTATGTCTTCGTGTGTTTTAACTCCTCTTCATTTCGTTTACTTTTAAATAGTATTTTACAAAGAATATATGGTAATCTAGTGCTAATTCATAAGTTTGACATTGGTTAACTTACGGCTAACCATTTATTTGTATTTGTTAATAAAGGAATTAAACTCGCGTTCGTTTGTCAAACTATTCACTAGACTTAAACTATAACCTGATAATATAAGAGGAAGCAAATTTTGGCATTTCCATTTGTTATCAATGAGAGAGAAAAACTAAGCTTTTAAGAAATGAACATTAATGGACTTACATATATGTAAGCTGTAATATTATAAAATCAAATAAATAGCTATGAACCAGATAAAGTTTGGTTAATTTTGTTTGTTAATGTGACTAAATTCATTAAATATGCATTATATTCATTTGATATTATTCATTCTAATCGTAAGCATATACTTATTTGCGAATTGTTTAATGTTGTTTTATAATAAAGCAGGTAAAAAAGTTAGAAGACAACGGAGTTACTCAAACAACTCCGTGGTCACCTTAAGAATTAAGTTCGTAATATAAATACCGTGTTGCCAAAACTTCGATAGCTTTTTTAGTCGATGGTTCAATGAAAGACCATCAAATAGTTCAACAGTTAGAACCAAAGTAAACAAAAATAATTTTATATATTATAACTGTGATTAGGAAAGTACATTATATCCATTATTCCAGAGCCAATACTTATGACTATTTAAAATGCTAAAAATCTAAAAAATAGAATGTCTGCAATGTACACAATTACAAAGTATGCTACTATAATCTCTTATGGTGCACGTGCTTACTGATATTTGGATTGCCTTTTGCTTAGTGTAAATTGAAACAACTCCGATATATTTCATCATCCAGCTTACGACTACACACAGTGAGCTATGAACATAATTATGTTATAAATCTATAATCATATTATTTTAGTTTCATTTATTGTTCCCTAATCGACACTAAAGTTAACTAACTTAACAGTGAGCGTATAGTATTTAGAGAAAAATGTTGCTTGTACATGAACATAACTGATCATGCAAAAGCTCACTCAATTTGTCTCTTTTAACATTATCATTTTGTGAAACCAAATTACCGAGTGTAACAATCGAATTTCACGATGCAACTATACAGTGTCTCTCACGTTCGATAACCGCATGTAAAGCCAATGACAAAGTTTCAGACTAATCATATAACCAAGTAGAAAATGATTCTAATTGTATAGATTCGACAATGGCTTTATGACATATTTAGGAATACTTAAGGTCTTTTAAGCTAACACTGAGTTTACATTTTATAACGATTCACACAGCCTTATATAAAGACTTAATAAAGAAAACAAATGTAAGTTTTGCTCTTATACATGGCTCGATTTACAAACTTATATACTGACTTAATAAAGCAGAACGAACTACTTTTTTCTCTTATACACAGCCCGATTTACAGCCTTATATACTGACTTAAAGTATAACGAGATATTATTGCTGACGCCGTCCTAATGAAAATGATGACATTTCCAACAGAATTGCGTTATCAATTAACATATAATTTATTTTAGGAAGTATAACAGTGCAATATAGAAAAATGAGTTTCTTTGTTAATTGCATTTTAACAAAAAATGTTGTAGAAAGCAGTTCTTCGCTTTGAGTGCATCTAAGAAAGATGATGTTTACTTTATGTTGTCTAGTCGTATCCTAATAAAATCAATGCGTGGTCATTATTTGAGACGGGCAAGACTTTATTTCAATTATCATCTCCTTTTCAAAAAATTTCATTTTAGGGTATAAAATAAAAAAAATATTATTAAAAAATAAAATATTAATATCCTTTAGTGTATGTAGTATATACATAAAATATTATGTATATACTAATGAGTTATATATCCATGTGCATTACTCAAAATTTTTGAATTACTTCAACACAAAGACAATTTTTATTTTTTTACCAAAAAATATTCTTTAACACAACATTACTAATAAGGGCGATGATTTTTCAAATGATTGTGAAAAATTTATTATGCTTAATTACAGAATGTAACATTATACCCTTAGTTGCTTAAAACTTAATTGACTTATATGTAATATTTTAGATTATTTCAAAATGACAAGATTTGTTTTTTTTGTAATAGAACTATTTTTTGAACATTTTCATTTACATCATGCAATTTAATCATTAATTTTTAAGCTTATCAACTTGTTTAATGGCATGCTAACATATTAAATTTTATTTAAATGTTCTATTATCTAGATGATAGGCTACAATTAAAGCAAACTATAAGTGAGTCCTATAAAATATGAAAATAGAATTGTATTGATCGGCTAAGAAACCATATTAGTTTCTAATTCAATTTGTAAAATCTTTATGTACTTGACGGTATTTTGCACGCAACTTAATACTGTCATGTCAACAGATAAAAATTGCATTTGGATAATTGTTACAATTTCATATAATTCTGGGTTTCTAATTAAATAATGTAATTTTCTGAAAATATGCTTACTTATAGTTGCCGCGGAAGAACATATCATTGTATACCGACAGCAATAAATAAGTGGTTAAAACACCGGAACAAGTTCACATCAAATTCTCAATTTAAAATATCTCTTTGTAAAAATATTTTTAGTTGTGCAGATTTCCGCAATATAATTGTATCATAATAAGTTATTTACATGATGATATTATGTTCTTTGTAGCTTGATCTGTTCGTTGTAGATTGCTATAACAGAGCTAAAATTGTAAGCTCTCTTTTACTACATACAATCTACTATAGCAAATATAATCACTTACAATATTTTTCAAAATATATAACTGATTACAATTGTCATACTTGATATTTTATTATCGGTAGATAAAGTCGAGTGGAGAGCAGGCCGACAAGAATGGATAATTTCAAGGGTCATCTGATGGGTTGTCTAAGCATGCAAGAAAGGGCTCAAATTTTGATTCCCAAAATTCTCTATCACTCGCTAAATCGAGCGATAGTACTTGAAGTTGCCAGAATTTGTCCATTAATAATTACTATAAGAAATTTTAGTAAAATAGAGCTTACGATTTTACCAGACATTAACAATGGAAAGATTGATCAAAACTACACAACCATTTTAAATGCTTAAGGTTGTTTTTGAAAACCCTTCATCATCTTTACACAGAACATATATGCTCTGTGTAAAATGGGCGAATATTCCAGATATCCGTTTGTTTATCATAATGAATACATGTTGTCTGCAAGAAGGATAAAATGTTTCAAACCGCTAGCATGTATATTCGGCCCTATACAGTCATCGGGCTGAGTCTTTTAAGTCATAAGAACAATGATACTTTTTGTTATCAAAAGGCACTGAACAGAGTTATTCCATCCCATACCACAAGATACATACACATTGATCGGGCTGAGTCTTTTAAGTCATAAGAACAATGACACTTTTTGTTCTCAAAAGACACTGAACAGAGTTATTCCATCCCATACCATCCGCAAGGTAATGAACTCATAAGAGATTACAACGGAATCATTTTCCCAGGGATAATTGCGATATTACGCTTGTAGAATCTTCCACTTTCTCGATGGTAAGCGTCTTCGACCAAGCAATATTTGTTATTAGGAGTTTGCTATCACTCAATTTGAATAAAATTCCTCTTGATAGGTTATTCTGATTTAAACGACGTTTGAGAAAGAGTAATGATATTTGATCTTGGCTAACACTCGAAACATCAGTGTGAATAAAGAGCAACATAGCATGTAAATAAGACGATAAAGTAAACAAAGTGAGCATTGTAATTTTGAATTCCTACTACAGTCGGATTTCTATAGATGGGAGAAGTTGGCAAAAGTTTCAAATAGTAAGCTATCACGAGGTCAGGAGGATTGAAATTAAAATGAGAACTCATCGCCAGGATCCAGTAATAACAGCCATCACATTCAGGAAGAATTTATCCAGCAAATTCAAGGCAATTTAGTAGACGTTCATAGTTCCGATATTCATTTAGCCGAGGGTCGCTTAATACGGCAACGAAGATTATCTGTATATCTGAGGGACCATGATTGCGAATAACAAATTATTTTAGCAAGTAAGTAAAAAATAGCATTTTCTAATTTTGTGTTAATCGACACAATATTAGTTCCTTGTAAATTGCTATAATAAAGCTTAAATCGTAGGCTCTCTCTTATTACATATGTCATCACTCAATCATCAGTGGATGATTAGTGGATCATTAAAAGTAATTATCATCACTAGTGATCATACACTGATTATCACTGGATCATCAGTGGATAATTTATCACCTGTATATATTGCCATCAGTTATTATTAGTGTCCGTACAGTGCGCAGAGGTAATTTTAATGCCATTACATAATACCTAAATATTAATTATTAGGTATGTACTCTCTGTAAGCGTTGGGATGAGAAAATTCAAATCAGGGGTCATAATTAATAATAGGACAGATGAGTGAAATGCTTTTATACTTTTCATATTTCGTAAAATAGGGATACGATCATATTAGTACATCAATTAAAAACATTGTTGGCGAGGTGTATAAATATAAAAACTGATACAATATATTCTATTAATTTTAGGTTTGATCACACCACCCATAAAAAAGATTTATTTTAACGTGGCAAATGCGTGACAGCGCACGCTTACATGACCACAACAAAACAAAAATGTAAATCATGTGTCGAGAAGGTGTGAATGATGGAGGTGTTTGAATGTGATAAAGGAGGAAGCGCGGCGGACGTCGAGAGCATGTTGATTCCAGACGAGTGGGGCGGTGACGAGGAAGGATCGGAAACCGTAGTTGTTGGAGTAATTAGGAACGTGGAGTAAGAGGGAATTACGGGAACGCAGCGATAGCGAGGTGGGGCGAGTGTCGTCTAAAAAAAAGGTTGATGAACGATGGGGAGCCGACAGTGATGAGACGAAAAGTTACGAGAATGCGGAGTTTGATGCGAATGGTGGGCCAGGAGAGTTGGGCAAGATATGCGGATATGTGGTCGAAGCGATGTAGACGAAAGAGCACTCGAACGGCGGAGTTGATAATTCGTTGTAGGGGTAGGATGATGGATTTTGGAAACTAAAAGTTACGAGAATAAGGCGGCGTTTCATTTTGAAGATATCATAGATCCAATTACAGCTAAAAATAAATTTATTCACTTTGAAATATTAAATTTATTTACTTTGAAAGATGTGTCACATACAGCAAGTTGAAGTCACATGGATGTATATACTAAACAGTATTGGAACATAAAAATGAAAATAATTTTGGTTAGATTAATTCTCATGTCGTCATAATATCACCATCCCGACAAAGAGTAGTTTGCTCAACTACTGAATCAGAATTTACCTTTAAGTAATGAAGTGTAGAATCATTACTGCTCTCATTTTTAACATACATTTTTTATTGGTGAATTCTCATTTCGTCACGAATATCGACATCTCGACAAAGAGTAGTTTACTCAATTTCTCCAGCAGACCTTACCTTTGAGTAATGAAGTGTAAAATCATCGCTGTTTTTATAACAAGCACTATATATACGCACCAAATACATATTGTTAGTGTCTGTGTAGATGGTAAAAATGAAATAATCTAAAAAAATTTTGGTTTATTAAAAACATACAATCGGTAATCTGAGTTAAAAAAATTTGGTTTCTGATAAACATACAAAGAATTAACACAAAGAGAAACTTACAATTTACACAAAGAGAAAAGATCTAAATAAGAAGAAGAAAAGATCTAAAAGATTTACACAAAGAGAAAAGATCTAAATAAGAAGAAGAAAAGGATCTGCAAACTTCAGATCGCTGCGCTCACAAAGATCGCTGTTCAAGCAAATTACAACCTTAAACACACAATCGTCGGCTCGCTTCGCTCGCCGACGCACAAAATAAATGGTGCGAACAAGGCGTAAAGCATCAGCTATAGACAACAGTTCTCGTCAGCAATGTTCGCTTGGTGGATCGGTAAACACTGGATGTTGTCCCGTATGCAGAGGAGTTTATCGGCTTAATGCTTCAGGGTGTCTTCGCGTTCACGGTCACTTGGACTCAAGATGCTCAGGCTCGGGTCAATCATTGAATTTCGGCTCAATTAATTTGACGTCTCTAGATGGAGCTGGTCAAGTTGCTTTTGTGGGCGTGCGGGACTCCTTTGGAGCATCATCTGATCTCAGGTCGGCTACACCGCCTGTGGAGTTGTCGAGCAGTCCTTTCAAGGAACCTACGCGCACCACTTCAGAACTTTTACGCAGGGTTTGGATGCAACCCGTAAATACGATTAAGCGCATACCGTGGAACCTGCGCCGTCGAATTGCAAATATTTACTCGTCGTTACTTTTACAGGCTATGTGTTCAAACTCATTTCACGACTGGGAACGTTTGCTATGCTTTCCGAAATTCTGTCTTGCGTCTACGATGAATCGTGCTCAAGCCTGCGATCACACTGGGACAAAGATAAGCTTGCTTTTGGACAAGTTCGAAACCGGCGAAGATGGTGATTGCTTTTCTCCATCGGATGTTCGACCCTCCAGAAAGCTCAACAGATTTGTTTCGACGAACAACGACTATTCAGAGGCGATCGAATTAACAAGAAGTGGAAATTATGGGAAAGCGATGCGACGTCTTACTTCAAGTAATATTTGCGAGTATTCACAATCCACACGCATACAATTGTCCGTGCTACATCCAGTGAACGGTGATCTCCCAGCCTCTCGCCCTCCATGCCTGACATTGCCTTTATCAGTCGACTCGGACATTATTCAGGCCGCAGTCTCATCTTTTCCTTCCCTTACTTCCCCTGGAAGCTTGGGTTTGAGAGCGGAACACTTAAAAGACATGATGTCGGTTGATCACGGGGTTCTTTTAGGGCGACTCACTTCGCTGGTCAACTACCTGATTGCGGGCTTAGCTCCAGTCGAACTTTCTCCGTTCTTAGCTGGAGCTAGTCTACTGGCCTTAAGTAAGCCTGACGGAGGAGTCCGCCCCATTGCAATTGGGGAAACATTACGTCGCTTATGTGCCAAATGCATTTGTCGAAAACTCCGGTCGCGGTTTTCAGAATCGCTCTTACCTCACCAGCTCGGTGTCGCTACGCCAAACGGTATGGAGCAGATTATCCATAGAGTCCGTCGACTACACCATCTTCAACACCAGAATGACGATTGGGTTTGGGTCAAAGTTGACATTACCAATGCCTTCAATACGCTGAGCCGCAGATCCTTTATTGACGCTGTAAGGAGTGAGTTCCCTGAAATAAGTAGGTGGATATCCTGGTGCTATGGATCTGGTTCAAACCTTCGATTTGGGAACATGGAGCCTCTTCAATCCTTGAGCGGAGTGCAACAAGGGGATCCTCTTGGTCCCTTATTGTTTTGCCTAGCTTTGAAACCGATAATCGCCTCAATATCTACAATCGAGGGGATCGGCTTAAACTTGTGGTACCTCGATGACGGCATAGTGGGCGGAAGACCAGAGGCTGTTGGCAAAGCATTATCTCTGCTCTCTTTAGATTTTCCAGCGATTGGGTTGTCGTTAAACTGGAAAAAGACCGAACTGATAGGAAAGGCTAGTAATATCGATCTGGTAAAGAGATTATGCCCAGGGATTACTTTGGTTAATTCAACAGACAACTTCACAATTCTAGGGAGCCCTGTCGGTTCCCAGGAACACTGCTCATCACACCTCATTAATAAGGTACTCCCGGCACTGCAACTTGACCTAAAGACACTAGAAAACTTGCCGGACCCTCAGGTTGCTTTCATCCTGCTGCGCAATTGCGCATCTGCCGCACGAGTAAATCATCTGATGCGTACGGTAGATCCCGCCTTCGCTCAAAAATTTTTCCGGCTTTTCGATGACTTGGTCTTAGATTGCTTCAGCAATATAACGTCTATTCACCCGGACAAGAAAACATGGTCACAAGCTTGCTTACCCCTGAAGATGGGAGGATTGGGCCTTCGAAGCTGTGTCGAACACTCCGCAGCGGCGTTTCTTTCAAGTGTGGAAATGGTCGCTAAACAATCGAACCTCGACCCTTACTCTTTCCCCAGTTTTGAATCTGCAATTTCTAACTTTCCGCATGATGACAGAGGACTACAATCAAATCAACGGGGTCTTTCTCACAGCATCGACGAGACTTCGCGTCGCAAGCTATTGGAAAGCGTCGATTGCTCCAATTCAGCCAGATTATTGGCAGTTTCGCGTCCGCATGCGTGTGCATGGCTGCAGGCTATACCAAACAAAGCCACGCTTATGAATCTTGCGCCGAATGAATTTGTGGTGTTGCTTCGTATGTGGTTGGGAATGCCGCTCTGTAAGGGTGACTACCGTTGCAGACGCTGCCTTAGAATGGCAGACAAGTTTGGTTTCCACGCCCTAACCTGTCAATTTGGCGGGTACCCCGGTATTCGACACGATGGACTTCGAGACACAATATTTCAGGCGGCAGTTTCTGCAGGACTGAGAGTCGCGAAGGAGGTACCCAATCTCGTGCGCAACTTACGAGAGAGACCAGCCGACATTTTGATTTACGAGGATCCCCCTCTAGCAGTCGATTTTGCGGTGACAAACCCTCTGCAAAATGCCTACGTTTCCATGGCTGCTAAGATTCCTGGATATGCTGCAGACAGATATGCAGCATGTGTCAAGGACCGAAAATACAAGCGGAAAATGGAGGAAAGTGGGTATTGTTTCTCGGCCGCAGTTATAGAGACATATGGAGGTTGGAACGCCCAGGGGGAAAAACTTGTCAGATTCATTGCCCGATCTATGTCTTGGCGAGGCAATATTTCGTATAGCAAGGCGGCAAACCAGCTCTTTCAGCGTGTCTCGATCTCCCTGATGAGAGGGAATGCCAAAGCGATTCTCAAGAGCCTCGAAGATTTGGGGAGACCTATAATAGAAAGCAGTGTTGGTCTTTACGACGACCCAACCCCGCGTCTCAACCCTTCGGAATTTCTTACTCAGGTGGCAGCCTTATCCGAAGAAATCGTCATTCGAGAAACCATCCTTCCTACAGTCAGAAATGTGGACATCCATATCAATGATGTCAATCAAAATCTTCGAATCTTACATAGCGGAGGCGTACTCGACTTTCAAACTGGGAAAGATGAAAGCCCGATCAAACAGACACCCTCATACCCCACACGCTTACTTGTGACACAGAGTAGTAACACTGAGAACGAGGGCGTAGTGGCCACGACGAGCGTTATCGGAATAGAACAACCTTGCAATAAAACGAACCTAATAAATTTTGATTGTGAAGGTTGGACTGGACAGAATTTTGTGATTGCTGGGGACAGTGCGGGCCACAACTTCGTGATGTCTGTATTTCTTATGTCAATGAAGAGAGGAATTCGAATACCTGATCGATTATTTGGATTTTGCCCAGCCTACTGCTTAAGCTCGGGTATTTCACCTAGCCGACTTGTTAGCCTGGTAGGCCCATTTCTTAATTTCAGCGTCATGACGACATGCGAAGAAACAAAGGGACTGGGGAAGGTTGTGGTTGCAGGTGGCTTTACTGATGCGCCCAATGTGATAAGGGGAATAACCATGGACACGTTTGACGTCCAGAATACCAGCATAATGAGCCGCAAATCTCCTCTTACAATTTGTATAACAAACGAAGAATTGGTGCCAAAATATTTTGAACTGGATGAGCATACATGTGCAGTAGACGCCAACGCAGGGTCAATATTGATTTTCGACTATTCAAAAGAATCAAATCAAATTATCAATTCAAATCAAGTAATAGGCAATATTGGAAGCCTCTGCTACCTGGATTATACGAAATCACAGCTGTTGTCACTGGATTCAATCCGCCTCGGAGGACCGGGTCTGTACGAGATGCCGACAAATATGTGTCCGCGAACGCCACTCAACAGCCTGCCGAATCCAGCAAGGGGAACGGAAAGACGTCAGAGGCAGAGAAGTCGACGGATGTGGCAGCAACAGAGGAGGACAACGACGCTGTTTTTCTTACCGCCTCGGAGGACCGTGACTGTACGAAATGCCGACAAATATGTAGACACCTTGCAACAGCTTGCCGAATCCAGCAACGTGGACGGGGAGACGTCAAAGGCAGACAAGTCCACGGATAAGGCGGAATCAAAAGAATAGCGACGCTGTTTTTCCTTAAAATTTTATTTATCTTTATTTTTATTTATTTGAACTGTATATTGATTGTTTAGATGTTGTAAAACTACTTTAGATGGTTATTCTTATCCTCATAAACTAATACTGTAAAATACAAAGCTCGCTCAATAAATTATTTTTTCATGCGTTATCCTCAATCATGTGCTAACAATAATTAGATAAAAATAGCGATGAAAATTTGAAAATTGTTAAAACAACAGTACGTTTTCAGAATTTTAACTTCTACAATTCATTATCTGTAACTAAACGTCAATTACTTGTAATTCATTTACCGAGACAAAAATATTAACTATTATGAAATATAAATAATATTTATTAAATTATATAATTTAAATTATTATTGTATCATATTAATTTAAAATTATATTTTCTGTCAATTCTTTATTACGTTTAACTTTATTACCACGTACCAAATGTAACTATAACATTAAGATATATATTTATTAGTCAAAACATCAAATGTGCAGTACATGATTTCATTAACATGGCCGAATTAATAAGACAATATATTAAATATTTAAGTAAATATTTTAACCAACATGCTTCAATCGATAAACGACAATAACCTATGTGAATATCACTCACATATCTTGAATTTCTTCCAAACAACGATTAGCTTTAGTTTACAAAATAATTTAAGTATTTACCGCAACAGATTCAATAAGAGCAAAGCCACGTCGTCATTGCTATTGTCTGTGCATCAAACTCAAACACACCGTTTTTGTAGGAAATTATATCAGCTTTAAACGTTTCCGAGGACGCACTTACTTATATCCGCCATCAAAAATGTTTGCATTAAGAACACTTGGGTTCTACTTGTTGTTCAAGTAATGTTTAACTTGTAATGATAACAATGACCATACTGCCAACAATTGTCATTAGGCCACTAAACCAGTGTATTAAACATATTAACTCGGTCATCCTGTTTATTTGCAGATATGATGTAACTTCAGGGTTTATATTAAGTAGCACCCTAAGCCTTTACCATATACATTTGCTAATTATTTACAGACAATGAACACAATTTTGTTTAATATCTGTAAACATTGAACAATAGGGTGAATAAAGAATTATTGGAGCTGGATCAAAGAAAATCGAAATCTTTTTTTATTGATATTTCGCTATCTCTGTTAGCATCTTCAGAAAATTACCCATTTTGTAATTTTCTGAAGTAATTTTATCTTTAGTATTTTCGGAAGATGCTAACAGAGATAGCGAAATATCAATAAAAAAATTCCTCTATTCTTTGATCCAACTCCAATAAATCTTCATCAATAATGGATCATATTATCAACTATTTAAAATGTGGTGAATATTGAGTAATTATCGCTGAATATCGAACAATCAATATACAACGATGCATCTGATATTATAAAATACATTGATCTCGGATTACAGTCATCAGCTGATAAATCTTAGAGGATGATAGCAAACACATTTCATAAAATTTTTCGACTCCAAACTGCATGCCTGATGAGCAGTCGGTTATTTAACCCGTATACCAGTCAATCTGATTAAGATTTATATCTATTACACGCTAATTTACATTCATCTCGTTTTGTAATATAACTTAATGAGAATAATGAAAACCTTAGTTTGAACCGTTCCGTATTTTGACCGGTAGAAATACAAATAAATCACTATTTTCTGGTTTAATAATTGTACTAACATTTGCATGAAGTAAAATAAGAATATTTATAAAATGTGTCGATAAAATTTATTTAATTCATTTTATCGTTATATAAATATTAATTGTATAAAATATTATAAAATCATTTAGTATTTATAATTTTTCTAATTTATATAAAGTATAAAATACGATAACTCAATGAGCAAATCTGATTGATAATTATGTATTATTAATTTATGCTATAATAGGAATATTAACATTTGGAGTTGTTAAGAAATCAATATTATAACTAAAAAATTGGTGTTGATCCATTTATTAAATTTCAAATTTTGGAGCAGGACAAAAAAAATATTTATTTTTATATTTTACTTGCTACTGAAAAAATCATCAGAAAACCGTATAAAGCATGTAGTTTATAGATAATGCTATCAAAATATAGTTTTACAATAGTTTAACGATTCGACTAGTTTAACTATTGACTAGTTTAACAATTAACAATTTGATTAGTTTAACAATTATTGATTACTAAGTACTTACAATCAATCCAGTTCCAGATCAATCCAGTTCCAGATCAATCCAGTTCCAGATCAATCCAGTTACAGATCAATCCAGTTACAGATCAATCCAGTTACAGATCAATCCAGTTCCAGATCAATCCAGTTCCAGATCAATCCAGTTCCAGATCAATCCAGTTCCAGATCAATCCAGTTCAGATCAATCCAGTTCCAGATCAATCCAGTTCCAGATCAATCCAGTTCCAGATCAATCCAGTTCCAGATCAATCCAGTTCCAGATCAATCCAGTTCCAGATCAATCCAGTTACAGATCAATCCAGTTCCAGATCAATCCAGTTCCAGATCAATCCAGTTCCAGATCAATCCAGTTCCAGATCAATCCAGTTCCAGATCAATCCAGTTCCAGATCAATCCAGTTCCAGATCAATCCAGTTCCAGATCAATCCAGTTCCAGATCAATCCAGTTCCAGATCAATCCAGTTCCAGATCAATCCAGTTCCAGATCAATCCAGTTCCAGATCAATCCAGTTACAGATCAATCCAGTTACAGATCAATCCAGTTACAGATCAATCCAGTTACAGATCAATCCAGTTACAGATCAATCCAGTTACAGATCAATCCAGTTACAGATCAATCCAGTTACAGATCAATCCAGTTACAGATCAATCCAGTTACAGATCAATCCAGTTACAGATCAATCCAGTTACAGATCAATCCAGTTACAGATCAATCCAGTTACAGATCAATCCAGTTACAGATCAATCCAGTTACAGATCAATCCAGTTACAGATCAATCCAGTTACAGATCAATCCAGTTACAGATCAATCCAGTTACAGATCAATCCAGTTACAGATCAATCCAGTTACAGATCAATCCAGTTACAGATCAATCCAGTTACAGATCAATCCAGTTACAGATCAATCCAGTTACAGATCAATCCACTTCCAGAACAATCCAGTTCCAGATCAATCCAGTTCCAGATCAATCCAGTTCCAGATCAATCCAGTTCCAGATCAATCCAGTTCCAGATCAATCCAGTTCCAGATCAATCCAGTTCCAGATCAATCCAGTTCCAGATCAATCCAGTTCCAGATCAATCCAGTTCCAGATCAATCCAGTTCCAGATCAATCCAGTTCCAGATCAATCCAGTTCTAGATCAATCCAGTTCCAGATCAATCCAGTTCGAGATCAATCCAGTTCCAGATCAATCCGTTTCCGCTCGCTCCGCTCGCGGAATTTTTAGAGTTAACCTCTCTAATTATTAAAACAAATTACAGCTGATTACAGTTCCGCTCGCTGAAAAATTTATCATTTCAATCAGTAGCAAATTTAACAGTTTAAACACACAATGATGTTTATGGGAGGACGTAAGAAGACAGCTACGACTGACACCAACTATGCTCAATTACAAATATAGTGCTCAACACATGACTGCAGCGTCTGGACTACAATCGCATGCGAAAACAGTAAGTCTAAAGAAGACTTCCTATCTGGCTTTTGTGCCAACAAACTCATACGCGACCTATCCCATAAGAAAATATCAACCTCCAACGTGTACACTCAAACCATCCCAGTCGTTTCTGATGTTCTTTGTCAACCCACTGATCCTGTCATCACATACACTTCTAATCCCGTGTCTTCACTTCCCGACACCCCGTCTCTTCCCTTTTGTCTCGTTTCTCAAAAACCTACATCCCTCAATCAAAATCACCTTCACCAAGGAAGTCCTAACTTCGGTAGGACTTCCGTTCCTACCGAAGTATCATCTGTCCTCATGTCCTTGCCCAACAAAATCTCACCTGCCAATCTCTTGCCTACTCACATACTAAAATCCATATGCTCATCGATATCCCCTTTTCTCACAACTTTGTTTAACTCGTCCATCCGCAGTCGTATCTTCCCTTCACACTGGAAATCCGCAATCGTTCGTCCCCTCCTTAAGAAAAAATTGCTCGACCACTCACTTCATTCAAGCTATCGCCCCATTTCACTACTCCCCACTCTTTCTAAGCTCTTAGTACGCCTCTTCTTAATACAGATCAACGCTTATCTCTCCTTATCCAATCTGTAACATCCTTTCCAATCTGGCTTCGCTCTAATTACTCCACAGAAATCTCCTGCATGAAATTTTACAACGACTTACTCATTTCTCGAGACAAGGCTCTATGTAGTGTTCTAATCTCACTCGACCTCTCCTCCGCCTTCGACATTGTCGACCACTCCGTCCTCCTTCCTTACCTTCGTAATGATTACGTATTTTCTTCTTCATTTGTAGCATGGTTTGCCTCATATCTATCCAATCGTTCCTTTCCCGTCTGCTCTAAGTCATCATCCTCCCCTGCCATCCCTTTTTTTCGGGGTCCCACAGGTTCAGTCTTAGGTCCCATGCTTTTCTCTCTTCTGCTTGGCGATCTCTCTCCGTTTATCAAACCCTACTCCTTTAACGTCATGTAATACGCCGATGACATCCTTATCTATGCTAATGCACCCGCATATCGCATACACGATATCGGCATTTCTGCCTCGAACTGTCTTTATTCTATCTACAAACGTCCCTCCAATCTCCATCTCGTTCTAAACCCAGACAAATCAAAAATGATGTCGATCCTCCCCCGTAAACCAAACATATATCTACCCACTGTATCTTTTGCCTTATCAATAATCCCCACGGTTCACAATTTGACTTTCCAAGGCTTACATTTCGATGATCACCTCTCCCTTAAACCTTTCGTCCGCAACAAAGTCCGCTCATCTAGCTTAGTTGTCCGTGACATCCGCCGTATCCGCCCCCTTATCGACTTCCGTTCTTGTATGTCTCTATTTTCATCGCTTCTCTTCCCAAAAAAAACGATTACTGCATCAGCCTTTTCGCAAATTCTCCAAAATCCATCATCCTACCCCTACAACGAATAATCAACTCCGCCGTTCGAGTGCTCTTTCGTCTATGACACTTTGACCATACATCCACATATCTTGCCAAACTCTCCTGGCTCAGCATCCACATCCGCATCAAACTCCGCCTTCTACTCGTAACTTTTCGTCTCATCGCTGTCGGCTCCCATCGTTCACCAACCTTCCTTTCTTAGATGACACTTGCAACACCTCGCTATCGCTGCAGTCCCGTCATAACATCTTACTCCACGTTCCCAATTACTCTAACAACTATGATATCCGATCCTTCTTCGTCGCCGCCCACTCGCCTGGAATCAACTCCCTCTCGACGTCCGCCGCGCTTCCTCCTTTATCACATTCAAACACTTCCTCCGTTCACACCGTCTCGACACATGATTTAAATTTTTGTTTGTTGTGGTCATGAATGCGTGCGCTGGCACGCATATGCCACGTAAAAATAAATCTTTTTTTCGTTCTTGTATGTCTCTTCTTTCATCGCTTCTCTTCCCTAAAATCAATTACTGCCTCAGACCTTTCGCAAATTCTCCAAAATCCATCATTCTACCCCTACAACGAATAATCAACTCCGCCGTTCGAGTGCTCTTTTGTCTCCGTCGCTTAGACCACACATTCACATATCTTGTCCAACTCTCTTGGCCTACCATTCACATCCGCATCAACTCCGCCTTCTTCTCGTAACTTTTCGTCTCATCGCTCTCGTCTCTCCATCGTTCATCAACCTTCCTTTCTTAGACGACACTTGCCCCACCTAGCTATCGCTGCGTTCCCGTCATACTCTCTTACTTCACGTTCCCGATTAATCCAACAACTACCGTCTCCGATCATCCTCGTCGCTGCCCCACTCGCCTAGAATCAACTATCTCTCAACGTCTGCCACGAATAAAGAAAAGATCACGGGGCTTAGTGGATCTCCTTGGGGAACACTCACCAATTGGGTTATCACATTTGATAGAGATACACCATTAGAAATACGTATGTAATTCGAACTTAAAACCTTAGTTATCATATTGAGTATTGGGCCGTGCATAAGAAAATAATTGCGAAGCTTGTGCAAGAGAATATCTCTGTGGGTAGTGCCAAATGTTTTACGGAAGTCAACAAAGATACCGTACGCATGTCCATATGATGTCCATATCATGGTAAAAATAATGTCTTTTACTATCTTTAAGGCCGTATTGGTTGAACGCATTGGGCGAAATCCATGTTGTGAGTCTGGAAGCACTAGTTCTCCAAAAGATATTAAACGACGTGTCAGCAGAGTAGAAAAGTGTTTGTAAGTATGATTACTTATTGCAATCCCACGATAAGAATCCTGATTTTCTCGAGAACCTGTTCTATTGTACAGCATCTTTAGAACAGATACTTTCCATGAAGCCGGAAACTCGCTGCCCATAAACAGTGAATTAAACAAAGACGTCCAATAATCACCAAGTAGGTGGAATGTCGCTTTTAAATGTTCAATAGAAACATTATCCGATCCAACTGCTTTATGATTTGACAAAGGCCTGATACAAGTTTCGAGTTCGCGTTTAGTAAACGGATCATTCGATATTGATACAAAGTCAGTATTATAATGTATGTAGGTGTACTGGGTATATAAGGCACTTACCACCATCATTCGAAAACAGTGTGTGAAAATAAGATTCCCATGTTCGTATTGGTATAGCAGCAACTAGTTGTAACTTACCACGGTTAGGATTAAGCTTCCATTGAAATTTTTCCGCAGTCTAAATCCGATAATTCTCTTGTCTAGAGTGAAATTCTTGAATATGTTTACGAATCCGTTTGTTATAATTCGCCTTAAGTGTTGCATATTTAGCCAGATCTGTTTTATCGCGCCTATTTAGTTTTTTTATGAATTTTGACTAGTTCAGACCTTAGTTCGCATAGGATGGGACTTCAGGTAGGCGAGGATTTCGATTGTCAGGACGGCATGGTATAGTGGCGTCTAAAAGGGAATTTAGAATTGTTTCGTAACTTTGTTCGACAAAACCATGTTGAAGATTAACAAACGCTTTATTAATATCTTTTTCAGAAATTAGATCACAGTTGACGTGCCTACTAAACGACACGTAGTTTTCAGATTGTCTACATTCTGTTGGTATACAAGATAATGTAGCCTCTACTATAACAGGTTTATGCTTTCTCATCGGCGACCAAATCGAATACAGATCTATGGAAATTTTCAGATTAAAATTGGCAAATACAAGGTCTAGAACGCTTACAGAGTTGTGTGAAGCGTATGTCCATTGATTGGGAAACGATCGTAGGTTGAGTCCAAAATATAAAAGAAATTCTTTTATATATGCGTCAGTCGGGCATGATTCGGTCAGACAGGCAATAAACGCGTTTGACCCAGGATCATCCGGAGGACCAGATGGGCTTAGATCAGAACAACTGCTTAGCTTACTAGTGCAAGAAGTAGAAGCCGGAATACGCCTGTTAGCAACATTAACAAACTTCGTGAACGATGTTCTTAAAGGTGACGTACCTGAGACATTTCGAAGGATTTTCAACGGAGCTACTATAGTGGCTTTGAACACGAAAGGTGGAGGAATTCACCCAATTGCGGTGGGTAATACACTAAGGCGCCTCGCTGTAAAGGCCGCAGTCAAACAAGTTAATATACGACTCGACCAACAGATGCGTCCAATTCAACTGGGTTTGGCTACGCGAAGTGGTTGCGAAGCAGCAGACCACATAACACGAAGATATCTGACGGATGTCAACCGACGTAGAGTACTCCTGAAAATCGACATGCGGAACGCTTACAATTTAATTCATCGCGACGTAGTAAGCCGCCGTCCGCGACCAGTCTTCAGAATTATACCATATGACATGGCAGGCACACGCCAAAACGTCATGCCTCTTCTACGACGATAAAGTTTTAAGATCAGCAAATGGCATTCAACAGGGCGACCCTTTTGGAGCGGCTTTGTTTTTGATGGGGGTCCACCCAATCGCTAAGGAAATCAAAGCAGAATTAAATATGTGGTACTTGGACGACGCCACCATCGGGGATACCCTAAAATAGTATCTGACGACCTATCGATTATGATCCAAAAGTTGAGGAGTATCGGACTGGAAATCAACGGTGCAAAAAGCGAACTGACAATCTTGGATCATCAGTCGAAGAGGAGCGGACCAAACAGCTCTTCAGAAAAATCCTGCCTGATATCTATCTGACCGACAAGAAATATTGCACACTTTTGGGGGTTCCGCTCACATTCTCCAACATTCCTCGAATAATCGACGAAAAGACGAAGGATTTGAAACTAATGGCATCCCGACTCTCACACGATGACAATCACCAGGCTTTCACTTTGCTAAAAAATTGCTTCGCAACACCAAAGTTGCTGTTCATCCTGAGAAGTACACCGGCCTACCTACATCAAAATTCTTTGGAAGCCTTCGACGAAACTTGGTGGGAACAAGCCACGTTACCCGTGGCATACGGCGGTTTGAGTATTCGAAAAACCGCAGACATCGCACTACCAGGTTTATTGTCTTCCATGCATGCCGTGCGCGATCTGGTGAACGCCTTTCTTCTCCGCATTTTGCGGACTGGCTCATTCCTGAGAGTTGTCGACAACCGAGATAGCATGGAACGTGGCAATTGGCGGGATTAATCAGCCATCACAAAAAAAATAGACAAAAGATGTGGGACTTGCCATCAATAGAGATCAGGCTCGCGTATATGAAAGCCGAAGCCGATCAGATAAGCAGAGCTCGTTTAATGTCGGCATCATGCAAGGAGAGTGGACAATGGATTACGCTATACCTTTATCTACATTGGGCACACAACTCGACCCCGAACCCCCCCCCTCGAATCGCCTTGGCCTTGAGAGTGGGTTCATCAGTGTATCAATCCCACACGTGCAGATGTAGTAGATTGATCGACCCACTAGGCCATTGCGGACTGTCTTGCAGATACAACGCCGGCCGGCATCACAGACACTCAAAACTTAATAGCGTTGTTAAGCGTTCTATGCAACGTGCGGGCATGCCAGCCATTCTCGAGCATTTGGGTCTGATAGGCGAGATGGAAAACGTTCCGACGGCATCACTACCTTTCCATTCAAGAACGGGCGAAGTTTATGCTGGGATTTAACTTGTGTCAACACATTTGCTGAAACCAACGTACACTGGTCAGTAACTGAGTCAGTGAGAGCCACAAAAAACGCAAAGGAAGCAAAACGGCAGAGTATAAAAGCCTATCAGGACGGTATCAATTCGAACCGATTGCTATCGAGACTACAGTAGTGTTCGGACCGACAACAGCAGTGATCATAAAGGAAATCGGTCGGAGAATTAAGTCTACAACGGGGGAATCACGCGAGTCGTTGTTGTTAAAGCAAAGACTCGGCTTAGCAGTGTAGCCGGTGATGCCTTTAGCATTATTAGCAGTGCTAGACAATGATTTTGTTTAACTTAATGTAACTCTTTGTGTATAAAAATCTCAGAAATAGTAAGGAACTCCAAAATGCAATCATAAGAAAAATATATCATACGATCATAAGAAGTTAGATAGTTCATAAACGAGATTTTATAAAAATTAACCATTCCATGCTGGCTAGATTCCTAGTTCAGAATGCCAAATAAAATATACTAATAACGCAATAAAATAAACGTAAAAGTATCTCGTATTGAGAGCATTACGTCATTGTTTTGACTGCTTAAAAATGTGCAGTTATTTTAAATAAGGTGCGATAGAAATAGATTTATTTAAGACGAATGTTTAACTTTTTATCAGCCTGAAGCAACTTCCTATTGAATTTCTTTCAAGGGTTGTGTACACGTAATAATTTCATGAAAATCTTAAATAATAAAAATACATTTAAGTATTTATATATCACTCTTGATGTGCGATCAGAATTTGTGACATTAGATCTCAGTTAAGCGAGGATGCCTTCTATGCATTTATTACACGAGGTGACGATTTCGAGGTTTGCTATATTTTTTTATTAGTTTCACCAATATTGATTCGATATTTGATAGTAAAAATAATATCAAATCAAATTAAAAAAGTTTGATAACTAGTAAACATACAAAAATATTCAAGGAGAATAATATTCAAGGAGAAAATATTCAAGGAGACAATTTATGTGTTCTAGCTAATTACAATCTAAAGTAAATACAATTGTTTTCGTACTGTTATGAAGAAGAAGGTTAAATCTACAAGTTATCAAGTACAGTGTGACTCTGATGATTGTCGACGCTGGTCGACTATTACAATCGCTACTGATTCAAATGATAATTCTAGTGGGTCATTTATGTGTGGATTTTGCGCTTCCCTGCGCATTCAATCACTAGAAGAGGAAATAAGTGTTTTAAGAAAAGCAATTCAAAATATAGATCATTGCCAGTGCAACATGAATTTCAAAGATTCATCAACAAATACATTCAATAACAACACTCCTGTTTCATCAAATTCGATTGTTCATTCTAGTGGGTCAATTGTAAATGTTCACAACAAGAGACTCGAAGTAAGCGATTGCATAATGGATCAGTGTACAACAGGGAATGATATATTGCAAAATTCCACTAGCAATCATCATATCAATCAAATATCCAATATTACCCACAAACTCACTCTACACGGGTATGGAAGAATATCAACGGACGTCATTTTCGAAGTTCATTCAGTATTGGTCAACAAAATTTTCAACTTGACTGCAAATTTGGTGGACCCAACTGTAATAATCATTCTAGGGATATTAATTCAATGTCTAAATCGTCAGTGATGGTTGCAAATGTCGGAGAATTTTCCGTACATAAAACAAGAAACACCCAGAATAGAGAACCATTAACACAACCGCTAGATATTTATGCGCGAATGCGTGGCGAAAACCGAGATCGGTGCGTAATCTTTGCTAATATACCGGAATCTAACTCTTCAGAGCCGCAGCTACGTATTGATCATGACGTGAGTAAAGTTCAGGAAGTATTATCAAAAATATTTACTTTAGGTGAGGAATCTATAGCCTCATCTCTTCTAGTGAAATCATTGTTCAGGTTAGGTAGGAAAAATTAAGAACGTCCACGCTTATTGAAAGTGGTATGTAAATTGTCTGACAATGTTAACGAGATCTTACATAGAGAGTATAGATTAAAAGGTCAAACTACTAAAAATTTTAAGGATCTCAGCATTCAGGATCGTAAGATGCGACATCAAGCTTGGGAAGAGCTAAAGACTGGGAATGCTTCTGGTGAAAAGGACTTGACAATAAGAAATTTTCGTGTGGTTCGGAGAAAGCCATTTGTACGTTGGAATCCAATAGGTCCGTTCATTGCTTAGATATTGATCCATCCTCGTTAGATATATTTCCTACTGGACTATCTATAAACTCAAGAACCAGTAAATGTTCAACTCCAATTATTAACGTCGCTTATACAAATATTCGTAGTATGGTATCGAAGATTGACGAATTTCGGAACAGATGCTTTACATATAAACCTCAAATAATTGCAGTTACCGAAACTTGGCTAAATCATGATATTGCTGATAGTATGGTAGCTGTGGATGGGTATTCGATCATCAGGGTTGATCGTAAAGTACGACGAGGAGGCGGTGTTGTACTTTATGTCGATTAATATATAGGTGTTGACGATTTTGAATGTTATACTGACACATATGGTACTTGTGAACTGATGGTGGCGAGTCTATCCCATGTAAGAAATAAAGTTACTATTGCACTATGTTATAGATCTCCATGTAGCTTCGTTCTCACTCAGGAATTCTCAGATATTTTGACAAAGGCAGCAATGGGTGACCGGTTCCTCTGTTTAGGATACTTCAATATTTCCAGCATAAATATGGATGATCCTCATTCAGGATAACATCTTCTAGTAAACTAGATCATGACTTGCGGAATTTTCTGTTAGATAGCCTACTTCTCGTTCAGCATGTATCAGCACCAACTAGGATTATGAATGATCAAAGTTCTTTGTTGGATTTAATTTTATCTAAATCATTAACAGATGTGCGTGACATTATGCATAAAGCACCCATAGGAGTTAGTGATCATTGTGTATTGCTTTTTCACGGAATTCAAATAATATTATTGACGAAGTCGAAACTAAAACCTTCAAGCATTGTTGGTATCGTGCGGATCAGTGTAAAATTCTTCAAGCAGCATCGACTATGAACTTTGTAGGCGCTAGCGACGATGTTGAAGATTGTTGGAAGGTTTTCCGTTCAGCAATGTGTGAAATAATAGAAAAATACGTTCCTACCAAGATCGTGCATAAAAATAAAAAAGTGAATCCTCCGTAATTTTAATAGAGAACTTAAATCAGAACTAAGACGAAGAAACCGACTGATTAAATTAAGCTGCAAGGACAATACTTATCGACAGGAATACGTCAATTGTCGTAACGTTTTCGAAAAGCTTAAAAAACGCAAAAAATTTAACTACGAAATGACAATAGCTGCGGACTTTCATAGTGCCCCAAAACGTTTTGGGCTCACATACGTAGAAATAGGACAATTCCTCCTGCGATTTCGTCTCTTCGTATTAATGATAACTTTATCACATCGCCTCAAGATGTAGCTGACACGTTTGCGTCGACTTTTCAACTCGTAACTAATCACACAGAAATTAAAACCATCAATCTCGTGTAAGCCATTCACGAAGTTATTTTGATGTTACTACCGAGGAGGTTTATAGTGAGTTAAATTCTTTACGACATTCATCACCTGGTCCGGATGGATTACATCCCCAGATACCAAAGATATTATCTACATTTATTGCTTCACCGTTAGCTTATTTGTTTTAACTATCACTAGCTAAGTCAATTCTACCGTTAGATTGGAAAATCGCCACTGTAGTGCCAGTCCAAAAAAAAGGAGATCGTCACAATCCTGAAAATTATAGAGCAATAAGCCTTACAAGTACCGTATGTAAGATGTTAGAGCGCATATTGTATCGGCGATTACTATCCTATCTTGAATCATCGAACTTGTTAGGTAATTCGCAACATGGTTTTCGTCCTGGACGTTCTCGCATGTCTAATCTTTTATGTGCACGCGAAGCATGGGTTGATGCAGTTGCGCAGGGTAATGCAGTTGATGTCGTGTATTTCGACTTCAGTCGGGCCTTTGATAGGGTTCCCCACAATATGTTGATTGAGGCTCTTGCAGATTACGGAATTGAAATTCCTATTATTCGATGGATTCACGCTTTCCTATCTAATCGTTCTTTCAGAGTTCGAGTTGGAAATTGTCTATCTAGACCGTCAAATTTATCAATAGGTGTTCCTCAGGGATCGGTGTTGGGTCCATTATTATTCGTCATATTTCCGAATAGTTTGCTACGCTCTCAAAAATGTAAAAAATTAGCATTCGCGGATGATCTTAAAATATGGAATCTCATAACATGCCATGCCGATATGCAACACTTACAAGATGACATAAATATGGTTAATAGGTGGAGCGAACTGACCGGAATCATGATTAACATTACTAAATGTGTCCACTTCAGATTTGGTCGTAGTGATTTACCAAATGATTATTCTGTTTGCGGTGAGATTATTCCCACAAATTCGTATACAAAAGATCTTGGGATAATTGTTCAGAATTCGTTTAAAACCGACCTCAATACTGAAAATATATGCAACATGTCGAGAAAAATTATTTACATGATCAAAAATACCTTTAGTTCGCTTCCACCGTCTCAGTTCTCACTATTATATAAGGCGTTGATCATACCAATCATTGATTATGCTTCGCCGGCGACTTTTCCTTCTACGCGTGGTGAAATAAACCAATTAGAAAAGATTCTTCGCCGATTTTTCAAGCTATGTTCTGGTCTTCGGAATATCGCCTACTGTGATAGACTAAGCCAACTAAATATAACTTCGGTTTACAAGAGATATGTGTACAATGGTTTATTACAGTTATGGCAAATGATCCATGTCTTTCCTGGTTATCCATCGGAATCCGTTATTCTAAATGATCGCCCGAGCCACAGAGGACACTCTTTATCAGTTGTTGTGCAATCACACGGGAAATGTCATAGATACTTGCGATTATCTCACAGAGCGGTAAACCTATGGAACCGATTGCCGAATTCGATCGTGTCTATGGCACAGTATAAATCTTTCTAGAATGCGCTGAGCATGTGGATAAAAAGAGAAGATTCTTTGCAGGAAATATATAACTATATGTGTCGCACGCATTCCCAACTCAACTGTAGACTCTGTAACTTGCTACTAACAGTCAATCATCCGGATTTATCCTCGTTGTTCGATTGTATAAATTCTCAAAAATCAAATGTCCACAAGTTTCCCTGTACATCTACCAAAGCTGGCCTTTACATACTCTATTCAAATGTTTTGAGTTTGTTTAACAAGTTAGATGAAATCAAAGCAACAGTACATCATGAAAATATCGACATGCTGCTTTTCACTGAAACTTGGTTAAATTGTAATATTCTGGATTCTGAAGTCGGTATTCACGGTTATACGATAGTTCGCTGTGATCGAAATCTCTAGAGGTAGCGGTGTAGCTGCTTATATACGCGACAATCTTCTTTATAACGTAATAGAGTCGTGTTCTGACGATTATGGAAATGAGCTTTTGTGGATTGAAGTGACGGAGGAACGAGGTAAGGTCTATCGCATTTGTATTGTTTATCGTAGTCCTCGATCAAAAACACCACTCATCATCAAGTCGTTAAAACATCACTGTTCCGGCGATGTGGATACCTTTATCTGCGGAGATCTTAACACCAAATATTGATTGGGTCTCTTATACCGCGATCCAGGGATGTGATGAAGAATCATCAGCCTTACTTAATGTATTCAATGAGCTCACACTCTGTCAGCTTGTCCATTGTAATACTCGTATCCGTAATAAAAGTCATTCCCTGCTAGATTTATGCCTATGTACCAATGATTATGTCGTTGAGTCATTAAGTTGCGGTCCGCCATTAGGCTCTAGCGATCACTGCACTTTACGTATCATCCTACCTGGTCATATTTCGCGTCTGGTCAATTAAAAAAAACGATTGGTGTTATGAATGCGGATTACGATATAATTAATGAAATGCTGAGCCTAGTAAGATGACCTTGTGCTAGAACAGTCGGTGTTCATGTGGCCTGGTCGTTCCTCCGCACAACATTGATTAATCTACTTCACGCCTTTTCCCCTTGCGTAACACGTAAACCACCATCCTCCAAACCCAAATGGTTTGACAGTGAGTTGAAGCGAGCTGTCAGAGAACGTGATCATGCATTCCTACTATTTAAGCGTTGACTCGAATCCTTCAGATTTTATACTACCAGTCGCAACAGAGTAGTTCTCTTAAACGTCAGAAGAAACATCAATTCATTGCTGCCATATGTTCCTTGTCTCATGTCGATCAAAAGATACTTTTCAACTACTTGGCAACCGTAAGAGGGTATCTTCGTCAATCAACTGTCTGGTTGATGGTGATCGAAAATCGGTTTCTCCTCTTTCCATTGTCAATATCCTTGCCAAGAACTTTTGTCTCACTCGCAATCGATTTTCCCTATGTGACTATAACATTAAGATAGACAATTCTTCTCTCTAGTACCAGGATTCTAACCTTTACTTTGACCCGCTCGATGTTCCTAATATCTTATCGAAGCTACCGGCTAAAAATAGTTCAGGTCCTGATGGTATTCCTAGTATATTATTACGCAAAGTTGCATCGAATATATATCTTCCGCTTTTTGATATTTACTATTGGTCCTTGAGAACTGGCATAATCCCAGATATGTGGAAGAGAGCATTAGTCATTCCAGTTTTCAAAAAGGGGATAAGGTAAATCCTCAAAATTATCGGCCAATAAGTTTGAGTTGTATTGTTTGCAAGGTGACGGAGAAACTGATCCAGAGGTATGTATCTTCTCATTCGGACAAATTTAACATTTTATCTAATAAACAGCATGGGTTTAGAAAACATCACTCCACTTCAACTAATCTGACATTAGCACGCGAAAGCTGGGCCGGTTTTGTCGAACAGGGGGTGCCGGTTGATGTCGTATTTATTGATTTGTCCAAAGCTTTTGATCGGGTCGTTTATCCAATTTTACTGTGGAAACTTGGAAATTACGGATTCTCAAAGCACGTTTGTCTCTGGATACGTTAATTCTTGAGTAGACGTTCCTTTGCTGTGCGAGTTGGTGAGTCTCTTTCTGAATGGTTTTATCTCACTCAAGGTGTTCCACAAGGCTGTATCCTTAGTCCCACTTTGTTTAATATCTACATCAACGAAATCGCTGAAAATGTTACATGCCAGTGCCTATTATACGCCGATGACATGAAACTGCTGTGTCCTTTATTTCGTGGTTGTTCTAGCTCTCCCCTACTACAATCAGATTTGGATAAAGTTAGTAGTTAGTGTTCATCACACGGCTTAGTAATCAATGTTAGTAAATGTCGACATATGAGAATTTGTCAATCCCGATTACCTTCCCCTTCTTATCAATTCAGCTCAACAGTTATCGAATCAGTAAATCACTTTACTGATCTAGGTATTGTTATCTCCTCCAATTTAAAATCTCGTCTTCGTTCTTCAGCGATTATTGCAAAATGCCGTAGAATTTTAGAATTTCTTCATCGAAACGTTAGACGACTTGAGCCGAAGGCTTTACGCATTGTATATTCGAGTCTCTTAAAATCACATATGCTCTATGCATCTCACGCGACACACCCTCAACTGAAATCAGAATTGAGTGAATTCGACAACATTTTGAGAAGAGCCACGCACTTGGTTCCGGCAACTCGCTCCATTCCTTATCCAGTTAGACTAGAGACGTTGGGTATAAGATCTATTAAATGCGATCTATTGATTGCAGATTTTTCACTAGTGTGGATGTCGCTGCGCGTGCCTAACCATCTGTGTAAGCAGCTGTTCTGTCTTCGTGAATCCTCAATGTTACGTGGACACGAGCTATGTTTGAAGCATCGAACAAATTGCACGACAGTGATGGATCGCGTCTGTAAACGATGGAATGGATTATCACCTGGTGTAATCAACAGCTCTTCTGCTGTGCAATTCAAAGAAAGTCTAAAGCTTGACCTCGTGAACTCTTGATGTTTTTTTACGTTTTTTTCTGTTTTTTTTATTCGATGTGATGCTTCCTTACGAGCTTCAGCTCCCTTGGGAGTCGACATATAATAATATGTGACAATTTGTTATTGCTGAACTACTTTTTTCTTTCTTTTTTTCTTCTTTCTTCTTTTTCTTTTCTTAATATTGTGATCAGACAGAATGACTCTTTTATGTGTCAAAGTTTTGTAATAAATAATAATAATTATTATTATTATTTACAAGCTACTACTTACAATACACAACTACTTACAAGCAATCCCAACGAACACACAAGCTTAAACACACAATTATTCGATTACAACGAGCGAAGCGAGTTGACACAACAATCGATGGCAAGAACAAAGAAGACAGAAACGAAAAAATGCTTAGCAAGTCAGCAGATTAACGGTACTCGCAATCAGACTGTACCAAAATTAGCAAGCCCCTCCTCTGGGTATCAGCAACACGAGGTCTCTTGCAGCAGATCTGGATGCGACATATGGACAGCTGTCAACGTTCCATCCTGTCTGACGAAATCGCTACTGTCTAGGGATTTTGTTTGTGGGTTCTGTGCCTCCGAATTGCTCTCCTTGTTGTTCAAGGGCCATTGTGACGAGCAAGTATCAATAAATGCTTTAAAGAGGAACGCAGATTCAAACAGTCACAACGATGGGGAAGATCTTAGTATTAACGAACCAGAACGGAGTTCAGAAGCGTTCAGAAAGTCAAGCAGCTCGTCGTCAGGGATTGATGATGTTTCGGCCACTCCAAAATTATCTGAGATAGGAACCAATAATGCTATTCATGTACTCAATCATTCTCTCACGCAGCAGTCGAAGTTAGAAATGAGCGATCGTTCAATCATACCCTTCAATAACAATTCAACTCAATGCTTCGTTAGGGATGCATTGCATGATACTAATGTGATGGATTACTCCTTCAAACAACTTCCTGTCTTGGATTCTATTGTTCATCCCCATATATTGGACTCGAGCAGCGTCGGTCTTGATGTAGATAACAAATGTTCCGCCCTCAAGCATGCAAATGTTGATTTGTCAACTCCTGTTAACACTTCCTCGGGCAGTGATTGTTCTCAAAACTGTCCTCTAGGTAGCGATTGTAGTGAGCGTCCTTGTGCTTACCCGCAGCAACTGCATCCCCGCTGCAGTTTATGTGTTGCTCCTCTAGTAGCCCCGTTAATTGAGAGCGTTAAGGATCTTGCAAAGGCTAGTCAGATTATAGTTAGGCCTATAGATAATCTACGACAAATAGTTAGCCTTCCAAATAATAAACAACATGCAGTGATTCCTCCAAATCATCGACGGCCATCGATTGCCCCTGAGACTCATTCTTCATTAGTTCCGTCTGCTAGCCCTAAACAATTCAGCTCTAGACAATTTAACTCCAGAAGAGAGTTAAACGTTATCGTGAGCGGTGTTGAAGAATCTCTCAGTAACAATCCCCAAAGTAGACTGGATTACGATATTGTGCATCTTCGCGCAAGTGTTTTCTAAGATTTTTCTCCAGAGCGATGTGGATGTTGCGAAGTGTCTTAAAGTTCGAAGAGTTTTTCGTCTAGGCAAGAAACTTTCAGATAGACCTAGACTTTTAAAAGTTGTTCTAGACTCAAAAGATCATGTTGACTTCCTACTCAAGCATGCATTTAGATTATCGCGCTCTGATTTTCATTTACTCCGTGATTTATCTCCTGCGGATCGTTTGAGAAGACACGAGGCTTTCAACGAGCTGCATCGACGGCTGGAAAGTAATGAGTGCAACCTATGTGTCCGGAATTTTCGGGTGGTCAAGTGGCGTCCGACTGTCCGGTGGCATCCCTTACTTCTGTAGAGTCAGACCTCTTTAGTAGTGATGGTTCGTGTGTAGGAAAACTAGTAGACTTCGATAGTGTCACCGAGCGTGTCAAATTTTCCCATTATACGAACATTTTTGTCGGTTATTCAAATGTTCGTAGTCTCCTGGCTCAGTTCTCGGAAATTAAATTCATAGTTGCTTCGAAACGTTTTGATGTATTTTGTATAACCGAAACATGGCTACATTCTGACATTTCGGATGACTGTGCTGCCATCCCTAACTATTTTCTAATACGTACGGATCGCTCATGTGGTAAACGTGGAGGTGGGGTAGCCGCCTATGTGCGAAATAGTCTCCTGGTATCGAATATCTCGGCTTTTCGCGACGATATTGGTTGTTCCTTTGAAGGTCTTGCTTTTACACTGGGAAATGGTCAACGATCCTGATTCTGCGTCCTTTACCGTTCTCCGTCCTATGAATTAAGATTTGACTATCTTAAACCACATTTGCTGAATTTATCTTCGTATCCTCTGATTTTGCTCCTAGGTGACTTCAATATCCCCCAAATAGACTGGAAAAATAGTCATTCACGACCAATTCACGGAATTGGGAAAGTACTGAGTGACTTTCTGTTACTCGAGATGCTACTAGTTCAACATATTAAAGAACCTACTTGTGTGACAGGGAAGATTCTATACTCTATTTGGTCTTTACTAAGTGTTTGGGTGACGTTTCAGGTGTTCGTTATGACGCACCAATTGGCAATAGCGATCACTGTGTACTCTCTATGCGACTGTCGCTGTTCAACAGGGCCTCACAAAACTCTAATTTTAAAAAACGTTGTTGGGTAGGTGTTGATGCTAGTCAACTAGCTGCAAGCTTCCCAAAAGGTATCTGTGATAGTCTTCGTATCCACTTCGGTTTGGAGGTTCCTGTAGTCTTTGATCTGCTCCATGATGAATTGATGCGAATTTCTGATATCTTTGCTCCGCTACGTGCCTGCAAGTTCAAGCATGGACATCCTCCTTGGTTCGACAGAGAGCTTATTGATGCTATAAGATCCCGCAACAAATTGTGGCGCGAATTTAGGCGTTCTTCTGCTTTAAAACGTGCCTACATCGACTCTCGGAACTTATGCAATCGGCTAAAATTTCAGAAACGCTATTCGTACGAAGATAGTATCGCCAGTGATGCATCTTTGAATCCTAGGAGGTTTTGGTCTTATGTAAGAAACAACAGAACACTTGTCGCCACAATTAGCTCAATCCAAACGCCAACTGAAACTTTGACCGATCCGTCTCTAATCGCCCAACATTTAGCTGATGGCTTCTTGGTACAGGCTTTGACCTCTAACAAACTGCATGACTTTAGTTGGAAGTATGTTCCGGTTGCTCATCGGTGTTGTGTTCGTCCACTCAGAGTGGATGAGGTGTTGAACGAGGTAATGAAGCTCGATTCGTTTACATCTCCGGGACCAGACAATATTGCCCCCTTCCTCGTCAAATCCCTAGCGAACGAACTGAGCAATGATTTAACTATGTTCTTCAGATACAGCTTAGATCACATCTTGGATTCCTGACAGTTGGAAGTGTGCAATTGTGGTGCCTATTCCCAAAAAGCATCATGCTAGATTTTGCGCGGACTTTCGGCCCATTAGCTTAACTAGCGTATTCTGCGAACTTTTAGAAAGAATCATTGCTAGTAGAATCAGGGATCATTTGGATCGTAATCACATATTGGTTGAATCTCAACATGGTTTCAGCATCGGACGTTCATGCCTTACTAACCTACTAACTGCGCGTGAAAAATGGGCTGATGCTCTGGGGGCTGGGTTTCAGGTTCATACAGTATTCCTTGATTTTTCGAAAGCTTTTGATAGGGTACCACACGACGGCATAGTGTCTTTACTGTATCACTATGGACTTCATTCATATATTTGTGAGTGGGTCAGGGAATTTCTATCGAATAGGTCTTTCCGAGTTTGTGTGGGGGGGGCGTGTTTTCTTATTCGGTAAATATTAATTCTGGCGTACCGCAGGGATCAGTCCTTGGCCCACTGCTCTTTATAATCTTCATTAATGATCTGCTACTCCGCTTATCATGCTCTCATCTAGCGTTTGCAGACGATCTAAAGATTTGGTCGATCATTAGAAGTCCTGCTGATCGAGTATCGTTACAAAATGATCTAAACTCCCTGATCAAGTGGTGCGATTCTACCGGACTACGGTTGAATGTTGATAAATGTGTTCTCATGCAACTAGGTCGCCCTATTGAAACTCTAAGGTACTTTATTGGAGATATGGTCTTAAAGGAAGTGTCTCATCATAAGGATTTAGGGATTATTGTCCATAGATCCTTGAAAACAAAGTTGAACACCGACTTCTTTCTAGGTAAAGCTACTAGGGCGTTATATTGTATTAAAAATGCATTCCTCAGGTTAAGCTGTCACATGTTTAAGAGGTTATTCATCTCCATCGTCAGGCCACACTTGGAGTACTGCATTCAGGCTTGTTTCCCTGTCACTAATCAAGAACTATTAGACCTGGAGTCTATTCTTAGGCGCGGATCGGGGCTCTGTATTGGCTTAAGTGGTATTGACTATTATGTACGTCTAAGTCGTATTGGGATGTTGTCGGTACGTGAGAGGTTCATATCCTTGGAAATGCTATGTATATGGCATATGTCGAATGATGTGGTAGGTTATCCCACCGATGTAATCACTAGGCGGGTAGATCAGTTGCGGGGACATAGCAGAGTCTTGTATAAATTTAGATTTGGCAGATTACCAAAAGTGTATAGACTCTCAAGGAGAGGAATTAACATGTGGAATTCGTTGCCTGAGGAAGTCGTTGCAGCCCCCAGTTTGAGAACGTTTAAATCACGATGCTACAAATGGATACATGAACAATGCCGCTATTCAACACTACCACTGGAATACCCTAATTAGCTACGTTGACTGACCATTTGCTTTTGTTTTATTATTTTTATTTTTTTGGACTCTGCCTGAATAGCCTTTTGGCTTTGGTATGTATTGGAATAATAATAATTATTATTAATGTTTCAACAGCACAAAAAGCATGGCTTAATTGGCTGGTTCACTGCAGAAAAAAAAGAAAATAATAAAAGTATCACAAATACGGAAAAGCAGCTTTCCCCATGGCATCCTCCATCCGTAATTTCTTTTTGAATTCGTTGATATCGCTACTGCACACTGTTGACTCTCCAAGACTATTCCACAGAGATACAACTCGCCGATCAAATTGGACAGCTCGTGATTTTCTTATCCTTTCACGTCGCAGGGTTAAACCATGCCATCGGAGGATATTGGATGAGCGCAAATGAAGACAATCTCGAAGTGGATGATCCAAATCATTAAGAATTTACCAGACCATACTTATATCGATGTACGGCGGGTCCACGTGACAGTCTCAAGTCTAAGTGCTTTTAATCGATCAGGGTACGACAAAAATTTTAGTTGCGGTGCTAGCTTGGTAGCTCTATGAAGTACCCTCTCTGAACTAATATGTTCTTTTGAATTTTGGGGATACACACACGGCGCAGCATATAGAAGACGGCTCAACACATGAGCAAAGATTAGCGGACGTAGGGCAAATTGATTGAGTGCAATGAAAGTGCGTCGAAGTTGACCGATTATCCCAAACGCATTTGAACAAGCATGTTCAGTATGTGTGACGATACTCAAATCACTGTTTATCCACACTCCCAAGTCCTTATATTTGTTCACTCGTTTTATATCACTGCTTTGAAAGCTATAATTAGCTAAAGATTGAGCATTTCCACCACAAACACATAAATGTTTGCATTTTGATATATTTACAATCAACCTATAGTGCAAAGCCCAATTTTCGACTTCATCGATATCCCGTTGCAGTTTAACTATATCATTGGGTGAACGAATTGCCCGCCAGATTTTCAAATCGTCTGCATATAAAAGCATCCGAGAATCAATAAATTCCGGGAGATCGTTGATGTAGACACTAAATAACAATGGACCCAATACTGAACCTTGAGGCACCCCTATATTACATGGCCGCGAAGAAGAGTAAAAATTATCTACATGCACACAATAACTACAATTGCTTAAAAACGATGCAATCCATCTAACAAGCAATAATGGAATGCCACTTTTCTCTAGTTTATTTAAGAGGAATCTATGGTCTACTCTGTCAAATGCCTTAGAGATATCGAAGAATATGATGTCAGTAGCAATGGATACGGATTTATTAGCTTACCAATCAAGATGGGCTGCGAGTAGATTAGTAACTGTCGAATAACCCTTACGGAAACCATGTTGCTCAGAAGCTATTACATTATTCTCACTATAAAACTTGACCATATAACCATGTATAATTTGCTCTAACATTCTACAACATAAGCAAGTAATACTTACTGGTCTGCAATTTTCTACTGAAGTCTATCACTGTTTTTGAAGATGGGGTGAATGATTGATTGTTTCCAATCTTTTGGAAGAGTCGTATCAATAATAGATTGCCGAAATATGTTACAAAGTGGTATATATATTGAGTCTGCTATTCGATGAAGATATATCGAAGGTAACAAATCAACACCTTTGGAGTTTGTCTCTTTAAGACGATGTAGTTCAGCTAAGACTTTCTCAGGAGTTATCAAATTAGCTGTCTAAACTAGGATATGAAACACTAGCACCTCTTATCGTCTCACTGTTCTGGATAGGTTCAGAATACTCGTTTGTAGTCTCTTTGTCCAAGTAAAAATGCCTTGAGAACCTCTCATCAAGGTCGTCTTCAATAACGCTATCAAAATATTGGCCAATTTTTTATTAGCGTTCCTACTACTATTCACATATAGAAAGAGAGCTTTGGGATCATGTCTACAACTATGAGCTAGACCATTTTCAAATAAATAGCGCTTATGTCGTTTTAAAGAATTGAAGAAATTTCTCGCCTGCTTATAAACACCATATTCACAAAACCCACCTTTAAAGCATTTGAAACTGAAGTCACGAGCCTTCATCGCAGTAGCCAGCTCAGTATCAAACCAACGAGCGCTTTTCCGACTATTATTATAATAACATACAAGACAAGCTAACAAATTAGTTGAAATTCTAAGCTGCTAACAAATAACTATTTACATTTGAGATAAAATTGTCTTGATTGTTAAATACTAACAATAAAATAACATACACAAATTACACAAATTACGACTAACATACACGAAGGCAGAAGAAGGCAAATTTCAAGAAAAATCAGATTTTTTGGTTTAAACTATCTTGATATCTATTAACTACTTACACAAATTACAACAACAGCCGATATTGATTCCAATACATTCCAAATCTCAAGTGATTAAACAAACAACTTTAACACACATACAATTTCAAAGTCGTACGTCCAGGGTACATCCGGAGTACGCAGAATGGTTCGCGGAAAACCAACAGATGAAATACGATGTTGTAATTGCAACGGCGCAGCGGCCATTTGTCGTGGGTGTCGATGTGCGAAAAAATCAAGCCCGTGTGTGAATTGCAGAGCACCAGGCTGTCGTAATCGAATTAAAAATATATTCCCCAATTCGGAGTCTATCAATGTGAATTCTATCCAATGTCGAAATTCTACACAAACAGATCCGACTAGCATATTCAACGACCAAGTTCATTCAATAGATTCCTTATCTACATTTCGAAACAACGATGCAACAGCACGGGCAAGGGCAGTAAGTAATATAACGACACCCAGTATTTCTATTGAATACATATATTATAAGGTATGTAATTGGCGCCCCAACCTCATGCAACTTCCTATATGTACGGCGAGTAACGAATTTATAGATATTCTTTCTTCTTATTACAATTTAATAGCAAATGACAAAGATGATAGCCAAATCTCATTGATGAAAGCAACGGTTTTCTCACAGTGTATCCTTCAAAAAATCCCAACGCGTAAGATCTCTTACACTAGAAAGACCATTGAACGTCGTTTAAAGAGTTGGAAAGCGGAAGACTTTATAAGTGTATATGAAGAAGCATTGATGTTGCAGACAACATCCCATTGCAATGTGAAAACTAAGAAGATTGATTGGCATAAAAACTACATTCGGCTAATGGAGAATGGATGTGTAGCTTCAGCAACCAGACTTCTAGAATTTAAAGACGATTCACCCATTCTTTCTCCCGATTCGAAAGTTGGTACAAATACTGTAATAGAGAAGCTAGCAGAATTACACCCTTACCCTGCTGAAATAGATCAGAGTGCTATTCTATCGGATTTTGTTGAGGGAGTAACTAGTCATCATCCAGTCATATTTTATTCTATAGATGCAGACGAAATCATTGCAGCAGCAAGGAGAACTCAAGGTGGCGCTGGACCTTCAGGCTTAAATGCAATAATGTGGAAGAGAATGTTAACTGGATTCGGTATCCACTCTAAGAAGTTGGCAACATCACTAGCGGAATTTGCAATACGATTAGCTTCGGAGCATATCAATCCTAACAGTTTGCGTGCGTTTGTAGCGAGTAGACTTATAGCTTTAAAAAAGACTGCAGGTATACGACCAATTGGCGTGGGACAAGTGGAACGACGGATAATTAGCAAAGTCGTTTTAGGAAAAATTAGAGGACATATTCAGGATGTAATGGGAACTGTGCAATTGTGCGCATCACAGAGAAGCGGAATAGAATTCGCTGTTCATTCCTTATCAGATTCCTTTCACTCTCGGGTTGACTTTGGCTTACTGGCCGTGGATGCAACAAACGCTTTTAATTCCGTAAATCGACGCCTAACATTAGCAAACATAAAATTCATTTGTCCGTCTCTTGAAACAATACTAGTGAACTTATACATAAAATCATCAACAATGTTTACTGGTAGTGATCCGATATTTTCAAAAGAGGGTTTCACTCAAGGTGACCCTTTGGCCATGGCTGCATTTGCCGTTTCGACTCTACCACTCATCCTTCATATTCAAAAATGTTTACCATCCGTGATTCAACGATGGTACGCAGACGATGCAAATTTTGTCGGTCCTAGCGATGATTTATATAAAGCCTGGGAAATACTAAAAACAATAGGCCCAAAATTTGGCTATTACGTTAATCCACTAAAGACACAGCTGCTAATACACAAGGAACATGAATTCGACACTAGCAACTTCTCTGACTGTAAAATAAGTGAGCGTGCTATCGAAGTACTCGGAACTCCCATTGGAGCAGAAGCTGATGTTTTGGATATTATAAAAACCAGGGTAACATCCTGGGCATCCACACTTGAAAGATTAGTTGAAGTTAGTAAAATTGATCGACAAACTGCTTATTCCGGGTTAATACACTCTGTGCAATGGAAATGGATATATACTTACAGAACAGTACCAATGTGCACGGATGTCACTAGATGTCTTAAAAACCTATTGTATAGCGGTTTTATTGAGTCAATCACACAAGCGAAAATTGAACAAGCACATAAAGAATTATTAACTCTACCGTTCAAGTTAGGGGGCATTGGGTTAGTTGATCCGGAATACATCGCTGACTTGGAGTACGATTATTCTCGTAGAATGTACGAAACCTATCGAGACGGATATACGGGAGAAAACCTGAGGGATGTTCAAACTCAAACAGCTAGAAATATTTCATACATGAGATTAAATGTAGCCAAATCGAGGAAAGAATTAATACTAAAATCTCTACCATCGGATTACTTTAAGATATTGGCACATGCTAGTTACAAGGGAGCTTCATCGTGGCTATCTTCCCTACCTCTACGTCACGAGGGGTTTCGGCTTACAAACAATGAGTTTAGCGATGCATTAGCAGGTCGCTATGGATGGTCTTTGCGAGCATTAGAAAATAAAAAATGCATATGTTCTTCAGAAATGACTATCAATCATGCATTTTCGTGCAAGACCGGAGCGCTACCATCTATCAGGCATAATGAAGTAAGGGATATATTTTCTCATCTCTTAAGCGGGATATGCAGTGGCGTGGAGGTTGAACCAGTATTAGCAACCGTTCCATCTGATTATCGTTTTAACAACAATAGCACAAGCATATCGAAAGAAGCGCGTCTGGATGTTGTATGTAGTGGACTATTCGGAAGCCGGTTTGAGCGGACATTTTTGGATGTCGCAATATTTAATGTACATGCTCCCTCTAACTCCCGAACTGAGTGTAAGGCTGACTTTGAATACCATGAAAAACGAAAAATTTCGAAGTATGGAGAGCGAATTTTAAGTTTAGAACAGGCGCATTTCAGTCCGTTAATTTTTTCGTCTTCAGGAGGATCAAGTCAGGAATCTAATAGGATAATGAAGCAAATAGCGTCAAAATTAAGCTCAAAACGCGAACTCCCATATCCTCAAATAATAAAAAATATACGAGAGAAAATTTCATTTGCCTTAGCTCGTGCTGCATCTGCCTGTTTAAGAGCGCCACGCTCTACATATGGAAAACCTATTCACGATCATTTTCGATCAACAGAAGAGATGTCACGAAAGCCGGAAGATTCGAATTAAAGAGAAATAACTTAGCTTATGATTGGATTCTAGAATTCTTTAGTTCTTTACTTTTGGACACATTCTTGTATGTTTTACGAAAATAAAAATTTTTCTTTAAAAAAAAACATACAAGACAAAGCCTATATGGCTGTTCAGTCTGCTCACGAAAAAATAAAATAAAAATTAAACAAAATGTAGAATTGATAGAGTTAAGAAAATCAGGGATACGATAGCTTCTCCATATTATCGATCTGTTCCAGACATATTCGCAATCGCTTCTTAAATAAAGTCAGCGTTGTGGAGGCAACAACGTATTCAGGAAAACTATTCCACACGTTAACTACACGTCTTGACAATCTTGTGACAGGCGATAGTTTCCCAGTATGCTGTTTAAAAATTGTCATCGAATGATGTCGCCTGGATCTATTATTACGACACGCCATAATATTTCGAGGATATCCATCAAATTTGTGCAATAATTTCCACGTTGCAACCAAGTCGATAAACATTAACCTCACCTTCATGTCAAATATGCCAATCACTTTAAGTCTCTCACGATAAGGTAAATACTTACAGTCTGGACATAAACGGGTAATACGGCGAAGAACTCCATCGACAGCATTCAGTTCAGTCCGTGTACATGGGAAGCAAGATGGAGAGCAATACTCAAGTATTGGTCTCAATAATGAGTTAAACAGCACCCTGAACGACGATGGATTTATTTTCAGAAAGCAATTTTTGATAGTGTGCATCATTTTTCTAGCTTTGCCTAATTGAATGTTGTAATGATGTCGTGTCTTTAAAGATGAATCGATCAAAATACCAAGATCACGATGAGTCGAAACTATCTCAAGTTCTTTTACACCAATGAAGTAGGTATGACATCCTTTGCGTCCACGACCCAATCTCATATTCTTACACTTTTCCAGGTTTAATGATACTCCTGTAGTAAGACTCCATTCATACACTAAATCCAGGTCACGCTGCAATGACAAACAGTCTCGTTCAGTCGAGATCACATTCCATAACTTCAAATCGTCAGCATAGGCTAAGTGTGGTACATTAAGCGATCTCAACAACTCGTTGATAAAAATGCAAAATAATAATGGCCCGAGAACCGTTCCTTGAGGTACACCACGTATAACACTGCGTTTAGATGAAAAAGCATTACCTACTCTTACATAAAATTGTCGACCACTCAAGAAGTTCTCAATCCAACGAGTCAGATAGTAATCTACACCAATAGATTCGAGAATACTTATTAATTCAGCATGTGGAACGCGATCAAATGCCTTGGAGAAATCCAAATAGACGACATCGACAACCAATCCACATGAAATTGCGTCAGCCCATTGTTCACGTGCACATAAAGTATTCGTTAGACATGAGCGGCCATGCCGAAAACCGTGTTGAGAGTCGCTCAAATAGTTTATTGAACCCAATACATTTATTAATCTTTTGTGAACAATTCTCTCAAGTACCTTACTTACAGTAGATGTTAAACTTATGGGCCTAAAATCACTAACATCGCAAGCATTTTTCGTTTTCGGAAGTGGTACCACAATCGCCGATTTCCAATCATTTGGAATTATCGACGTATTGAGAGAAACGTTGAATAATTTGGAAAGCGGATATGACAGGATACATTTCAAGAGCTTAAGGATATAAGTGGGGATATCGTCAGGACCAGCTGACACGCATTTAGCTAACCTTGATAGCTCTATCTCAACTTCCTCCATCGTGATAATTATATATGGACTCTGACAGATTGATGAACCATTACAAATATTGACTTTATAAGCATCATCCCTATTTAACGATAGTGCAAACACATCAGCGAACGCCTCAGAAATTTTCATAGGGTCTTCAACTAATTCGTTTCCGATATGAATGCGTCGGACACTAGAATTAGATACTCTTGATCGACAAACATAATTCCAAAATCGCTTGGGTGTGTGTCCTAAAGACATAGCAACATCATTCTCGTACAAGTATCTCTTTTTTGATTTTAAGCGATTGCATTTATTGCGTATTAGTTTGTACTCACTATATAAAGCATCACTCTTACTACAGAGACTCCACGCCTTATTTCTCAACCTTATACAACGCTTTAGTTCGCTATCAAACCACGGAGGTTTATCAGACCTCTTACGCTTGGAAAATACACGCATGGGAGCAAATTCGTCTAGGACTTGAATTACCCCACTTTTGATAGACTGCCACATGCTCTCCACATCACCATCATTACTTACAAAAGAAATCCTTTTAGCATATTCAATTATCTCATTATCTGGGATAACTTTCCGTACTCGCTTCTCAACAATCTCTACACTGTCTGATCCGGTCGAATTAGTAGGAATCAGAAACTTGACCACCACATGATCGCTTGAACTAATTGGAGGTTCTTTGTCAATTGAAGAAATATCATATTCAAGTCTAGTAAACAGCAGGTCAATCTTCGAGGATGATTCTGCGGAGAAACGAGTATCAAAATGAACATGTTGAATAAGCAACATTTCATCATACAATAAATTACATAACGACATAGTATATTTATCATAAGTTGCAATACTGGAGAGGGCGGAATTGTATGAATGCATGTTAAAATCACCAAAGATAAAAAATTTATGGCACTTGGGTATATTCTTAAGGAAATCAATAAGAGCGAACGATATTGCGCCCGGAGCACGATATACTATACATAAAGTAATAATAGCACTCCCAGATTGCGTAATACTCAACTGTAGAGCCTCGGCAGAGCATGAATCATCAATGAATTTTACGGCTGAACTAACAATCAAACTCACATGCACATAGAAGGCAACTCCACCACCGCGTCCATGGGCTCGATCAGATCTATAAAGAGCGAATTCAGGTATGTGAACCATATCATCAGATATGTCAGGATGAAACCAACTTTCACAAACTCCAAAGACATTGACATCATGAAAACGTATCCAATACCTAATCTCATCCAAATTATTAACTGCGCTACGTGCATTTGTAAATGCAATTTTCATGGAAGACGAAACATCTCGACATGGACTAGCTGTTGCTAGTACGGTAATCAAAGATCCACACATGCTAGAGGATACCGATCTATCTACAGTTCTAATGGTTTCCAACGGACAAATGGCTTTCGACGAACAACTCGAAAATTTCTAATGCATAGATCTTTCTCGCCTAATAGTAAACGCTTGTGAAGCTCGTTCCTCGCATTTTTCAGTTTTGAACGATCGTCAAAAGATAGATCTCTCAAAATACGTATTGAGTTTTTTTCGAGACGATGAGCCCGACTAAATATATAATTTGCATGAGTTGACGAATCTACCACAACCTTTAACAATCGCGGTATGTTTGAACTGTTTGTTCGCCTTCCCAGCCGGAACAAACTTCTAACCACAATCTCCTTAGCTATATCTTTATCGTTAGCATGGAATATTTTATTCAGAACTCCTCTTATCGCACTAACATCATCGTTTACTCGCTCCTGTGACACAGAAGAATTTGATTCAGATAGATTGGCGAAAAGAATGCACCTGTCCCTTGAAGCGCTTCGATTTTTCTTATACACTCTGTGAGAACTTTTGAACTTAGAAGACACAGAACTGGGTAACTCGTCCTGTGAAAGATTATCAGTAGGTTCATTGAGCTTAAGTGAATTCTCATGTACACGCACTGAGCTTGCCGTGATGCTGTTTTCAATCAACCGTTCTTCCAATGCCGATTTTGTTTTTCGCAATATACGAACGTTGTTTCTAGGACTTACCGTTCTATCACAGGTTACATTTGAAGATGCGATACCAGATTCAAGTTCAACGGGTAAGTTAGTTATTTCCTTGAAATGCTGCGATTCGTGAACGGAATCATCCACATCAAATTCACATACTTCCATAGTGTGTTCATCACCGTGAACACCAACATGTGATATATTTGCCTGTCCACTAACGCATCCCATTTGCATGAACCTAGACGCACAGCAAAATCCACATATATATTTCTTGATAGTGTAGCTGTTACGCAACGAAGTTAACAGAGAAACTGTCGTCCAAACACTGCAGCCGGGAACATCACAAGCCACCTGCAGACTACCGTATTCCTCTTCGCTACCAGTGATATGTGATGCATCATGTTTGCTATCAGCCTTAGTCCGCCCATTCCTATAAGTATCGTTTTTATTTTGACCTTTTTTTTACCATTTGTGAAGAAAAAATCACAAATATGATATGCGCACTAGTCAGAGCCCTTGTATCTCGGGATGACTGCTGGAAAGTCGATTGTGTGTTTAAGATTTGTAAGTAGTTCTTTTAGTAAGTAATTCTTTTCAATTTTGTAGATTCGCTTCAGTGTTCGCTTGTTTGTAAGAGTTTCAATAACCAAGACTTATTTTAAGGTAATGTGAACAAGTTTGAATTCAATTTATAAAAGGTCGTCCATGAATAATATATAAAAGGTCGTCCATTATAATACTTTTAGTTTGTTTATTTTACTTCTTTATTTTTAAAGAGTGATTATTGATACTGCTCCAAAATAAAAAAAATAGATTTTTTTTTAAATTTACATAAATTATTTTGATTTTGGAAGTTGCTGTGTAGATTTATTATTAAATGATAAATAACTTTAAATGATACCCATAACAGCTAAGATATGCTTCCAAATGATTTCATTATAACTCTATTTACTTTTTATTTAGCTTCGCATTTTACCAAAAATTGATTAATCGTATATTTGGATAGCATGAAGCTATCATTTATAGCAAGTCAAGATTTAGATTTACTGAATTTGATAGTGGATGTTATCGAAACCTCGAATAAGCCCATTGATTAATTAATAATAATCAAGGCTTTCATTTTTCGTTTCGATAATTAAAGTCAACTTACGTAGTAGTATTTGTCAATTTTATATCAAACAATAACTGAGTCTACGTATATTAAATTATTTCTAAATTAAACATTATGATAAATAAAAATAAAATAATTAAAAAATAAATAATGAAATAATAATAAATAATTTAATAAATTTTATATAAGATTTTATAAAATTTATATCAAGTTTAAATAAAAAATTGAAATTTAAAATAAAAGTCAATTTTTATGAATTGACTTATAAATAACAGACGATGTATATTAGACGATGTATAACATATGATAGAGAGTCTGGGAAGGGTGGAGGTGTTGCGCTATATATATCGACATCCTTAAACATTACTTCCACTCGTAATTTTAAAAATGAACTGGGCACGTGTGAGTTTCTCTCAGTCATTGTTTCACACTTCGGAGGTCCCTTAGGTATTGCCGTGTGCTACAGGTCGCCGCAAACATCCGTATTGCGTCATGAATTCTCTACACTAATTAGTCACTGTTCTGAGCTTGAAGAATATCTACTAGTTGGCGATTTTAATATACCCTCAGCTGGTCACATCGGGAATTATGTTTTGGATAGTAGTTCTTCCAAGTCAGATGTGGATTTGTGGAATTTTCTTACAAATGATATCATGTTAGAGCAACATGTGCAGTCACCCACCAGATTCGCGCAAAACCAGGAATCTTGTCTAGATTTGGTATTTTCCAAATTAATTACAAGTGTGGGTAATATGAGCTATCAGAGTCCTATTGGATTGAGCGATCATTGCATGATCTTATTCAATTATTTTTCTAGGTGTATGATCCCAAAACTGGAAAATTTGATAGTGTCGAAAAGATCTTGTCAACAAATTGATGAAGACTCATTACGAGAGGCGGCACTAAGAACATCATTCAACTGTGTTAGTGCAGAAATTGAGGTAAGGTGGCATGTTATTAAATCAGGTTTAGTAGCTCTTGCAGATAAGTTTGCATCACTCCGTAGAGTACCAAAAAGTAAAGCTAAATACCCTCCTTGGTTTGACACTGAATTGCGATATGCTTTCAAACATAGGAATCGTCTATTAGCCGTCATCAGAATAATTCTAAAAAGCGGTATACAATGTTCCGTAATTTCGTCAATCGCCTTAAGATTACAAAAAGGCAAAGTTTTGAAGATCAATTAGCTTTACAAATTGATACAGAACCAAAAAAATTTTGGGCTTATGTGAAAGGATCCAGAGCTCTGCTACCAGCTATTTCGTCTTTTAAGAGACCGTAACACTCGAGTGACATCGCCAGACAGCATGGCAGAAGTGTTTGCATCCGCTTTTGAGCTAACACTAGATGCTTTTTCTAGCATATGTTAAGATGCAGCATCACAACAGGTAGAAATTGGTTCTCCAGTTTTAACGATAACAGCACATGAGGTTTTTGTTGAATTGGCTAGGTTATCTAGATCATCAGCGGCAGGCCCAGATGATATTCACCCCCAACTTCTTAAGTTACTTGCTCCTGTTCTGGCAGAGCCATTAGCCTCCATAATTGAGCTGAGCTTGCGCATTTCAAAGTTAATTAACCTGGAAAAAAGCGATTATAATAATACAATAATTTATTTAAAGTGGCAAATGCGTGCAAAATGCACGCTTACATGACCACTAACAAACAAAAAAAAGAACATCAAAGGTCACAGGTAATTAGTGACCTTATTAAACACTAAGATCATTGTAGTACCAATTTATAAAAATGGTGAAAAAGATGATCCGAATAACTATAGGACAATAAGTCTAACTAGTGTTGTATGCAAAGTGATTGAGCGCATACTAAACAGACGCATATATGATCATTTGAGTTCGCTGAGAATTCTCAATAATGCACAGCATGGATTTCGCCCTCGGCGTTCATGTCTTACAAACTTATTACATGCTCGTGAAGATTGGGTTGGACATGTTGCTAACGGGTACTGTATCGACGTAATATTTCTTGACTTTAGTCGGGCTTTTGATAGGGTGCCCCACAAAATGCTAATTTCCACCCTTGAGTCTTATAAAGTCAATCGCTCCATTATAAGCTGGATTCAAGATTTTCTTAAAGATAGATCCTTTGCTGTTCGTGTAGGTCATTGTCTATCAACTTATCGTTTTATCACCTCAGGAGTACCACAGGGACCAGTCTTAGGACCCTTGTTGTTTAACATATTTATAAATCAACAACTAGATTTAATAATACAATAATAATACAATAATTTATTTAACGTGGCAAATGCGTGCAAAATGCACGCTTACATGACCACTAACAAAAAAATGAACATTAAAGGTCACAGGTAATTAGTTAATTGTTGAAATAAAATTGGATTTGGCGTTTGAAGTACGGCATAGATGTTGATTGGCGGATATGAATAGGCAGTTGATTCCACAGGAGAGGAGCAGCCACAACGAAGGAGCGGAAGCCAAAAGAGGTAGAGTAGATTGGGACATGTAAAAGAAGGGAATTACGGGAACGCAGAGCACAATACACAGTACGAGAATTGTCGAGAAAAGGAAGGTTGAGAAATGAAGAGGTATGAGAAGTTATAAGGCGAAAGGCAATGATAAGAAGACGAATTTGAACACGACAATAAATGGTAGGCCAATCAAGAGAAACAAGATGGTAGGATGTATGATTAAAACGACAAAGACGGAGGAGAACTCGAACGGCAGCGTTGATGATGCGTTGTAAAGGAAGAAGAGTGGATTTAGGTGAGTTGGAAAATAGACTAAGACAGTAATCATGTCTTGAGAAAAGAAGAGAAGATATGAGAGTCATACAAGAATGGAAATCGATCAATCTACGAACTTGACGGAGATTGCGGAGTATCAAGGTAGATGAGCGTACTTTATCACTAACGAAAGGTTTAAGTGAAAGTCGGTTGTCGAAATGAAAGCCTAGGAAAACGAGATTATCAACGATAGGAAGAATTGTAGAATTTAGTGATACGGAAGGAGGTTCTACGCCGAAGCTTCGAGGTAGGATCCACATAATTTTAGATTTATCAGGATTCAGAGAAAGGCGAAAAAAAAGGATTTATTTTAACGTGGCAAATGCTTGCCAGCGCACGCTTACATGACCACAACAAAACAAGACTGTGAATCAGGTGTCGAGAAGGTGTGAACGGATGGTGGGCCAGGAGAGTTGGGCAAAATATGTGGATGTGTGGTCGAAGCGACGGAGACGAAAGAGCACTCAAACGGCGGTGTTGATTATTCGTTGTAGGGGTAGGATGATGGATTTTGGAGAATTGGCGAAAAGGCTAAGGCAGTAATCGATTTTAGGGAAAAGAAGCGATGAAAGAAGAGACATACAAGAACGGAAGTCAATAAGGGGGCGGATACGGCGGATGTCACGGAGAATTAAGTTAGACGAGCGGACCTTGTCACGGACGAAGGGTTTAAGGGAAAGGTGATCATCGAAATGGAAGCCTAAGAAAGTGAGATTGTGGACTATAGGGATGATCGATGAGGCAAAAGATATAATGGGAGGAAATATGTTTGGTTTACGGGGAAGGATCCACATTATTTTGGACTTTTCGGGGTTTAGAACGAGATGGAGATTGGAGAGACGTTTGTAGATAGAAGAAAGAGAGTTGGAGGCAGAAATGCCGATATCGTGTATGCGATGTGCGGGTGCATGAGCATAGATTAGAATGTCATCGGCGTATTGCATGACGTTAAAGGAGTAAGGTTTGATAAATGGAGAGAGATCGCCAAGCAAAAGAGAGAAAAGCAGGGGACCTAGGACTGAACCTTGTGGGACACCGCAAAAAATAGGGATGGGAGGGGAGAATGATGAATTAGAACAGACTCGAAAGGAACGGTCGGATAGATATGAGGCGAACCATGCTACGGAGGAGGAAGAAAAGCCGTAATCATAACGAAGGCGAGAAAGGAGGACGGAGTGGTCGACAATGTCGAATGCGGAGGAGAGGTCGAGGAAGATGAGAACACTATATAGAGCCTTGTCTCGAGAAATGAGTAAGTCGTTGTACACTTTTATGCATGCGATTTCTGTCGAGTGATTAGAGCGGAAAGCGGATTGGAAAGGAGGGTACAGATTGGATGAGGAGAGATAAGCGTTGATTTGTATTAAGATGAGGCGTTCTAAGAGCTTTGAAAGAGTAGGGAGTAGTGAAATGGGGCGATAGCTAGAAGGAAGGGAGGGGTCGAGCGATTGTTTCTTAAGGATGGGACGAACGATTGCGGATTTCCAGTGTGAAGGGAAGATACGACTGCGGATGGACGAGTTAAACAAGGTTGTGAGAAATGGGGATATCGATGAGCATATAGATTTTAATATGTGGGTAGGCAGGGGATCGGCAGGTGAGGTTTTGTTGGGCAAGGACATGAGGACAGATGATACTTCTGTAGGTGATACAGGGAGAAGATGAAAGAGTTCCGGAAGGATGAGAGTAGACTGGGCAGAGTGGGATAGGATGGAGACCGGGGTGTGAGAGAGCAGCGTGGATACTTTAGTCTGGAGAAATGACGAATAATCATTAGCATTGATGTTGCACGGCGTAGAGGAACGAGCCAGGATTGAGTTAAAAGTATGCCAGAGAGTCTTAGAGTTGAATGAAGTGATGATTTTATTCTGCCAGAAGGAGTTGCATTTGGTACGTAGTAGGTGGAGATGAGACCGGCGAAGAGCAAGATAGGAATCACGGAAAGACGGAGTGATCGAGCGGAAATCGCGTCTGAGAGAGCGGTGATAGACTCGAAAAGCATGGCGGAGTCGACGCTTTGAGAGTAGGCATTGGATGTCAAACCATGGGGCACGGTGCAAGCGACGGTGTGGGTGAGACTTGAAGGACAAGAGAATATCGAGAGTGGATGTGAGTTCAGAGTCGAAAAGAAAGGCGAGATCGTGAGGAGATGAATATGTTATTGTGGGTAATGATAGAGACGATTTGAGTAAGGCAGAGCGGAGAAGGAAGAGGTCAAGATTTCTCCAAGGGCGACGTAGGATTGTAGGTGTGTGAGGAGGGGTGTGTTTGCGAGCGAGATCAAGGGTGATAAGAAAGTGATCAGATAGACCAAGATCAGAGATGGACAGTGAGGTGTAGGCAGCAAAATGATCGGAGACAGCGATGATGTCGAGTGCCCCACCAAGTATATGTGTGGGGGCAGTGGAGATTAGTTTGTAATTGTAGTTGGATAGAATGTTGATGAAGCGGATGGAATCTGTGGAAGAGGGGCGGTGTGGGTAGTAGGAAAAGTAAATTAGATAGCTTAGTAATTAGATAGCAAAGTAAATTAGAAGCGTATGGAATCTGTGGAAGAGGGGCGGTGTGGAAGAGGGGCGGTGTGGGGCAGTGGAGATTAGTTTGTAATTGTAGTTGGATAGAATGTTGATGAAGCGGATGGAATCTGTGGACGAGGGGGCTATGGGTAGTAGGAAAAGTAAATTAGATAGCTTAGTTTGTAGATAAGAAGAAAATTCATCAGGATTTATATTACAAGGGGTAGATGATCGTGAAAGAATTGAGTTTAAGATTTTCCAATGAGATTTAAAGTTGGAAGATGACTGGAGTTGATTTCGCCAAAAGAGAGTACGTTTAGTACGTATAAGAATGGAGATGTGAACGGCGTTGAGAAAAGTAGGAATCACGAAGATTTGGAGGGAGTAAGTTGGGAGAACGTTTAAGAAGGCGTTTATACATACGAAAAGAGTGACGGAGGCGACGCTTAGAAAGACTACAGTCAGAATCGAACCAGGGAGCATGGCGCAAGCGCTGGGAACTTCGAAGTCGACTAGGCAGAAGGTTATTGAGGATCGACGTAAGTTCAGAATCAAACAGAATGCAGAGATCATCGGGAGAGAGATAGTGAAGAGGAAGTGAAAAGAGTGAAGAATTGAGTAAGGCTGTGCAGAGATCAGGGATATCGAGAAGCTTCCATGGTCGACTTGGTGTAGATAAAGATAAAGGCGGAGAAGGAGGATTGGGACGAGTAAGAGTAAGAGTGACAAGGAAATGATCGGACAAACCAGGATCAGTAATTGACAAGGAGGTATAGTCATTGAAGCAGTTAGGAACAGCAATGATGTCGAGAGCACCGCCGAGAATATGAGTTGGGCTTGTTGAAGTAATATATAGTTAAAATCAGAAAAAAGTTTAGTTAAAGTGATAGAGTCAGAGTTAGACGGGCGATCAAGACGAATGTTAAAATCACCGAGAACAAAAGAAGGAGTATAAGACACTGAACAGTGAGACATTAGATCTGCAAGGTCGTTAAAGAAGATACGTAATGGGGCAACTGAACCTGGACGGTATACAATTACAAGTTCCAGAGGGAAAGGCGTTGATAATCTGCATATGAGTAATTCGAACGAAGTGTAACGGATGTTAACGTTGATTTTACGTAAAGACATTGGGTGACGAGCAATGGCAACAATACCGCCATGGTTAGACGCAGTAGATGTATGAGATGTAATTTGACGAGCTGATTTAACTAGAGAACAACCAGAGCGACATAGACGACGAATAGCAAGATCGTCGGAGTCAGAGTGCCAGGATTCGGTAATGCAGAGAATATCGATAGATAATTGATCGAAGATATCGAGAAGCATATCAGCTTTATGAAGAATGGAGCGAGTATTGAATAGACTAAGACGAAAAGTATGCTTAGGAGCGAGATCGACTAGCGAAGAAGACAAGGGGGAGAGATGGGACGCCATCGAATTTTTGGCCTTGTGTGAAGAACGTGAAAATTTCCGTTAATTTTACGTATAGATAAGGATGACTCGCCGTTTGTTTCACGTCGATGTTTTTCAATGCGAGCTAAATTGAGCTGGGCAATATCAGAAGGGGAGCGGTCAGGAAAGATACGGCAAGTATATGAAGTGGTAAGAAGTTTAAAACGTTGGGAGAGTACCGAAGAGGCATGTGAACTATGTCGGAAAACGATTTTTAAGAGTGGAGGACTGAGATGATTGGATTTAGTGGATTTGTTTAAACGAATAAAGGATACAGGAGCGATATTATTGAAGAGTGATGGGTTATCATCAGGAAGAATGGTTGCTAGGATAGACCTGAAAGCAGATATATCATCATCGAGGAGAGATTGGGGAGAACCAGATTCGGAAAGCTTTAAGTTTGATATGATTATACAGCAATCGCGCGAAGGAAAACGATTTCGTGGAAGTGGTGGACGGACAGAGCTGGTAGGAGTCGAGGTAGATGAGCAGATAGAAGTGGGAATGACAGGGGTGCTAAGTGAAGATTTAAGACCGTTTGGAGCATGTGTGACAGGAGTGGAGTGTTGAATCGGTTGATCGGAGATGTTACTGGAGATGATTTTGACGGAAGGATGTAAATTATTGATAGGTGATACGGTTGGAGCATGTGTGACAGAAGTGGATTGTTGAATAGGTTGAACGGAGATGTTACTGGAGATAATTTTGACAGAAGGATGTAAATTATTGAGAAGTGATACGGTAGAGGTAGAGTAAGGAGTACGTGAAGAGAAGAAAGAAGTATGAGATGTATTTAGATGTGGGGATGAATAGGAAAAATGAGGTACGAGATGAAGGCCTTTACTGTTTGCATTGTTAGGAAGATGAAGATTATGGGAAGTTTTATCCGTAGTTAAAGGAGGAGTGTGTGTGAGAAAAGTTTCAAGAACGGGTTTCATAGATGACGAAGGAGTTAGTAAGCAAACGGATGACGACGATAGATTGGAAGATATGTTGTCGTTTGTTGATGTTCTATGTATAACAGCGGTCTGAGTCGACTGAGAGATATCAAGTTTATTTATTGAGCACAAATCTGTTTTGTTAGCGTTCAGAACGTCTCCACCGTTTGAGTGGTCATTCTTCATTAGCTTACCTACGAGGGCAGCACAACAGAAGCCGCAGAGGAAATTCCGATTTAAAACGTTGTCCTCGTCAGTGAAAGGAATGACAACGTGAGTCCAAACATTGCAGTTATTGTTGTTGCATCCAATTTGCTTTTCGATGTAAGCTTCCTTGACGGACTTGAGTTGCTGGCCGACATTTTTAGTTAGCTTTCTCTTTGCCATAATAAAATGTTAATTAGTTAGTTATAATCAAGAATGTTTAAACTCCGTTAGTCTGCAAGTCGTTAGTTGTAAGTAGCGAGCGGATGTCGTCGATGGTTGTCGATGGTTGTCGATGGTTGTCGATAATTGTCAAGCGGATGGTTGTCGATGGTTGTCGTTAGTTGTCGTCGAAGGTTATTATTATTAGTATTACAAGTTATAGCCAAATGGCTGTTTCAACTGATCACATAGGAAATAAAAAAGAAAAGAAGAAAAAAAAGTTAATAGCGGTTACATAATATTGTATACATTCGGAATGCCATGATCGTTAATCCACTGACGAAGTTGAACTTTAAATTGAGATAAGTCCTTGGTACATGCTATTTCTCCTGGCAACGTGTTCCAGGCGTTTAATGCTCGATGTGAGAGCCTAGCCAAACTCACTACTTTACCGTGGGGAAACTTAAATAGTTTTAACGGGTGGCCACGATGCGTCTGAGAACAAACTTTAACATAGCACGAGGGAAAACCATCTATCCCATTAACCATTCGCCATAATGCAACAAGGTCTAGGTAATATAGCCTCTGACCCAAAGATGGTATCTTTAGAAATTCAAGCCGCTCACGATATGAATATGATCCATCCATACACATTCGAGAACCTCTACGAAGGATTGACTCTAGTCTATTGAACTCTTTCTTAGTGTTTGGAAAAACTGCTTGCACGCAGTACTCTATATGCGGGCGAACAAGAGCGCAGTAAAGCCGTTTGAAGACGTATGGATTAATACGATTAAATGCATTTTTGACGCAGTACATAGCTCGCAAAGCCTTGCTATAGGCAAACTCTGTATTTGATCGGGATTTCAATGTCCTATGCACCATGACACCCAGATCCCTATACTCCATGACGACATTAAGAATTGAAGTTCCGAGGCGAAAACGACGGTCATCGCAACGCCTTCCTAATTTCATGTGGCCGCATTTGTCAACATTGATCTTCATACCAGTAGCCTCACTCCATTGGTATATTTCATTAAGGTCTTCCTGCAGGGAAATGCCAAGCGGATCAATATCATCTACAGACCATATTTTGAGGTCGTCAGCAAAAGCAAGACAGGGACTCTGAATTCGCAGCAACAAATCGTTAAGGAACACAATAAACAGCAGAGGTCCTAGTACGGTACCCTGAGGAACACCACAGTAAACGCGTCTGGAAGTGGAAAGATGGGTGCCAACTCTCACCCTAAAGAAACGATTACGTAGGAAATCTTGAATCCAATTACACAACATTACAGGAATGCCGTAGTTAAATAGTAATGCTACCAAGCTCTCATGCGGCACCCGATCGAATGCTCTTGAAAAGTCAATGAATACCACATTAATTGATTGGCCGCGACTGACCGCCTCAACCCACATTTCGCGTGAAGTCAATAAGTTTGTTAAGCAGGAACGACCAGGGAGGAAACCGTGCTGAGAAGACGACATTATTACGAGTTCCCTCAAGTGATGCCTGATCCGGGTGGCGATCAACTTTTCAAGCACTTTGCATAGAGAACTAGTCAGGCTGATTGGTCTATAGTCAGTACAAGCCGTTGCAATGGTTTTCTTTGGGATCGGAACTACGATGGCAGTTTTCCAGACTTCAGGAACACATCCACTGGTCAAACTGTTCTCAAAAATAGTAAGAAGGGAAGGAGCCAAATATCTAGATAAATTCTTCAAGAGAAACGGAGAAATGTCATCAGGGCCAGTAGAGCTAAATGGGTCAAGCTGATCAAGCTGACTTACAATCTCACTAATCGTTACTGGAATAAAACGCGAAGATTGCTTTAATGCTAAACCATGCGAAGTGATAGAAGCTCTTTGTGAATTATTTGCCGGTATCGAAAAAGACGTAGCAAGGCATTCCACAATACCACTCTGAGAAGTTATCATACATCCCTCCGCATTAAGGACATACTTGATTTCTGTATTAAGGGTTCTGTTGCGACGAACATAGGCCCAGAATAGTTTTGGATTTCGTGTTACATTATTAGCGATAGACGATTCGAATGCACATCGTTTTGTTGCTTTCACTCTAGTACAAAGATTTCGAACATATTTATATCTGGCAGAGAAACTAGATTCAGAACGCTGAAGCTTCCATAAACAATTTCTTGAACTTATTAGTTGTCTGACGTTGGAATCTATCCATGCAGGTGACTTAGCAGCATAAGAGGATTCGCGCATAGGGGCAAGAATATCAGATAATTTATGTAGGTAATCAGTGATCATATTCAATGATAGCTTGTCCGTGTTCATAAAAGTACACGGGAATTGGTTGTAAACTCTCAAAACATCTTCTCTTCTCACTTTCGACCAATGACGTTTGTAAGTTTTTGAACAAGGTGGACAGAATCTGGAATAAGGGACAGCCGTCAAGGAGAGCAAGCAGTGGTCACTACTTCCTAAAGGAGGGAGATGATCAACTTTGATTATGTCTCCTACATATCTGGAAAACACCAGATCAAGTACCGAATCCGATCTTGAAGTTAAGCAAGTTGGCTCTTGTACATGCTGAATCAGCATGAGTTCCTCAGCAAGGAACTCAGATATTTCCCTTTCCGTGGAACTACCATCAGAAAAGACATAGTCTGACCATCTAGATCGTGGAAGATTAAAATCGCCCAAAAGAATAAAGTGAGGGGAGGAACATACCGATTGTAGAATAAGTTTTAGTTGATCAGTGTCTGCAATTACTGACGGAGATCGATACACGACGCAAAAATTCATACTGGTCGCTGAGTGATCAATACGGAAGCATAGAGTCTCAAACGACCCACAAGGGTCACAAATATTCAACACCTCAGATACGAGGAAATTTTCTCTGACATACGCGGCGACACCGCCACCTCGCCTACCTGATATCCTGTCGCTTCGTATAAGGCGAAATCCAGGAATGTTCACAGTGGTATCGACAATATATTGATGCAACCAGGATTCAGCAACGCAGAAAATGTCATACGAATGAGAAAGCATGTGATACTTCAACTCCACTATTTGAGCAGGCAAACTACGAAGATTAGAATACCCAATCGATAAATAGCGTGTGGGTTGTGGTAAGGGATTACTAGGAACGGTGAATAATTTGTTGAATGAAACTAAGTGTCCCAGATCAGAATTGAAACTAACGCTATTGAAGAGTTGCGATGAATGACTGTTGAAACTACCTTTTCCAGACGAAAAGGTAGTTGTCGTTGGTTGTCGTCGAAGATTGTAGTTTGATTGTTTTACAATCTTGGTGGATAAGATTTTCCGCGAGCGAAGCGAGCGGAACTGAAATCTGGAATGTAATTTGTGTATGTTATTTTATCTCAAACTTTTTTTAAGCTTATTAAGATTTAATTGAAGATTGTAGTGTTTTAGCTTTTGCCGATGATGTAAAGGTATGAAAATTGATTAAAACCAACAAGGATCGAAACGACTTTCAAAATATACTAAACATTGTTTATCGATGATCTTTAAACACTGGAATTGTATTGAATATTAAAAAGTGTGCACATGTGAGATTAGGTCATAGCAATGTGAGTCAAGAATATTTTATTGGCAATGAGTTTGTTGTTTCCACGCAGTCCGTTCTGGATCTTGGTATAATTGTTCAAAACAATCTGAAAACACGTGCTAACACTGATAGGATTTGTAACGCAGCAAGAAGAATGACCTATATTGTCAAAAATTGCTTTAAAGACCCATATCCCGTTTGTGTTGTGCGTTTATATAATGCTCTTATAAGACCGATATTAGAATATGTGTCGCCAGTAGTCTTTCCGTGTACGCGTACAGAACTTGATCAATTAGAGCGCATACTTCGACGGTTTACGAAATTATGTCCTTAGGTACGATATCTTCCATATGAGGCACGAATAAAAAGTTTGAATATGCCGACAGTGCGTGAAAGGTTCCTTCTTTTCGACCTTCTAGCTATGTATCGACTAGTTAATAAAGATGAAAATTTTCCAGCAAATAGAGTTGAACTCAATGAACGGGATGGACGTAGAGGGCACTCGAAAGTACTAGTAGTACATGAGCACGGAAAATACCCTCGTCATTTCCGACTGTCTCATCGAGCGGTGAATGTTTGGAATCGTCTTCCAGTTGATGTCGTTGCGGTGCATACAATCAATGAATTTAAATCCAATATAAAGAACTGGATTCGAAATGAGAACGAATGGTGGTTGCTGCAGTACCCATGGTTCTGATATATATTCTGAATGATTTTTTTGATTTTTTTTTCTTGTATTAATTTGTTTTTTTCGTGAACGGTCAAAACAGCCTTATGGTTATGACCTGTAATTTTTTTAATAATAATTTATTATACATAGACAAAGGGTTCCCGCAAATGGGCCCGTAAAATTTTTTAATTATTGTCAATTACAGGGGCGGTGGATAGCTGATCGCGCACCGCGGACACACCGAGAAATCATCTTAGCCATTATTATTCCCATTTAGCTTCGCATTTTATTGATTTCGTCATTGTAAGAGGTGTCATGGCTCATTGTCAAGCTATGACCTGTAATAATAATAATTATTATAACAAAAAAATGACGCCGCGATCAAATAATTCAAGTCAGTGATGCAACCACATGTTCATCTCTATAATTTGCTTTGGAGAAAGGAGCGTCGAATTGGTTGACAACAAAACAAATCAAAGCATACGGGTTCCGTTTATCCCCACACGAGTTTAGGGACGCTGTGAATGGTCGATATGGACTAAAACCTACGGATGCACCTGCACATTGTAGTTGTGGTACTAAGAATAGCACAGTTCACTCGCTCTCGTGGGGTAGAGGCGCACTCACAATCATAAGGCATAACCTAATACGTGACACACTTGCCAACCTTTTGACTGAAGTCACTCCGTGTGTCGCAATTGAGCCCGTGCTGAGTCTTATAGATCCCTCCATTCAGTTCGAGTCAGCTACAACTTCACATGATAGTGGAGCGAGACTTGATGTCGTGTGCACGGGTCTGTTCGGAAGACGAAGCGAGCGCGTCTTTATGGACGTCGCTGTATTCACTTGTTATGCTGCTTCTTATTCTGAGAGATCACCTTTATCAGTCCACAACTATCACAAGTCGCGCGAAAACGCCCGTTACCTTGAACGTATTGTAACTGTGGAGAGGGCCCAATTCACACCGATAGTGTTTTCATCTTCTGGAGGCGTTGGAAAGACCGGAGATTGCATTCTGAAGGCATTAGCCAGGATGTTGGCCAATAAGCGCGAAATAGACTATGCGACGTGTATCGCACTTATCCGACGAAGGATAAGTTTCTCCCTTGCGCGATCAACTTCTATGTGTCTTCGCAGCCCCCGCTCTGCATTTCACCGGTTCGAGCACGGACAGCAAATCCATTCGGGGATAATTAGTCGTGGATCCGCTACGGATGGCTGAGATTTTAATGAAGAGTCTTAAATTTAATGATTATATTAGGGCCCATTTGCGGGTAACTTTTTGATTGTAAATTTTAATTGTATTATTTTTGTTTTATAAAAAAACTTGTGCATTTAAAAAAATAACAAAAAAATATAGCAAACAGAAGCAAATGAGCTACAAGACCGTGTCGCTTACAATACAATAAAATAAAAATTAAATTGATAAAATAAAATAAAAAAACATCAACAAAAAAATAAAAATTAAATAAATAATTAAATACTACAATAAAATAAAAATTAAAATGATAAAATAAAATAAAAAACATCAACAAAAAAATTCAATCAAATAGTAGTTGCAAATTCCTTCTTTCAGCTTCGATGGCTTTCTTGATAGCATCACTAGATATACTACTAGAGACATCAAGGCACTTTAGTGCATTCCACCCGTTAATTACCCTGGTTGCAAATCGATGGTGAACAGGAATACTTGTAGTTGGCTTTATTAATTTACACACATGCCCACGAGTTTCTCGTCTATCATTCACGGATAATAAGCTAGAAAGACCGCCAAAGCCATCGAAAACAATTTTGACTGCAGTTGATAAATCAATGGCCGATCTGCGATATTTCAATGTGCCGACACGTAGAGATGTCAAACGTTCAGCATATCTCAAATTGGAGAAATTCGGAATCATTCGTGACCCTTTACGTAACAAGTTCTCAATGTCACGGGATTCCCTTAAAGTCTGTGGATAAGTTACAGGTAAACCGTATTCAAGGATGGGAAGAATATAAGAGCAAAATAGTCGCTTGAACATTGATGGACTTATCCGATCAAAAGACTTGAAAAACATCCATAAAATACGATAGCCTCGATTACAAATATATCTAGTGTGGACATTAGTTTTTAAGCTACTGGTCATCATCACACCAAGATCTTTGAATTCACCTACTCGGCCTATCTGAATCGAACCTATCTGATAGGATGAGTTTAGTGAATAACCAATGAACATATGCGCACATTTAGAGGGGTATACCCTCAAACCATATTCCGCTGACCATTTTTCTAGACATGTCAGATCATCTTGAAGGATCTTAATGTCCCTTCCGTCTCTAATAGGCCACCATATCTTAACATCATCAGCATACATAACGACATCAGAACGAATGACAGATGGGAGATCATTGATATAGACAATAAAACGAAGTGGGGAGATAACATCACTCTGTGAAACGCTAGAATGAATAGCGAATGAGGTGGACATATCTGCACCTGCACGTACTTTGAAAGAGCGTGAACTTAAGTAATTTGCAATCCAGGCGACATACATAGGACAAACATTAAGTGACCTCAATTTGTGAATGAGTCGATCATGCGGAACTGAATCAAAAGCATGAGAGCAATCTACAAGAAGTACATCAGATTGAACTCATTCATCTAATGAAGACTGCCATGCGTTTGAAGAAACCAAAAGATTACTTATTGTTGATCTATTTGGTCTGAATCCGTGTTGTGAGTCAGTGAGTTTACCATTGCTTTCCAAATCAGAGGATATGTTTTTGACTATTAATAATATTTTTTTATTATTATTAATATTATTACATTAATATAGGTTCCCGCAAATGGGCCTTAATTTACAATTTTAAAGAAAAAACCTCACCAAGCCAGTTTTAATATTCAAAAAGTCACTAAATTATTCTTCATTGATTAAACATAAATCCCTTTGAGGACGATTTATGGACGCTGATCGAGGACGCTGATTGAGCTCCACGGACACATCGAGAAGTCATCTTTGCAAGGATAACGTTGATGCCACTACGTAATCTGCTTATTTCATCGTTGTATGAGCTGTTGTGACTCCTTGCCAGGGAGCCCGCGATTCTCTTTAACAGGATTGCCGCTTCCGTACCCGCACCACCGAGCATCGAAAATACTACGGGAATAAATGACGCATGCTCTATGCTATTTACTCTCTCAAGATACTTCATTTTCTTCCTTAGTTCATGATATTCGAAGCATGGTCTGATACTCTTACTGGAGTTAGGGAGCGTATGCGTTGAACACGCAGATATCAAGGAAAGTACACTCCGTTCTGTTTCCAAAGATTCCGGAACTTGATATGTCAAGTCTCGCTTCACGATCAATAGTTGTACCGTGATTTTGGAAGCATATTTCATCATGCAGAGGGGATAGTTTTGGCTCGATTGCTACGTTACGACAACATTCGGATAATCTATTCGCTAGAAAATCACGGACGGCATCGTGTATCATTGATGGCAAGCCGCCTAAAGGGCACGAGAAAGTGTGTGATATCGAGTTTTGTTCTTTACATTGGCAGTATTTCGGTGATGAGGGATGGAGAAATCCGTATCTGGTGGCTAGTGCATCTTGAAAGACTGTATTACTTATTCTGGAAGAATAACTGTTTGTTGGGTATGTTGACAACCACGAAGATGATCCAGATACTGATGCATGCTCGATGGCATTCTTGAGAGTAGGGTCGACCTGATTTATAATGTCATTGCGATTCATCCTTTCCGCTTTTAAACGGTTAGCACGAATTTCTTTACATAATCTGTTTTGATTATTTATTAGATCTAGCCCCGTAACGTCTCCTAAACATGGCTCGCACACCATACGTGAAGCGTTATATTCTTGGTCTACTGAACGCATAGGGTCTTTAACGCCGATACCACCATCTCTCAAAGTCATGTTAAACACCCTCCATAGAACTTCATTTGTTTCAATGTCAATTCCAAGTAATTCAGTTATAATCGATCTTATCGATTGTGCCAGCGCCTCAAACCACTCAATCGAGCAATGACATGATTGTTGCATATGCATCCATTTTTGTTGAAGAGATCTTATGAGAGCAACGAAAGCGATCTGTAGCTCTGAACGACCGATTTGTGTGAGACGAGTAACTGTCTCGATCAACGAACGTACATCAGATTGAATATGCTCTTTTACAAAGTCATCCTTTCCAATAGGAGACCCCAATATAGACACGCCATCCATGTCAACAGAAATTTGAAGGTCATCAAATAAAGCGTAGAGCGTTTCAGCTATACATCCATTTTCCGTATAGTCGACATTTCGCCGGATTAACGAAGAAACCATATGACGGTCCAATTTTTCGTAGCAGTTCAAACGCCATCTTCACTGTATCAGGATCACCGACCATATTGCCGTCATCAGCATACCAGCATTGGAGCACATCAGGATACTCCGCAGATATCTTTTGTATCATAGGAAGTGTAGCTGCAGCATAAGCAGACATCGATAAAACATCTCCCTGTGTAAATCCTTCTTGGGATAGTATGATTTTATTCCCAATTGTCAATGACGTCGGGTTTCTATAAAGGTTTGACAGAACATTCGATAGCGCTGGGCATATTTGTGGCATGTTGGCCAGGGCAGTTTTCCTGTTGATTCGATTAAATGCATTATCTGCATCAATAGTCAAGACCACCGAATTTGGTTTACTCGATAACAAATCACGTAAGGCATGGACTACACATTCAGTACCTGCGCGCTGACCAGCACAAAACTGTGTTTTACCGCATATCTGTTGTAGCTGTGGCCGTGCAACATCAAGTATGACTTTCGATACGATACGTCTTGAGACATCACCTATTCCAATTGGACGCGCACCCGGATTCTTACTTAATGCAATAATATTACTTAATACAAATAGAGGTAATCAAGAGGAACTGTAATGTTATCAGATTTCGGTTATGTTCCTAGACCCAACATAGTACTGGAATCAAACACGTGCTAATGACATATTTTCTTTTTTGAAATTTGATTATATAGTATCTTATTCTAATACTTATCCATCCATAAAAATTTTCCGCTAATGATTTTAAGTTTATTTTTAATATTATTGCCAAAAATACTTTACTCTCAATATTATTGGCACATACACCTGTATGCTCTATTCGAAAAAGACTGAAGCACCCTGTATGGGTGGATGCGTCCCTACGATCTCTTCTAGTTAAACGAAATCGCGCCTTCCTAGATTTCAAACGGGGTATTAGATCTTTCTCTTCATACAAGGTTATTAGAAATAGAGTCACTTCGATTAAACGAAGTAAACGTCATACCTATTGACGTAAACCAAAAGATGGTTTTATTTGACAATCTAGAACAAACAAAAATTTATAGTTATAATGTCATATCATCTTCATCCACTATGTAATCGTTGAAACGGCTTGGCATTTTACGCAAGCGTTGGCTACGCCAGACCCGTAGACGTTGTTGATTTCTAACCGTTTCGCTGACCATTGTTTGTTGATAGTCATCAGAATGTTTTGGTTCACTCACTATCTTGTCCGCTTCCACTTTCGTCTGGTTTTGATCAATCTGTGGCTCGCTTTGGGTGTTGTCTCCTGATACATTGTAATTGGTCGCTTTAGTTAGTTCCGTAGTCCGTGTGTATGTTGTCTCTGAGTTTGACTCGTTAGATATATCTGGAAACGGTGTGTAATCATCAGCGTAAGGAGCCAATTCGGGGCCTGTGTCAACTGTCAGGCCCCGAATTGTCGCAATCAAACAACATCTTGTGATTTTAACGAAGCCGAAATTATCCCAACAACTGTTACTGCAAGCTATCCAACAATTGATTCTGCGAGCAATTTAGCAATTAATACAGCCAGAAACACCGTATCCACGCTAAACTCAAATTTGTTACAACTCGATGAATTATCAGTAAGAATAAATGCCATTTACTACGAAGTAATACACTGAAGACCGAATTTATTCTACTTACCTAAATGCAACCTCACAAGGACATTTATCGAATTAATGACGTCTCAGCTTGTTATTTTCAACAACAACATGGCTAAGGCAAACATCTCATTAAAAATAATGACGATTTTGCCATAACTGATTCTTCGGAGAATTTAATCCCGCAAGGTAAGTGTCCTGAGAAAAACCCTTGAAGGAAGGATAATGATGTGGAAAGATGGCGATATAAAAGCACTTCTTATCGAAGCACGTTTTCTTCAACAAAATGACAGCCCCTGCCAACGACGGACTCAGATAGGAACAGATAAAATTTTGCAGAATATCATAAAACTAACACATAACGGAAAATTTAAAGCGGCGATGCGTCTACTCAGTAGTGGCTGGGAGAATTCAAGGATATTGCAGTTATCTGATAAATGTCAGGATATAACGGTATTTAAGAAGCTAAAAAGTCTGCATCCGAAACCATCCCTATTAGACGTTAAATGTCTTCTTCATTCAGATATTGATGGATGTCCTCAGTTTAGCGATGTAATTTTTCGGAACATTAACGCAGATGATGTTCAAAGAGCCTCTAAACGAACCAACGGATGTGCAGGTCCTTCCGGACTGGATGCAAATCATTAGAGGTCAATGCTGACTCAAGACGAACCTGAATCCAGAAATCTTGCAGATCAGGTAGCGGAATTTGCAATTCGCATTGCTATTGGCATAATAGATGATGTCCAACTCGAAACATAAAGGTATGCAGATTAATACCCCTAGATAAGTGTCCGGGAGTTCGACCTATTAGAATTAGGCAAGTCCTTCGTCGCATCGTCGGTAAAATAATTTCAAGCCGTATACGCAAGCAAGTAATAACATTTTCAGGCAAAACACAGCTATGTGCAGGTCAACGCTGCGGCACTGAGTTCGGAATACACTCTATACGAAATGAATATGAGAGATCTGATGAACACTGTATTTTAATGCTGGACGCTGAAAACGCATTAAAAGGCATCAACAGATCAATCGAACTCGAGAATATGATCAAAGTATGCCCAAGTCTGTCGACAATCCTTGCAAATTGTTATTCCTCTCCTTCTACATTATCTGTACACAAAGATATAATTATCTCTGAGGAAGGGTTCATCCAAGGTGATCCCCTTGCAATGCGTACATACGCAGCTGATTCACTGCCGCTAATTCAAGACCTCAGAACTAGATTTCCTGGTATTGTTCATCGGTGGTACGCAGTCGACGGAGTATGCGTAGGGCGCTATGAAGATTTGTTATCGCTGTGGGACTATATCTACGATATAAGTGCAAGATACTGATTCCATTTAAATCCTTTAAAATGTACCATCTTAATACATCAGGGATCTTTATTCAGGGAAGGCGAATGTTTCAAACAAAGAGGAGTACAAGTGTCAACTCGTGGTGTTAAGCTACTAGTCAGTTTTATAGGAGAATCAGACTACATAATGGAAAACGTTGAGAAAATGACTGAAAAGTTGGTTGTTCAAATCGAAACACTGAGAGAATTGGCCTTGATAGACAGTCAAGTCGCTTTTACAATGCTTACTAAAGGCCTACAATTCCGATGGACGCACCTAAAACGCACCTGTTTATTAAACCCAGTATGGCTCTTCCGACTGGACACTGCACTTTTTAATAATCTTGTACCTGCTATAACTGGTAAGATCAATCTTAATCAACAGTGGGAATCAATCTGCAACTACCGATTGAACTAGGTGGACTTGGCATAATGAAACCTAGTGTAAATACAATAACAGAATATGAAAACTCCAAACGTATGTGTGTCCCCTTCTTTAATGTTGAAGCAGCTCTATGGGATGATGAACAGCAACACATATCCTGCAAAATTAAACAATAGAAAAAAGTAGCACAAAAAGTGCAAGCACACACGCTATAAGCAGCTTAAATTTGACACAGCAGAATTTACTCAAACACATCGCCGATGCTCCCGGATATTCACTGCGGTTAAGCAGTTTTCCTTCCATCTACTATAAACGCGTCCTATCAAGACAGCAATTCCAAGACGCACTTGCAACACGCTTCGGATGGAGTCCAAACTATATTCCCGACAAATGCACTTGTGGCGAAAAACTCAATATCTCTCACGCCCAATCGTGTAAAATAGGAGGAATCCCCATCATTCGACATAATATTATACGCGATGTAATTGGTTCAGCTCTAAAGGATGTATGCTATAACGTATTAACCGAACCATGTCTTACACCAGTTCCTGAAGGGATGATTTTTGAGAATGATTCTACCACAAAGGATAGATCTGCTAGGCTCGATTTAGTATGCAACGGTCTTTTTGGCGATTCGACGGAGCGGTCCTTCTTGGACGTCTGTGTTTTCAATCCACTTGATCAGTCTTACGCTTTGAATATGCAGAGTTCACATACCTATCATGAAAACAGGAAACGGAGTAAGTACTTAGAGAGAGTTACAAAACTCGAATGCGCTGGATTAATTCCTCTCACTTTCTCTACTGTAGAAAGCATAGGCCCATCTGCCAAAAATATGTTGACGATCATCGCAAGCAAGCAAGCCCGAAAGCATGGATCGACATACAGCGAGTGTGTAACTTCACTGCGAGCAGACGTTTCTTTCGCCCTCGCAAGATGCTCGTCCTTAGCATTACGTCGGTCTTCGGTCAGACAAATTCATTAACAATTAACTACAATCTTAATATTGTAACCTTCAACTAATTTAACCTATCATAATATATTGTATATATAATACGTTTTGTGTTAAAGCCCATTTGCGGGAATTCCAAATGTAAATCTATTTAATAAATATTTTCTCATTATTATAACAAACAGAAGCAAATGAGCTACAAGACCGTGTCGCTTACAAAACATGATAAAATAAAAAATAAAAAACATCAACAAAAATATTTAAACAAATAGTAGTCGCAAATTCCTAATCTCGGTTTCGATGGCTTTATTGATAGCATCACTAGATATACTACTAGAGATATCAAGGCACTTTAGTGCATTCCACCCGTTAATTACCCTGGTTGGAAATCTAACATCTTAATCTGATTTGTTTTCACAGCAGTATTTGGTGGTTACTTTCCTTCTTTTTCTGTTGGTTTACAGCATTTGGTTGTTTAATACTAACTCAATAATAATAAAAAATTATTTCTATATTATTAGGAGATGAAAATGCAAAACAGAAGAGGACCCAATACAGACCCTTGCGGGACACCGGCATAAACTGGATAATGATCGGAAAGAGTACTGTGCTAATGCTCGGAAAGGGTATTGTATGGACAGCTTCGACTTGATGATATTCCTAATCGATTTAAATAATCGCTGAACTCTCTCGCAACAAATGCTGGGCCACGATCGGAGTGAATCATCGCGGGCATTCCAATCATGAAGAATAATTTCTCAAGACATGCGATGACTGTTGATGTCGTCATGTTAGAACATGGAAAGGTGAATGGAAACCTCGAGAACTCGTCGATTACGACCAAGATATAACGGTTGCGTGTTGATGATGGAATCGGTCCTTTGAAATCTAGTGATAAGCGCTCGAATGGTTGGCATGCTTTTATCAAGGCGTGATCGTTTGGCTTAAAGAATCTTGGTTTAAGCCGAGAGCAAACGCCACAATTTTTGACGATGTTTTTGATGTCCTCGACAGAACATGGAATATTCCGACTACGGATAAAGTGGTACAACCTTGTCACTCCCGGATGACATAATGATTGGTGCAGAAACTTAGTATGGGTCAACACATTGTTGCTGGTCAATCCACAATATTGTCGGGACAATGCATCAACGACTGTATTGTCTTTCCCCGGCCTATAGAAAATTTCATATTGATACGGGGCCAACTCAATGCGCCATCTTACAAGTTTCTCATTCTTTATAGTGCTTTTGTGTCGGTCGTTGAATATGAACGAAACACTCGCTTGGTCTGTAATCAGTTGAAATTTTCGACCCAGCAAATAATGTCGCCAATATTTGAGGCATTCAACGATCGCAAGGGCCTCTTTTTCAACTGATGAATATGTCTTGGTAGCCCCTTGTAATGTTTTCGAAAAGAAAGCAAGCGGCTGCCCATCTTGAGAGAGTACTCCTGCAATGGCATTCTTTGATGCATCCGTCTTGACAATGATCATTTTCGAATCGTCAAATACTTTTAGGACAGCTTCCGCGATCTCTTGTTTGATTGAGTTGAATGCATTTGCTGCATTTGTAGTTAGGGGGAATTCGTGCGTCTAGAAGAGGGTGGATTTTCTCTGAAAAGTTTGATATCCACCTGGAATAATGGGCACACATGCCGAGAATCCTTCTAAGGTCTGTAACATTCCTAGGCTGTTCCGTGGTTGTAATAGCTTTTGTTCTATCAGGGTCGGGTCGTATGTTATTGTGTGTTACCAGGTAGCCGAGCAAACAAATCGACGTGAGACCGTACTTACATTTACTTTCGTTCAAGGTTAGTCCATACTTAACAGTAGTATCTTTGAATAGACGTAGGTTTACATCGTGATCGCCTTTATCTGTACCGCATACGACAATATCATCCAAATATGCAAATGTACCCTTCAGCGATTCGGCTTCTATCATATTAACTATGATTCTCTAAAAGACGGCCGGGGCATTTGTTAATCCAAATGGAACCCGGTTAAATTCGAAAAGCTTGCTCATTGCTTCGAAGGCGGTGTAACACTTCTCTGACTCTCGCATTGGCACTTGGTGATACGCGGACGTCAAATCAATCCGGCTGAAGAACGTATACGTAGCGATACGTTCAATAGTATGGTCAATCCTGAGAAGTGGATATGCATCTAGTTCGGTGAACTTTTTAATTGTCATCGAATAATCCACCACAAGTCTTTGCTTCCCTGATGGATGTGAAACTACCACTACTTGCGCTCGCCAGGGTGACTGTTTGTGACGAATAATTCCTACGCGCAATAATCTCTGAACTTCACGATCGATGAAATCGGAATGCAAGCGGCTGTACTTCCTTGATTTGACAGCAATGGGGCGACAACCTGGTGAGAGCGTGTTAAATAAACTCGGCTCTTCTATCCTCATGGAATCTAATGCGACTAGAGTCAACTTTGGAGTATGAGAACTGAGGGATAGTGTCACGGTTTTGAATCCGGATAGAAAGGAATGTCGCAAAATGACATTACAACACAAGCATGGAAGGCATAGAAACTTAAAGTCATGATACGTTCGTCCTTGAATCATCGCGTTTGCAAGGCAATATTTCATAACAGTAGACGATTTGTCTGTGGCGGCCATCGTTATGGCATTGTGACATGAATGTGTAGTCAATCTCAACCTCTTTGCAACTGAAGCATTTATAAAATTCGTCGAACTCCCGGTGTCAATCAACGCTCTCATATTATGATCATTTACCTTAATGTTTACGATCAAACGTCTTAGGTCGTTATTTATACTAGCGAGCATGGCGCCAACAGCCTCAAACTCCGAATCTTCAGTATCGAGTCATTCAAATGATAGCGATCAGTTACTTTCATCTGATATTATAGATCCCCCGTATATTATCCAGTGTCGAATTCTCTGTTCTGGATGTATTCGATGAGCTTAGAAAATCAAAACCTTCGTTCATTAGTTGTTCTGATTTTATACTATCGATCGTATTGCGAGAGGCTGCATCAGCACTATGCTTTCCGCTTTGGCTTATTTACCGTTGCTCCATAGATTAAGGAATTTTATCTTTTGAGTGGAAAAAGCCACCGTTAAGCCAATTTTCAAGAAAGATTCAAGATCTGCTGCTGGGAATTATAGACCAGTGAGCTTGACTTGTGATGCATGCAAGATTCTGGAAATGCTAATTTTGCGCTCTCTGACATTATACCTAGAAAAATATTGAATTCTAAATGTTCATCAACATGGTTTCCGACATGGGTGGTCCACTACTACTAATTTAGTTAGTGCACGGGCTAGCTGATGTGATTCCTTTAAGGTTGGATACGGAGTTGACATTCTGCTTTCGATTTATCAAAGGCCTTCGATAGGGTTAATCATACCATTTTAATTAGTAAATTATTTGATGTGGGCATTAGAGGTAGTATTCTTCGATGGTTAAATTGTTTCCTCCAAGATAGGTTATTTGCGGTAAAAGTTAAAAACACTTTATCACGTTGGCGAACAATGTCGAGTGGCGTACCTCAAGGTTCAGTCATAAGTCCTACTCTGTTCAACATATATGTCAATGACATATGTCATGTCAATTGCTCATTTTCGATGTACGTTGGTGATATCAAAATTTGGAATGGTATTCGGGATCTTTCAGATCATAACGGGCTTCAGAAGGACATAGATTTCATACACTCGTGGTGCAACTCACATGATATAACTATTAACATAGAAAAGACCTATCATATGCATTTAGGTCAGTTGATGTACTCTGGCTCGTACACTTTAGGCGGTGCTACCATTAAGAATGTTGATCAAGTCAAGGATCTCGGTATTATATTATCTAATAATCTGTCATCGGGTCCTCATGTAAGATATATTGTAAGCAAATGTCAACGCATCCTAAGGCTACTACGAAGAATGCTAGGTTCAATAGATGTTAAATCATTTAGGGTGCTGTTCACATCGTTTGTCCTTTCTCATATGCTATATGCTTATCAGCAGTCTTTTCGCAATCTAAGGGTGATTTGCGTTTACTTGAAAGCATTCTCCGTAAAGCTAGCCATATGGTTTCTTCTATTCGAGATATTCCCTACCATCAGAGACTAGACGTTCTAGGCATATGCGATGTTGAGACGTCCTTAATTTAAGCAGATTTGATGTTGGTGTGAAGAACACTGCACTCTTCTAAGCACGTTTTAAACTCTCTATTTACACTTTCTGCTAATGAAAATCTACGAGGACACAAGCATAAACTGGTACACAAACTGGGACCGAATAATTTTGGGATCTCGCAAGACACCGGTTCCTGACCGCCACTCTGTCCACGCTGAGTTTATCCGAGTCGCGATTTTTGTATGAAGATCGCCGTATGATGCAATGGTGCATCCACAGTATATGAATGTTAACGTCCGAATGAGGTCTTGCTCCTCGATCCTGATCGTAAGTATATCGTTAGTATACGTCGTTAGATAGTCGGTATTTCTTTGTTTATAAACAAATCCATGATATTTCGAATCATCGCATTGATTATAATATGTTCCAATATTTTCGCTATCGCTGCGTTCCCCTCATACCCTCTTACTCCACGTTCCCAATTACTCCAACAACTTCGATCTCCGATCCTTCCTCGTCGCCGCCCCACTCGCCTGGAATCAACTCCCTCTCGACGTCCGCCGCGCTCCCTCCTTTATTACATTCAAACACCTCCTCCGTTCACACCTTCTCGACACATGATTTACATTTTTGTTTTGTTGTGGTCATGTAAGCGTGCGCTGGCACACATTTGCCACGCTAAATATATCTTTTTTCGGACTTTGAGGCATAGACCAAACTGTTTGAGCCTGGTACTCCGTGGCTTAACCTGGTTTGGAAGGTAATTCCTGTCAATATACGCTATCATAACGTCGTCAGCATTTAGTAATGTACAAGGCATCTGTTTGTTTAGGTCGTGCGTCACCGCATTCATAACAAGAATGAATAGGACTGGTGAAAGTGCCGATCCCTGATGTACCTCTACGATGATGGGAAATCTTTCGAACATTCAATTGGTGCGAACACGCTACTAGTAGGTCTTTTATATAAAAGCCTGACCCACTCAACAACCTCTTCCGGCATTTTGTGGCATCTCAACGCATACCAGATAACCCCGTGTGGGACGCGATCAAAAGCCTGTTCGAGATAAAGAAAAGCAATGTGGATGGATTTTTGTTTTTCACGGTGTTTCTCAAGAAGGCGTACTCGATGAAAAACGTCAATAGTACCGCAACTTTTGACGAAACCACGTTGGCTTATAAACAAACCATGATATTTCGAATCCTCGCATTGATTACAATATGTTCGAATATTTTCATGGTGTGCGAGAGGAGACGTATTGACATTACATTATTTAAATTACATTATTACATTATTTAAACGATTTTGAAAGTAAATAACATTACATAACCACATATCAACATCCAACACTTCCGCTCAGCTACCCCATCGTTTCCAATGTCCTTTCTCTATACACTGATCATATCACTATATACACTTCCCATCCCATGTAATCTTCACTCCTCGACACCCTGTCCCTCATGTTTCATTTCTGAATGATCTACATCTATCAATTCAAATAACGTCCATTAACTTACACGATGTTTTCACTCATAATCTTTCCGCACATCGCTTGCCACTATCTATATTATCTTTATCCTCTATGTGTCTTACCGTCACACCAACTCTCTCCGAATCCTCGACTGCCAGCTCTCCTATCGTGATCTCATCCACTCACGTCACTCCTTCTTTGCGGAAACGCTTTCCTTCTCGCGATCGTTGCGTCATCGTCACTAATATCACTCCTTACACCTCCTTATCTCCACAAGCACGTCTTGACCACTATATTTCCGCTTTACGCGAGGAAAACGGCGAAACATCTATCTCTATCCGAAACATCAACGGAAATTTTCAAGTTGTCCACACCCGCACCAAAATTCGATGGCGCTCCATCTCTCCTATGTACCTTCTTCGCTATTTCATTTCACAACTACACACGGTTTCGGCCTCGGCCTCCTCAACACTAGATCTATTCTCCATAAATCCGATCTTATCATCAACCTGTCAACTAAGCAATCCATCTACCTCTTCTGCCTCACCGAATCCTGGCACTCCGATTCCGACGACCTCTCAATTCGCTGTTTGCTCTCTGTCGGTTGCTCACTAGTCGAATCCGCCAGTCCCCTCAGCTCACCCAATTCTAAATTCTCTAATCATGACGGCATTGTCGCATTCGCCCGTCATCCCAGCGTCTCTTCGCAAAATCATTCCCGCTTGTTGTCCTTGCTCTTTTGAGTTACTCACTTGTCATTCTTCTAGCCCGATCACTCTGGATCTCGCCATTGTATACCGTCCTAATTCATCAGCTCCTACCTTCTTATGTTTTACCGAACTCGCTGACCTCCTTTCACACTGTTTTATGTCTTCCGTCCCTCCACTCATTCTTGGCGACTTTAACAACCGCCTCGAACGACCCTCTTCCACTGATCCATCCGGTTCATCAACGTTCTATCCAACTACAATTACAAACTCATCTCCACTGTTCCCAGTGGAGATGAGTTTGTAAGCGACAGAGACGTAGGAGCGAGCGCTCCTACGTCTTCGTAGCTTTGACCACACATCCACATATCTCGCCCAACTCTCCTGGCCCACCATCCACATCCGCATCAAACTCCACCTTCTTATCGTAACTTTTCGTCTCATCGCTGTCGGCTCCCTATCGTTCATCAACCTTCCTTTCTTAGACGACACTCACCCCACCTCCCCATCACCGCGTTTCCGTAATTCCCTCTTACTCTACTTTCCCAATTACTCTAACAACTAAGGTCTCCGATCCTTCCTCGTCGCCGCCCCACTCGCCTTGAATCAGCTCACACTTGACGTCCGCCGTGCTCCCTACTTTATTTCATTCAATGCCGCCTCCCTACCCACCTCCTCGACACATGATTTAGATTTTTTTCATGGTCATGTAAGCGTGCGCCGGCACGCATTTGCCACGTTAAAATAAATATGTTTAACAAAGCATTACATATTAATGTAATTCTTTAAATTTCATTATTTAATGTATTATATTTTATATTATATGGTATCCATTATTGCTCATGCAAAAATGTTTTTAGCAAATTTAAATGTCATCTTTACGAAATAAATTAAAAGTAGTTTTAATTGATGTTAATTTCATGCTCATATTTACGTTAAATGTAGCATTTATTCTTGTAATTATGAAAGTTGTTTTATATACTAGATTTGATTATCTTTATATTAATTTACAGTATGAAACTAGCAATTTTATATCAAAGGAGAAAAGTTGGTAAAAATTCCCACTCATATTTGTTGAATAATTGCACGGTAGGGAATTTATTTGAAAAATTTTACAAATTTTCAGTCGCTCCTAGCGACTTTCTTCAGGCAAAAAAAATCAAAAATTCAAACAGTAAAATCACAACTACACAACACATAGTGATCACATAATTGATTTTGATGGTGCTGAAGTGCTTTGCCAAGAGACGAATAAGAAAATTAGAACAATTAAGGAAGCCCTTTTCTTAAGACAAGAATGTGGCAAAGTCTTTGAAGGCAATAAAGCAGACGTTATTTTGAGATTGCCACAATACGGTTTGCAGTTGGAATAAACATGTAGTTCTTGGATTGATTTGTATTTCAATTTCATTTTGTTTTATATGGTGTTTTATTCCTTAGTGTTTTATCTATTTTATTCGTGTTTTATTATTTTAGTGCATTTTAGCCAATGTTTATCCAATTAAACTTCAATACTTGTGTTTTGAAATTTTCGGTAAAAATTTCTTTGATGTTTTTGTAAGTGTATATGTGTTGTGTAGTTGTGATTTTACTGTTTGAATTTTTGATCTTTTGCCTGAAGAAGGTCGCTAGGAGCGACTGAAAATTTGTAAAATTTTTCAAATAAATTCCCTACCTTGCAATTCTTCAACAAAGGAGAAATATGTGTAATATTTTTAAAAAGGAATACTTTATGCTTTAATGAACGAAAGACAAAAGATACGTAAATTTATTGCTTACTTTAGACTTGCTACAATCATTACATTGTCTATATATGATTAAACATGTAATTTTTATTTTCTATTCTCTTCTTACGCATATGGAGTAATGCAACTATCACGTTTTTAAAAAATGTTTTCCTCAGGTAATGTAATATTTTACTCTTTCGACGTGCTAAGATCCTAATTTAGATGTTTGGAATGGCTTGTAGCCATAATATAATGTTAAGATTTATCTGTACTTAGCGTAATTTAAAATTGTCGAAATATTTTAAATAATTGATAATTATCAATTATTGATAAATAATTATTAAAGTGGAGCTGGATTAAAGAAAAGAGGAAATTTTTTATTGATATTTCGCTAACCTCTGTTAGCATCTTCAGAAAATTGCAATTAATTTAATTTGAAAATTATAATTAATTTAATTACAATTGATAATTTTCTGAAGATGTTAACAGAGGTTAGCTAAATATCAACAAAAATGTTCCTCTTTTCTTTTATCCAGCTTTAATAATTCATATTTGAAATATATAACTTTCGAACCACGTAATTTTAATTAAACAGGGAAAACACGACAACCTTCAATGCTAGATTGGTGATTTATGCGCACTGTAGTTATTGAGATTTTCATTCTAATGAAATCCAGTCCGCTTTTTGCTCGCATCCTAATTTACGACACATCTTATTACTCTAGTAGCACATCTGAACGATGAACAAGATGCGCTACTAGATTAACATCTTTTATTGAGTTTTAATTTTCACTTATATTTTAATTACTTGGTTATTTTTGAATTTGCTGATCATTATCATCACCATTCATTATCATCACCAATTCATTATCATCACTATTTTTAGATCATCGTCTAACAGTAAATTTCGTTCTATTCAGATAATATTAGAACGTAAACCGGATTTATTTCTAATATTTTCCAAAAGAGCATCAAATTCATCGCAGCAATAGAATTTATGAGTAGAATTAGACAAAGACTCGATAACTATGTAAGTAGAAAATTACCTGCACTAATTACCTGCACCTTGTAAAAAGGATACAAAAATGTTCATACGATGAAAAATTTGGAACTGTTGATAATAAGCTTATAATTAAACAATGTACGTAAATCAATTTCCCAATTAGTAAATTTTAAATTACAATATTTAAGAGCTAAGCAATATTAAAGAGATTATTTTAAATTTCGAGAAGTGCGAAACCGTCATCGATTGCTGCGAAACCTGTCCGTGCATTTCGAATAAAATGTCAGATTCCAAGTCCGTAACACTAGGCAATGTTTAATCCTCAGTGTGCCGATCAAAGACCAACTCTGCATAGACAACGCTTTGCAGAGCTCTGTCAATGAGCTTTCTCGTGCCGGTTCACAATTGACTAAGATGAACGCCCACTATGTTCTCGTCATCCTCCGCTACTCAATCAGCCTACCAATGATTAGTTTGGCTTCCTGCTCCGTCGTTCTCTCTGCTTTCGGAGCGGAGAAATCTCAAATTTCGACTGAAAAGCGCCGGCTCCTTAGCACCATAGTAAACGTGCCACTGCACGACTATCCATGGGATCAATCCACAATAATAATCAAATTAAATGGCATTGACTTCCGAACTGCTCACGAGACAGGTACCAGCTTTCGGATCGTCAATGTGTGACTCTGACATGTTGCTGAAAATATTGATAAGGAATTGGTCGCCTCGCATGCGACAATGCCAAAACACAGACTTATTGATACCTGCACGCGATGGCGTGAGGATTTTCAAGCGGCCGTCCCATCGGAACCAAAATATCAGAAGCGGTGGATGACCGACTACTACAACGCATGTTACCAGCATTTGCCATATAGAGCAACGATCCCGGCGTCGCGAGCACGTTTGATTGATGTTGCCTCAAAGTGCTAGGGCGCAATTCTAGAGCCTTTGTCTATTGCCTTTGCAGGCGCACGCATGGATGACCAATCCATATCCTTAGTTGCGGCATAGGCTGGGTTTTCACTGTAGCGAAACTTATCAATTCATATCTGGACAAGAGGTTCTCAGGAATAGTATACACGCTCTTAAATTTTATACATGATCATCGCGCGACCATCGTAACTCGGCCGTGAACGAGCTTCTGCGCCGCACTCTAGCTGCCGCTGGCATCTCATCACGCCTCGAGCAGACGGGTTTGGCACGAAAAGACGACGACCGGCCTGATGGAGCCACGTATAAAAGTTTGAGAGATAAACACATACAATTATTATGAACATGACAAAACACAAGACTACATAGACAGCTACGAAGACAAAGACATTTACAAAGATAGCTACGACCGATTTTAACCTTGCTTAACTATTAGTACACTGCTCGACAGACGACTGCTACGTCTGGACAACAATCACCTGAGATAACAGTAAATCTGAAGAAGACTTCCTCTAAGAATTTTTGGCCAACAAACTAATCCGCAATCTCTTAAATAAGCACATATCAACCACCAAAACGCCCACACAAACTAGCCCGTCGTTTCCGATGTCCTTTCTCCACTAACTGATCCTATCACCATATACACTTCCCATCCCATGTAATCTTCATTCCCCAGCACCCCCGTACCGTCCATCCTGTCTCGTTTCTCAATAATGTACATTCATCAATCAAAATCATCTCGACCAACATCTACGATCCTTCCACTCATATATTTCCTCACATCGCTTGACACCCTCTATATTAGCCATATCATCTATGTCTTCCGCTGTCGAACCTACTCCCTTCATATCCTCAACTCCCAGCTCTTTTATCGTGACATCACCCACTTACCTCACTCGTCCTCCTTAAAGGAAACGCTTTAATTCTCGCGATCGTTGCGTGACCGTCACAAATAACACTCCTTGTACTTCCTGATCTCCACAAGCATGTCTCGACCACGATGTTTCCGCCTTTAGATTCATAATCTCGTCTCTTGTTATTGCGAATAAACCATCATTTTTAAACGACATCTCTCATGTCGCATTCACCCGTTCACTGTCCTCTCCCAACGATTTAAACTAATGTCTTCTTTAAATACTCGCATTTTCCTCGATCGCACCCCTTACGAAATCGCTCAACTCTTTTCTGCCCGCATCAAAAAACGCCGTCGTGAGGAAAAACTTCGAAACTTTTTTCATCAAAAGCATCGACGGAAATTTTCAAGTTATCCACACCCGCCCCAAAATTTGATGGCGCTCTATCTCCCTCTGTGTCTTCTTCGCTAAACCCTTTCACCACCACACACAGTTTCAGCCTCGACCTCCTCAACACTAGATCAATTTTTCATAAATCCGATCTCATCATCAACCTATTCATCAAGCAATCCGTCGATCTCTTCTGCTTTACCGTATCCTGGCACTCTGATCCCTACGACATATTTATTCGCCGTCTGCTCTCTGCCGGTTGCTCATTAGTCGAATCCGCCCTCATTCTAAGCTCTTCCCATTCTAAATTCTCTAATCATGGCGGCATTGACGCATTTATCGGTCATCACGGCCTCTCTTCCCAAATCACTCTCTCTTTCAGTTTTTACATTTTGGAATTGCTCACAATTCAAAAATCAGTGATTTACAAAATCACTTTCCCTATCAGTCCTTGCTCTTTAGAATTCCTCAATTGTCGTTCTTCTAGCCAGATCACTCTGGATCTCGACATTATATACCGACCTGGTTCATCAGCTCATACCTCCTTATTTTTTACCAAAATCGCTGACCTCCTGTCTCACTCTTCGTTGTCCTTAATCACTTCACTCTTTTTGACGACTTCAACATCCGCCTCGACCGCTCCTCTTCCATCCGGTTCATCAACATTTTATCCTACTACGACTACATACTCATCTCCACTCCCCCACACATATCCTTGGCGGGGCACTCGACATAATCGCTGTCCCCGACCGTTTTCTTGCATACATTTCATTGTTTAGAACCGCTCGTCTAACTTAATTCTCTGTGACATTCGCCGTGTCTGACTCCTTATCGACTTCCGTTCTTGTATGTATCTTCTTTCATCATTTCTTTTCCCTAAAATCAATTACTACCTCACAATTTTATGTCCTAGAATGGACACTGAATGTAGATGCGCGTCTGCCAGAAGAATGCTGTACTTGATAAAAAACTGCTTCAAGTTTGTGTCACCCACATGTTTTAGAATTCTATTTAATGCACTTGTGAGACTACATATTGACTTCGCGATACAAGCCAGTTTTCCAACGTCCAAAAAAGAGTTGAATGACTTAGAAAATATTCTTCGTCGTGGCAACAAACTGTGCTCGAGTTGTTCAAATATGAGTTATCGCGACAGACTTAAAACTTTGGGTATTATGACTGTGCACCAAAGACTGTACATCCTAGATATGTTAGTAATGTGGCATATTGCCAACGGTTCGGATGGATATCCTATCCATTTGGTAGTTATCAACGATAGACGATGCCACAGAGGTCATCCCCTGTTGTTGAGGATATCGTCCCATGGTCGCAGTTCACGGTTGGATCGGTTTTCTCATCGTTGTACAAATGCTTGGAATCAACTTCCGTCGGAAATCGTAATGGCCACAGACATTAAGACATTCAAGACTGCTCTCATAAATTGGACGATTAACGGCGGGAATAATGAAGATTACCCCTTTTATTGATATTTTTATGTTGATTTTGGTGTATATAATGGTTTTTTTTGTGATCGAGCGAAACGGCTTTATAGCCAATGCTTGTTTGTAATAATAATTCTCGTCAATCCTCCAAAATCTATATACAACTCGGCTGTTCGAGTACTCCTACGTCTCCGTCGCTTTGACCACATATCCACACATCTTGCCCAACTCTCCTGGCCCACCATCCAAATCCGCATCCAACTCCGCCTTCTTGTCACTTTTCGTCTCATCACTGTCGGCTCCCCATTGTTCATTAACCTCTTTTCTTAGACGACATTCGTCCCACCTCTCTATCACTGCATTCCCGTAATTCCCTCTTACTATACTTTCCCAATTACTCTAACAACTACGGTCTCTGATCCGCCATACTCGCCTGGAATCAGTTCCATCTCGACGTCCGCCGCGCTCTCCCCTTGATCACATTCAAATACCTCCTCCGTACCACCTTCTCGACACATCACTTAGATTTTTGTGAGACGCTGGCTAAGTACTTGTGTGGGACGTCACTTGTCGAAACACTCTTTTTTTTACGAAATTTCCAAAAAATGAGTTTTTGTCCAGCGTCGGAGCTATCGAAAGAATTAAATCAGCAAACTGAGTCTACGTATTTAATATAATTATAAAATAAACAAAACATAATAATGCTAAATCAAAATTTAATAATTAAATAATAAAATTAATAATTGTTTTTAGATTTTCTATAATTTAAATCAAGTTAAAAAATAAAAATAAAAAATAAAATTTAAAATAAACGTCATTTTTATGAATTGACTAATAAATAACAGACGTTGTATCAGAATAAGAATTAGAGGTCATCAGGAGGAACTGCTATGCTATCAGGTTTCGGCCCCTAACTCCTCTTAGGGGCCGAAACCTTTCGTGTGTTTTTCAAATTCGAAAAACACACGAAAATTTTGTAGAAATAGATGGTAATTCCCTCAATTCTCAGGTAACTTCCTTGAATACAGACTCTAAGGTAAGTGTTTTATTATCTATCGATAGTACTATGATTAACGGGGAAGTCCCCCATATTCCGAAGTTAAGGAACTTAATTATTATCAAACTAACTCAGCCTCAAGAGCGACATAAGCTCTTCTCAATATTTCTAAGAAGGTTTGTAAATGATTATCCCAACAGGATTATTTTTAATTTTGTGAAAATGCATGACTCAACTATAAAAATCTCATTTGCTACCAATGAGTTAGCAACTGATTACGTTAATTTTTTCAAGCATAATCTCAATGGTCTTGGAATGATCGAGCATAAACCTATTCTCTCGACCTTGAGAATATCGAACTTCCCTCCTTATTTAGAAGATGATGACCTTCAAGCTCTAAAATCCTTGTTCAAACTCTCGAACATTAGGACTCTGGAATACAAGAATGGTTTCCCGATTTCAGTTGCTTTCTGCTCGGCGGAATCCGGGAACAGTCTAACATTATCCCAGTCAGCATGTAACCCTCTCCTAGGTTATAACCTGCTCTTCTCTATAGTTGATGAGGACAACCTTACCTACCCCCATTGCAACGTCTGCCACGATTGGGGGCATTGGGGATCTAATTGTCAAAAGCTCGTATCTGCGGAGTATGCTCCATGGACTCCTGCAGTTCATTACTAAAAGGGAAGAAATGTGTGGTTTCTTCCAAATGCGCGAACTGTAAAGGGGACCACCCTGCCTGGTCTAGAAAGTGTCCCTTTTTCAAAAAATACAAAAATGATCATGTGTCTACACATGCTATTCCTAACAGACTGTCGGCTGCCACTGCAGCCATTCCGGTGAACCCTATGTCGGACAAGGATATTATACACATTCTGGATTCCTACAAAGGATCTACTAAAATGAATACGGAGAAACTTATATCTAGCATGCTTGCTACACTTCTCACAGCTCCTAAAATCTCATCGCCGGTCGTCCCAGTATCGAATAAATCGAAGAAAAGAGGTGGAGACACTCACTCTGTTCCTCCATTGAAGATTGGAAAATTGCTACAACATGCCTGCCAGGGAAATGAAGATAATGCCCGTTGGCAAGTGCACATCTTGGATAGCGCCAGTGGTGGAGGGGTTAACCCTTCCACCCCTGGCTACGTCTAGGGATGTTGCAATCCTATACAGCTGTCCTAACACAATGCAGAGTACTCGAGAGCCTTTTTCACTGAATATTCTTCAGTGGAATTCGGGAGGAGCTTCTGCCCTTAGACTTCTATCTGGTAAAGATGCAGATGTTATAGTCCTTCAAGAGACGCGGTATATCCATATCCACCAGGACATTACTCGATTCATCCCTAAGCACATTTGTTTCCACTATACTCTGTACATAACCCCTCCTCACTCCTCTTCATCTCAAGGACACTTGACCTTAGTTAAATGCTCTTTAAGATCCTCCCTCCTTTTAAATTATTCTTGTCCAGCCCTTTCTTGTTTAGTAGTTTCACTCAGTAAGAACGGTAAACGCCTCAGTCTAGCCAATGTCTATATCCGTCTGTTAAGATCCAAAGTGAGGCTAATGTAGCTTTATTGAAAACATCTACAAAACAAATAACATTAAAACACAAGTTAGTTTATTCACGACATTCTCCTCCGCCAAACATAATCTCGTAGATACGCGGGAGTAGCTTTATTTCGCACGGGTCTTTCGTTGCTCTGCAGAGTTTCATTTCCTTTCTCGTCGGATATTTTGAAAGTATCGTTTAAAGTATCGTTGTCCGTACTCACAGTTTTATCGTCGCTGTAGCTGGTATCAGGGTTATAGCTGCTTTCAATATCATCTTTAGTAGTAGTTGTAAGTTGTGATGTATCGTTCGTACATTCATGATCTTCTATCATTAGATTTTGGCAGCTATCTCCACCTGACAACCGTTGTCCGATATCGAAACCGGGAGCCACGTCCCTTAAAGAAACCGCACCTTGTCGTTGATTAGGATATTCGATGATAGCGTATTTGTTGTTAGCAGTCACAAGTTTAGCTGGACAACCTATTGGTTCATATTTCGATTCACGTCTATGATTCCGGACAAGTACAGATGCACCATCGGTCATTCATTTTGGAAACGTTTTGCCTTCATTACTCTTTCTGGGGTAAGAAAATATCCGTTCGTGAGGTGTGTAGTTGGTTGAAGTACATAAAAGACTCCTTATGCTATTGAGTGCTCTTGGTAATATTATTTGCCACTGATGAATAGACATTCGTTCACTTCGTAACGTGGTAGTTATAGCTGTCCAAATTGTTGAATTGTATCGTTCGCATTGCCCGTTACCTCTTGGGTTGTACGGTGTTGTGGAACTGCTAGCGATTCCTTTCTCACTGAGAAATTGTCTGACATCCGATGACAGAAACGACGTACCTCTATCCGAATGAATATATTCTGGACAACCAAAAATAGCAAATATTTCGTCCAAACAATGACACACAGTTTTAGCAGACATATCGGGGCACGCGTAGGCAAAAGGAAACCGACTATACTCATCGATCACAACAAGGAGGAAACGGGATCTTGAATTACTCGGTAATGGTCCTTTGAAATCTATGCATAATCGCTCAAAAGGGCGGGTAGCTTTAATTACATGAGCCGTACAGGTATTTGAAAATCGAGGCTTAGAAAATTTACAAGCTTCACAACGTTCACAAATATTTTTCACATCATTTACTGAGAATGGAAGATTCCGTGATCTGACATAATGAGTTGACCGTCGTACACCGAGGTGACATAATGATTCGTGAAGTTCTCGTAATCCTCTATCGAAATTGGAAGTAGCACATATTCTAGATAAGGTATCTGCTGGTCCATTCAAAGATCCCGGGCGGTAGAATATTTCAAAATCGTAATTGGCCAATTCTGCTTTCCAACGTTGTATTTTGTCGTTTTTTATCTTGCTTCCGTTTAGTTGATTGAATATAAAACTAACTGATCTTTGGTCTGTGATGATTTTAAAATGCCTTCCGATAAGAAAATGTCGCCACTTAATAAGGGATTCCATTATGGCTAAAGCCTTTTTCTCGATTGCTGCCCATCTCTGCTCGCTTACAGAAAGTTTTCTTGAAAAAAACGCAATCGGACGACCGTCTCCGTTCAGTGTAGCCGCAATGCACGTTTCAGAAGCGTCTGTCTCGACTGTTAGCGCTTGAGCGTTATTGATGTGGTATAAAGAAGCACTCGCAATATCTGCTTTAAGCTTTTCAAATGACAGTTTTGATTCAGCGTTCATAGGGAATGAAGCGTTTCTCAAGAATTCAATCTTTTGTGAAAATTCTGGTATCCAAGACGAGTAGTAAGCAAAGAGTCCAATACTTCGTTGTAAGGATCTGACATCGTAGGGGGGAGTTCATGTAAAGCCTGCAATCTGTCCGGATCTGGTTTCAGTACTCCTTGACAAATTAAGTAGCCGAGAAGCTTTATTTCTTTCTTGTTAAATTCACATTTAGTTGTATTCATTGTGAGCCCGCACTTGGTAGCGACACTGTTGAATTTGCCCAGATTTTCGTCGTGTTCTTGTTGGGTCATTCCGCAAATTGTAATGTTATCTAGATAGGCAAATGTACTTTTTAATTCATTTGTTTCAATCATGTGATCCATACATCGCTGAAAGCATGACACTGCATTCTTCAAACCAAAGGGCAATCTCGCAAAGCAATATAATCTTCCATCTGCTTCAAAGGCAGTATATAGTCCATCGTCTGAATGTAGAGGAACTTGATGATAAGCAGACTGTAAGTCAATTGTAGAAAACCATTTGTATTTACTAATTTCATACACAAGATCTTGTAAGTTTGGCAAAGGATAGGCATCCAGCAATGTATATTTATTTATCGTTTGTGAGTAATCAATAACAAGCCTGCGTTTATGTCTCTCCGAGCGCGTAACTACCACTTGAGCTCGCCATGGTGAAATACAAGGTTCGATAATCCCATCTTTCAATAACTTCTGAACCTCCGATCGAATAAAATCACGATCGGCTGGATTATACCGGCGAGACCTCGTTGCAATAGGAATGCAATGTTCATTTAGATGTGAAAATGGTCGAACTGGCTTGAAATCTATAGGTCGCAAAGCAGCAATTACCAATTCGTTTCTAGGACCATTCAATTTTAGTTTGAAACTCTTATGCTCATTCATAAAATCCATCCCCAATATTGCTTCGGTACATAAGTCGTCCAGAACATGAAATATAATGTTTTTATAAATTTGGGACTTGTAGATGATGGAAGTAGTGACATGGCCTTTAGTTAAAGTCTTGAAGCGATTAGTGGCCATTGTAATAGGCCGTATATCTCTGACGATAGGCAATTTCATCTTACTCACAATATCAGTTCGAATAAAACTATAACAACTCCCTGTGTCAAACAAACACTCTACTCTTTTGTTGCAAATGGATATTTGGTCTACAGCTTTTCGGTCAGACAGTATTGAAGAAATGCACGCAGAGTATTTATTACGACCGAATTGTGAAGATCGACACGCTCTTGCAAAATGTCCTTCCTTCTGACATTTATGGCAAATTGAATTTTTTGCCGGACAAGATTCTCGACTATGCTTTGATTGACTTCCACAAAAAAACACTTCCAATTACTTTTGATTGTTGCAACTACTCTATCATTCATTTGTGCCAGTTGATCTGCCGCCTCTTCCTTTCTGCTGTCGGAAACATGAGCTAGTCGATAATAAGGTCCTTCGATTACCGTTGAACGTTTTTCCGCACTTTCCATAGCTTTTGCAATTTCAAAAGCGTCTGTTAGTGTTAAGGTACAGTTTTCAAGTCACAATAAAGTACAGTTTTCAATAAAGCTACATTAGCCTCACTTTGGATCTTAACAGACGGATATAGACATTGGCTAGACTGAGGCGTTTACCGTTCTTACTGAGTGAAACTACTAAACAAGAAAGGGCTGGAAGGGAATAATTTAAAAGGAGGGAGAATCTTAAAGAGCATTTAACTAAGGTCAAGTGTCCTTGAGATGAAGAGGAGTGAGGAGGGGTTATGTACAGAGTATAGTGGAAACAAATGTGCTTAGGGATGAATCGAGTAATGTCCTGGTGGATACGGATATACCGCGTCTCTTGAAGGACTATAACATCTGCATCTTTACCAGATAGAAGTCTAAGGGCAGAAGCTCCTCCCGAATTCCACTGAAGAATATTCAGTGAAAAAAGCTCTCGAGTACTCTGCATTGTGTTAGGACAGCTGTATAGGATTAAAACATCCCTAGACTTAGCCAAAGGTGGAAGGGTTAACCACTCCACCACTGGCGCTATCCAAGATGTGCACTTGCCCACGGGCATTATTTTCATTTCCCTGGGAGGCATGTTGTAGCAATTTTCCAATCTTCAATGGAGGAACAGAGTGAGTGTCTCCACCTCTTTTCTTCGATTTATTCGTTTCTGGGACGACCGGCGATGAGATTTTAGGAGCTGTGAGAAGTGTAGCAAGCATGCTAGATATAAGTTTCTTCGTGTTCATTTTAGTAGATCTTTTGTAGGAATCTAGAATGTGTATAATATCCTTGTCCGACATAGGGTTCACCGGAATGGCTGCAGTGGCAGCCGACAGTCTGTTAGGAATAGCATGTGTAGACACATGATCATTTTTGTATTTTTTTGAAAAAGGGACACTTTCTAGGCCAGGCAGGGTGGTCCCCTTTACAGTTCGCGCATTTGGGAGAAACCACGCATTTCTTCCCTTTTAGTAATGAACTGCAGGAGTCCATGGAGCATACTCCGCAGATACGAGCTTTTGACAATTAGATCCCCAATGCCCCCAATCGTGGCAGACGTTGCAATGGGGGTAGGTAAGGTTGTCCTCATCAACTATAGAGAAGAGCAGGTTATAACCTAGGAAAAGGTTACATGCTGACTGGGATAATGTTAGACTGCTCCCGGATTCCGCCGAGCAGAAAGCAACATTGTAAGAGTTTTAATAACCAAGACGTGTGTTAAGGTACAGTTTTCAAGTAAACGTTCTCTAATTTTCTTTTAGGAAATACCCGCTATGAACGCATTTAGAATTGCCTGGTCTCGGTGATCTTGTGCCGATACTTCAAACTTACATTATGAGGCTAGTTCCTTTAAACTATTAGTGTAGTGTTGAATATCTTCTGCATCTTCTTGTCTCCTCGCGAATAGTATATATCGAGCATAAATGACATTGGTCGGTCGCTCAAACATCGATCGAAGCGTCTTGATAGCTTCTGCATAATCAGACAGTTGTTGAATTGACTTGAAAATTTGAGGAGAAACGTAATTACGCAGTAACGTCAATCGAATATCACACGGAACTCTGATGTGTTCGATAAACGCTTTGAATGTTGATAGCCAATGTTTCCAAATATCCGCTCCGTTTGGGTCTTCTGTGTCTATTGTAAGTTTACTTGGCTGCAGATATCGTGCATAATCAACGTTCGCCAATCCGTTTCCGACTGGGTCCATCTTGACAACAAATGCTCACACAAATGTTTTCAATAAATTGTTAAGATCCAAAGCGATGGCTAATGTAGCTTTATTGAAAACATCTACAAAACAAATAACATTAAAACACAAGTTAGTTAATTCACGACACCGTCCATGGGAGATTCACAAGAACGGTGACCTGGATAGAATTATTGACAGCGGTTACGACATGATACTAGGTGACTTCAAAGACAGAACTGGTAGTTGGATTAATGCAGCACTCCGCAGAGCCAGGTACGGTTATCTTATTCATAAACCTCCGTCACCCACTTTCATTGCACATCAACGAATTCACTCATCGACTTATTACTGCTCAATGAGAAGTGGTTGCTAAAACCCTTCTGTACGGAGGAGTCGCGAAAACATGTCCACCTCTCATGATCTTATTCGCTGACGGATAGAAGAGGATACGCTGCTTCTAAGGAGATTCCACTTTGACCCTATCAGAGTATCTTTCTTTCAGGCAGCTATCCAACGCTTCCCCCGAATTGGTAATGAGAGTTTAACCGAATTTAATTCCTACCTATGCTCGCAAGTCACCGCATTGCTTTCTACAACTTACAAAGGTCGTATTTTCAGAACCACTCCGACAAAACTCAAGACCTTAGCATATTTGCTCCGTCTCCCCAATCTCTCTGCTTCTGCCAGGCAAGTTCTCTCGAAAGAATATTAGAGCACTAGATATAGGTTCCAACTGTGTAGAGATAGGGCTAGCATTTCTTCTCTTAATCCATCCCAGTCTTCCTTCTGTAAGATATTCAAGGAGAAGTTTGTCTGTTGGAGGGATAGTGCATTGGGTTTGATTGGTAATATAGGTCTTGACCAAGTTTTAGAGGAGTCACTATCCCTACACAATTATGGAGCCACTCGATCACCGCAACAAATCCCGCCTTGGGGAGACTTCAGGAGTAGAGACTTATCTGTATCAGATATTCTCAATGCCTGGTGGCCTCTTTCGGCACCTCCAAATCCGTCGCTCCACTCTCTTCTCGTGTCTGTCAGCTTTTGACAGTAGAACAAAGAAGGGAGGTGGCCGTCACAATGCTATTATCCACCCTATCTGATGTGGACGGCATCAATATTAGTAGGAGAATTTTTATACCTAAAAAGTATCCGGTCTCTTACCCTAAAGACCTGCGGCCCATTTCGATTCAAAATTCTCTCTTCTCGATGTACGAAAAAGCGCTTGAGCGTAGAATCCGCGTTTATCTGAGTAGGCGTAATTTAATTCTACTAGGTTTCCATGGATTCGTCAAAGGTCGCTCGGTCCATTTAGCGGTTGGTGAAGTGCATCGGTATTGTCAGGATAATAGTCATCAAAGGCTCTTTTCTTTGATTTTTCCGCTGCATTTGACCGCATCTCCATTCCCTTTGTTATCTCTTCTCTCTTAGGTCCCTCGGGTTGCCTGCGAGAATTGTTAACAGAGTGGAGATACTGCTGTACACCAAGCGATTCTTTTATGAAGACGACCCTGTTGCGAGTCAGTTCTACCCTATTACAGGTGTGCCTCAAGGCTCCCATCTCTCTCCTATCTTATTTTTTGCTGCCTCCATTGAACTCTTTAAAATATTTAAACGCGAACAACGTCTAGTGGTATACGCTGATGATACTACAACCCTGTTTTCTGGACGCAGGAGCAAATACATAGTATCGGACATCAGCCGTTTCTTTTTAAGATTAAAAGACCAGTTACCTAAGTCCAATCTTATTTTAAACTCCGCCAAATCGCAGGTGGTTGTCTTCCATGGCACCCTTGCAGCAAAACAAAAGCTTAAGAGATTAGCACTCTCTGCCCTCTCCTTCATTTTGATTAATCAACCCGTTCCTGTCTTCACGAGTCGAGTAAAATACCTGGGGTTCACCGTTGTCGTTTTTGCTTTAAGGGATGTCGCAGTGTACTGCATACATTCATTTGCCCAATAGTTTCGAAACTAGGTTTAAAGTAAATCGACAAAATGTAGATAAAAGATAAACGGAACATTTGCACCTCTATATATTGATTACTTAATAAAGCTTTACTTTATTAACCACAAAAATTTTAATGATATAAGTTGAAAATTTTATTTTTCCCAGCACCGAAAAGTGGCAAAAGATTTAATAAATTCATATAAATTAAATATTTTTATATTATGAACGAAAACTGCCTACGTTTACCTTTAAATTTATTAAATTTGAATTTTACTATTTTACATATTTTAAATTACTATTTAAAATATTTTACTATTATAATATCTGACCGTTCGGTGTATCAAAGTAAACCGTTTACATGTGGTTTTTGCTCATCAGTAAAACTTTTGCAGCTATCCTGCTCCTCCACTATTGTTTCACATACGACTACTAAGACCGATACTGTTTTTGATGTTTTCCTCGCATCAACACTTGACTTCGCATCGTATAATCCCATTCTTAAATCTTCTCTTACACACACTTCTCGTTCAACTTACGATAAAACTTCAATTCATCTTCATCATCCTAGCAAGGCAAACGGTAAAGCTGTTCATCTCGTACCTCCTCTTTCCTATTCCTCCCTCATCTAAATGCATTTCATACTTCTTTCTTCGCTTCACGTCACCTCACTCTACCTTCCTCGTATCACTTCTCAATAATTTACATCCTTCCGTCAAAATCATTTCCAGTAGCATCTCCGATAAACCGATTCAACACTCAACTTCTGTTACACATGCTCCAACTTATCTTAATTCTCCATCGAGCACCCCTGCCATTCCCACGTTTATCTGCTCTTCCGTCTCTACTCTTACCAGCTCCGCCCGTCCACCACATCCACGTAATGTTTTTCTTCGCGCGATCGCTGTATTATTATATTTAACTTAAAGCTTCCTTAATATGCTTCTCCATAATCTTGCCTCGATGATGATGTATCTGCTTTTAGGTCTATACTAGCAATCATTCTTCCTAATGATAATCCATCCCTTTTCAATAATATCGCTCCTGTATCTTTTATCCGTTTAAACAAATCCACTAAATCCAATCATCTAATGCTTCCACTCCTAAAATCGTTTTCCGACATAGTTCACATTCTTCCTTGGTACTCTCCCAACGTTTTGAACTTGTTACCACTTCATTGACTTCTCGTATGTATCCTGACCGCTCCCCTTCTGATATTGCCCAGCTCAATTTAGCGCGCATAGAGAAACATCGACGTGAAACAAACTGCATGTCATCCATATCAATCCGTCAAATCAACGGAAATTTTCACGTCGTACACACAAGGACAAAAATCCGATGACGTCCCGTCTCTCCCCCTGTCTTCTTTGGGAGTCGATCTCGTTCCTGAGCATACTTTTCGTCTAAGTCTTTTCAACACTCGCTCTATTCTTAATAAAGCTGATCTGCTCCTTGATATCTTCGATCAATTATCTATCGATATTATCTGCATTACCGAATCTTTCACTCTGATTTTGACGATCTTGTTATTCGTCGTCTATGTTGCTCTGGTTGTTCTCTAGTTGAATCAGCTCTTCCAGTTGTCTCTCCTACATCTACTGCTTCTAATCATGGCGGTATTGCTGCGATTGATCATCACCCGAACGCCTCTGCGTAAAATTAACGCTAACATTCGTCATACTTCGTTCGAATTACTCATATGCAGATTATCAACTATTTTCCATATGGAACTTATGATTGTATACCGTCCAGGCTCAGCTGCCCTCTCACGTATGCTCTTTAACGACCTTGCAGATCTTATTTATCACTGTTCATTGTATTACAATCCTTCTTCTGTTCTCAGTAACTTTCAATTCGTCTTAATCGTCCAGCTGACTCTGACTCTATCAACCTAACTAATCTTTTTTCTGATTTTAACTATAAATTACTTTCAACAAGCCCAACTCATATTCTCGGCAGTGCTCTCGACATCATTGCTGTTCCTAACTGCTTCATTGAGTATACCTCCTTGTCAATTAATGATCCTGGTTTGCCCGATCATTTCCTGTTACCTTTACTTTTGCTCGTCCCCATCCCCATCCTCCTTCTTCGCCTCCAACATTAGCTACACTAAATCGACCCTGGAAACTTCTCGATATCCCTATTCTCTGTTCAGCCTGACTTAATTCTTCACTTTTTTCACTTCCACTTAACTACCTTTCTCTCGATGATTTCTGTATTCTATTTGATTCTTAACTTACTACGATCCTCAATCACCTTCTGCTTGATTCTTAAATTACTACGATCCTCAGTCACCTTCTGTTTGATTCTGTATATTTCTGTATTCTGTTTGATTCTTAACTTACTACGATCCTCAATCACCTTCTGCCTATTCAACCCCCCCGTATTCAGCGCTTGCGCTATACTTCCTGGTTTGATTCCGACTACCTCATTTTTAAGCGTCATCTCCGTCATTATTTTCGTGTGTTTAATCGTTTCCTTAAACGTTCTCCAAACTCACTCACTCAAAAATCTCCGTGTTTCCTATCGTTCTTCCCACCGTTCAAATCTCATTCTTATGCATACTAAACTTACTCTCTTTTGGCGAAATCAACCGGAGTCCTCTTCCAACTCTAAATCTAATTGGAAAATCTTAAACTCAATTTTTTCAAGATCATATACCCTTTGTAACATAAATCCTAACGAATTTTCTTCCTATCTACAATCTAAGCTATCCAATTTAATATCTCTTCTACCGTTCGTTCAGTTAGTTCGCTCACGCCATTCGCTCAGTCCATTCGTTCAGTCCAATTGATACACTTTTCTTGTTTGTACTCACTTCCTCCTTTCTCAGCACGAACTTGGGACCGATCATGTACAATGAAGTATGTCGATGAAGACAGTCGTTAACCTCGTTACGTACAATTTCCATAGTGTCTGAAGTAGATTGATATGTTCAAAAATCATATTGATCTTGAGGTAAAAGATTCCCATGATATCAAATCAACCAAAAATATATAACATGTGATAACAAGGGGTGTTGGATGGCAGTAGAAACAAATAAAAATATTTTATACTCGTTGAAACAATATAAAGAAATTTGTAGACAAACGATGTCTTTAAATTTAGACCACTCTTCTTAGACCGTAATTTATTTAATGAAAATCCATTAAATAAATTTAAAGGCCTCGTTTGTCAACCAATTTCTTTATATAGTAGAGACAAAAATTAAATAATGAGTTCAATAGTCAGTTTATAAATCAATTGTCGACTTTAAATGCTCAACACAAATCTAATCTGTTCCTGCTGCTTTATTGATCTTCATGATGGCTAGCGATCTCTTTATCTCTAATGATGTGAATGATAAATATAAAAGATCAGAATTGTGAACAAAATTCAAATTAGTCATAGTAAGAAATAGTATACAGGAGTCTCGCAAAGGTGTGTCGAAGAAAAAATGCGAAAGCTAATCAACTAAAAAAATTTTGAGCTGGTTTTGTTTCTTCCCTTATTATTATATACAGGGCTTTGACACAAACGGGAGCAATGGAATCAATAGAATCACTATTTTATTTCCTTTATTAGATGTTTGCAAGTCAATAAAAGCGTGGAAGATTAGTGATTTAATAAATTCACACGACTGAATGATTCTAGTAAAGTCAATTTCATAATCTTGTAAAATTATGCTAAAATATATTTTTGCAGATAGTTTGTTATCACGTGTACAATGAAAAACACATGCTATCGATTTATGGTTTATGACAATCGCCCATTTTGAACCGATTTCTAAAGTTGTATGACTTAAAATGCGCATTAGTAATAATAATGCTTTATTTTACAAAGTATAGCAATTTAACATTAGTGAAAATAGGCCCGTATTTTCATCAAGCATTATAACCGAAAGAATTCAATAAGATGTTTTTGTTTCTCTTGAAAAGGCGAGGAAAACCGCGCATTGGAATCTTCCATCAGCTACTAATATTAAGTTCAGATTTATATATTTTTAATACACTGAGCTATCTCATCTATTATATCTGCAGCTGTTTATGAAGGTCTAAAATAACACGAAATCATCGAAATAACCGGTTTCAAGACAAACTGAATTCAATGAAGAATGACAATGCTAATAATTAAATAAAGAACTGACTGGAAAAATAATTCCTCCCACAGGATGTCATACATTGCTGATTGATTTTAATCTGTATTATTTTTGTAGATTTGTTTCAACAAAACTCAATCTTATGAGTTTAATTACATTACAATTTAGTACAACAAATTGTGTATAATCAGTTATATTCAGAAATTTTACTCTCGCTTTAGCGCTCGAATTGGACAAATGTAATCCGACGGATTCTGAACAATCGATTCATCAATCGATACGTCCTTAAATCAATTGTCTGCAATTAGCAAAACAGCTAGTAATTCTAAGACGTCGTCTCTAAATCGTGATTAATCAATAAAAATGTTATTTTTGCAGTCGTCAGCCTCACGCACTTTCTGTTTGTCCTGCTAAGAGTGCCATATGTCATCGATGCGGGAAGCTTGGACATTTTTCTTCAGTATGTAAAGAAAAGGTTTAGCACCTACATCAGATAATATCTAGTGTCTTTCATCGAGTGTATCGACTATTCGTCAAGAAAAATTCAAACAGTCGACCAAGCAAATTCAAATATTAAATAGAACATACGAAGCACTAATAGATACTGGTATTACCAACAAATTTACAGATATTCAAGCTGCTCGAGCGGTACTATTATCCTTCACCTGGTGTCAAGAACAAATTTTGATTGCCTTAATAACAACGGTCAAACAAATCAAAATGTTTTGCGTTAGTGAAATCGTAGTAGATCAATCAGTGCATCATGACGTGGAATTATTTGTGCTGGAAAATCTATTTTCCCATAATTCTAGGAATCTGAGTTTTATCGAAGTTGAAATATCTAACGTTTTCATTTAAGCGTAAATATACACCTATCTTGATTAATCATTTTTCAGCAGCGAAATTTGTAGCGCCAGATCTTTTTCCAAACCTTTTTAGACCTTACTCAGCACGTTACAGACTTCACACGTTTCTCTGGAGATCATCGTTCTTTACTCGATATTTGCCTTTCATCAAAAAATACATGATCAATAATGTAACTACACTTAAAACAGCAATTCGTGCAAATGGACCTGTTGTAAAAGGTTGTTCAAAGCTTATAATAAATAATATTAATACAATAATTTATTTAACGTGGCAAATGCGTGCAAAATGCACGCTTACATGACCACTAACAAACAAAAAAAGAACATCAAAAGTCACAGGTAATTAGTTAATTTTTGAAATGGAATTGGATTTGGCGTTTGAAGCACGGCATAGATGTTGATTGGCGGATATGAATAGGCAGTTGATTCCACAAGAGAGGAGCAGCCACAACGAAGGAGCGGAAGCCAAAAGAGGTAGAGTAGTTTGGGACATGTAAAAGAAGGGAATTACAGGAATGCAGAGCACAATACACAGTACGAGAATTGTCGAGAAAAGGAAGGTTGAGAAATGAAGGGGTATGAGAAGTTATAAGGCGAAAAGCAATGATAAGAAGATGAATTTGAACACGACAATAAATGGTAGGCCAATCAAGAGAAACAAGATGGTAGGATGTATGATTAAAACGACGAAGACGGAGGAGAACTCGGACGGCAGCGTTGATGATGCGTTGTAAAGGAAGAAGAGTGGATTTAGGTGAGTTGGAAAATAGACTAAGACAGTAATTAAGTCTTGAGAAAAGAAGAGAAGATATGAGAGTCATACAAGAAGGGAAATCGATCAATCTACGAACTTGACGGAGATTGCGGAGTATCAAGGTAGATGAGCGTACTTTATCACTAACGAAAGGTTTAAGTGAAAGTCGGTTGTCGAAATGAAAGCCTAGGAAAACGAGATTATCCACGATAGGCAGAATTGTAGAATTTAGTGATCCGGAAGGAGGTTCTACGCCGAAGCTTCGAGGTAGGATCCACATAATTTTAGATTTATCAGGATTCAGAGAAAGGCAAAAAAAGGATTTATTTTAACGTGGCAAATGCTTTCCAGCGCACGCTTACATGACCACAACAAAACAAGACTGTGAATCAGGTGTCGAGAAGATGTGAACGGAGGAGGTGTTTGAATGTGATAAAGGAGGGAGCGCGGCGGACGTCGAGAGGGAGTTGATTCCAGGCGAGTGAGGCGGCGACGAGGAAGGATCGGAGACCGTAGTTGTTGGAGTAATTAGGAACGTGGAGTAAGAGGGTATGACAGGAACGAAGCGATAGCGAGGTGGGGCGAGTATCGTCTAAGAAAGGAAGGTTGATGAACGATGGAGAGCCGACAGCGATGAGACGAAAAGTAACGAGAAGAAGGCGGAGTTTGATGCGGATGTGTATGGTGGGCCAGGAGAGTTGGGCAAAATATAAGGATGTGTGGTCGAAGCGACGGAGACGAAAGAGCACTCAAACGGCGGTGTTGATTATTCGTTGTAGGGGTAGGATGATGGATTTTGGAGAATTGGCGAAAAGGCAAAGGCAGTAATCGATTTTAGGGAAAAGAAGCGATGAAAGAAGAGACATACAAGAACGGAAGTCGATAAGGGGGCGGATACGGCGGATGTCACGAAGAATTAAGTTAGACGAGCGGACCTTGTCACGGACGAAGGGTTTAAGGGAAAGGTGATCATCGAAATGGAAGCCTAAGAAAGTGAGATTGTGGACTATAGGGATGATCGATGAGGCAAAAGATACAATGGGAGGAGATATGTTTGGTTTACGGGGAAGGATCCACATTATTTTGGACTTTTCGGGGTTTCGAACGAGATGGAGATTGGAGAGACGTTTGTAGATAGAAGAAAGAGAGTTGGAGGCAGAAATGCCGATATCATGTATGCGATGTGCGGGTGCATGAGCATAGATTAGAATGTCATAGGCGTATTGCATGACGTTAAAGGAGTAAGGTTTGATAAATGGAGAGAGATCGCCAAGCAAAAGAGAGAAAAGCAGGGGACCTAGGACTGAACCTTGTGGGACCCCGCAAAAAATAGGGATAGGAGGGGAGGATGATGAATTAGAACAGACGCGAAAGGAGCGGTCGGATGGATATGAGGCGACCCATGCTACGGAGGAGGAAGAAAAGCCGTAATCATAACGAAGGCGAGAAAGGAGGACGGAGTGGTCGACAATGTCGAATGCGGAGGAGAGGTCGAGGGAGATGAGAACACTATATAGAGCCTTGTCTCGAGAAATGAGTAAGTCGTTGTACACTTTTATGCATGCGATTTCTGTCGAGTGATTAGAGCGGAAAGCGGATTGGAAAGGAGGGTACAGATTGGATGAGGAGAGATAAGCGTTGATTTGTATTAAGATGAGGCGTTCTAAGAGCTTTGAAAGAGTAGGGAGTAGTGAAATGGGGCGATAGCTAGAAGGAAGGGAGGGGTCGAGCGATTGTTTCTTAAGGATGGGACGAACGATTGCGGATTTCCAGTGTGAAGGGAAGATACGACTGCGGATGGACGAGTTAAACAAGGTTGTGAGAAATGGGGATATCGATGAGCATATAGATTTTAATATGTGGGTAGGCAGGGGATCGGCAGGTGAGGTTTTGTTGGGCAAGGACATGAGGACAGATGATACTTCTGTAGGTGATACAGGGAGAAGATGAAAGAGTTCCGGAAGGATGAGAGTAGACTGGGCAGAGTGGGATAAGATGGAGACTGGGGTGAGAGAGAGCAGCGTGGATACTTTAGTCTGGAGAAATGACGAATAATCATTAGCATTGATGTTGCACGGCGTAGAGGAACGAGCCAGGATTGAGTTAAAGTATGCCAGAGTGTCTTAGGGTTGAATGAAGTAATGATTTTATGCTGCCAGAAGGAGTTGCATTTGGTACGTAGTAGGTGGAGATGAGACCGGCGAAGAGCAAGATAGGAATCACGGAAAGACGGAGTGATCGAGCGGAAATCGCGTCTGAGAGAGCGGTGATAGACTCGAAAAGCATGGCGGAGTCGACGCTTTGAGAGTAGGCATTGGATGTCAAACCATGGGGCACGGTGCAAGCGACGGTGTGGGTGAGACTTGAAGGGCAAGAGAATATCGAGAGTGGATGTGAGTTCAGAGTCGAAAAGAAAGGCGAGATCGTGAGGAGATGAATATGTTATTGTGGGTAATGATAGAGACGATTTGAGTAAGGCAGAGCGGAGAAGGAAGAGGTCAAGATTTCTCCAAGGGCGACGTAGGATTGTAGGTGTGTGAGGAGGGGTGTGTTTGCGAGCGAGATCAAGGGTGATAAGAAAGTGATCGGATAGACCAGGATCAGAGATGGACAGTGAGGTGTAGGCAGCAAAATGATCGGGGACAGCGATGATGTCGAGTGCCCCACCAAGTATATGTGTGGGGCAGTGGAGATTAGTTTGTAATTGTAGTTGGATAGAATGTTGATGAAGCGGATGGAGTCTGTGGAATAGGGGCGGTCTAGGCGTATATTGAAGTCGCCTAGAAGGTCCAATGTAATTTATCGTTGTGTTGCTGATTTTCTATTATAATATAACTTCTATTATTATTGTTTTGTTTAATTGTTCTTCCAGAAGCCATCGAAACACAAATGTTACAGTTCATTGTGATCTATCACATTTCCCAAACTATATTTGCATCAATAAAAATTGCTCGAGCTGCCGGTGTTAATAAACCTTATCGACTTGGCTTCTGATAAGGCTTCCGATAAACTGAAGTCTTATCAACTTCCGTTATTGAGTGTATCTTCTTTCATCGTTTCTTTTCCCTAAAATCGATTACTGCCTCAGCCTTTTTGCAAATTCTCCAAAATCCATCATCATACCCCTACAACGAATCATTAACTCCGCCATTCGGGTGCTCCTACGTCTCCGTCGCTTCGACAACATATCCACATATCTTGTTTAACTCTCCTGGCCCACCATTCACATCCGCATCCAACTCTGTCTTTTCGTCACTTTTCGTTTTATCGCTGTCGGCTCTACATCGTTCATTAAACTCCATTTCTTAGACGACACTCGCCCCACCTCTTTATCACTGCATTTCCACCATTCCCTCTTTCTCCACGTTTCCAATTACTCTAACAACTACGGGATCTGATCCTTCTTCGTTGTCCCACTCGCCTGTAATCAACTCCCTCTCGACGTCCCCCGCGCTCCCTCTTTTATCACATTCAAATAACTCCTCCGTTTACACTTTCTCGACATATGATTTAGATTTTTGTTTGTTTTTCTTCTTTATCGTGTAAACGTGCTCCGGCGCGCATTTACCACGTAAAAATAAATCTTTTTTAATAAGAGCATCAAATTCTGATAATAAAATTCCTATAATATTTAATCTTTTTAATATTTTGATGTATCAAAAAAATCATGAGGACAAACGCTAAAGATGCGGAAGTTGGTGGATATTTCTACGACGATCCACATACAGACATAAAATGACCTCGTTTTCCTCAAGGTTAGCATGAATCATCTTTTGCTGGATAAGCAAATCGAACATTACGAATGCTATCTGAAAAAACTTGTGCCTTCTTGTCATTAAACGATAATTTGCCGACTGTTGACAACAGTAATGGATTCAGAGAACGATCAGTTGTACGCCTGGCAAGTGAAATCGTTTCGATTGCATTTATACAGATTCCAAAGCGTAGGTTAGTGAGTTGCTTTTATCTTATAATAACCACTGGCGTATGTAAGATGAACCGATACCTTGTATAAAAATAAAGTGTTTGCCCATCAGCTTGACTAAAAAAGTTGATTTTGTATCTGGCAAACAACGAATGAATGGCTTGATTAGTAATTCATATAGCACATCTATCTTAGTTTATCGTTTTCAATCTGTTTCTTGCCTGTAACAAACAAGGCTGTCATGCCTTTAAATGATTTGAAAGCATAGTGAGACAGCGGAAATGCTGTGGCGTCGGTAAATAGATGTATACTATCCGAAAGTAGACTTATGCAATGAGAATAATAATAGTAAACCTAAAATACTAGATTTTTTCGCAAACAAATAGGTAGTGACATATTCAACAAATGACTCATTCACTTTGAATATATGTTTGAAGATACCGTCTATAATAAGATACCAGAGTACAAATGGAATTACTGTAATTAACAGTTTCCTGAGAATTTGTAGATATTCCATATTTAGACACTGTCTTTAAAAATACATTAATTAATATAATATTGTCCATAATATTGTTTAATTATCATAGCTTGTTCATATGTTTCTAGATATGACTTATTCCGATGAAAGTGAGGCGGCTGATTATTTCCAAAATGAATGCAAAACTACTCTAAAGTTTCTCTTTCCACATATTCAAAGAGAAATTGACGACAAGGTTATATTTCCTTATTTTTATAAGGATACAAACAGCATAAATGAACTAATGTCTACTATCGTTCCGTCATCAATGCCAATTACTCAATTTCATCAGTCTGTAGAATTTCCACGATTTCCACGATACGTTGTAAAGCCTACAATATATCAAAAACTTGTAAGTCCAGTATAATATACCTGTGTTAATTAAAAGCAAATTTACAATTACAAATGCTATATTTTACAAAATGGCGATATCACGAGCATTTACATTTTAGTCAGGACAACATTATTATTAAATGCCTTAAAATATGTAAAGTTTAGATTATAAAACAGCGATTTACATGATGATCTAATATTTCATTATGATCGATTTAGTACAATTGTTTGATGAATATTTTTTTAGAAATGTATAGTTTTATTAAAATCATTAATGAAAAATTGTAAGGTGGCAATTCATCATAACCTTCATTGCTCACAACTACCAACTCCATCTCATTAACCGGCTATTATAACTACATCACCTTAAGAACTTTAGAAGTAGATATATACACTCACCTATTATTTCGTCTGTGTTCTTTCTGATCATTTTTACCATTTCTGGTAAAAATATGCAATGTTTATGAGAAAGGATAAATTTTGTTCAACAACAGTTTTTAATGCACAAGAAGGTTTTTTATATCTTCGTCGACATTAATTAAATGTTTTCTTCTATTTTTATTACATCCTCTATATTGTTGGTCAAAACGTATGAACTAAACCTTTTAAATTAAGTAATTTCGGAAACATTGTTTTATGACAATAGCTAATAATAGCAAAATGTTGTTCTAAATGTTTATATGAAATCATGTCTTAAGTATTAGACGTGTTTGATTTGTTTTTATTCGAATAAAAATCTATAATGGTATTTTAATATATTAATTTATTTATTTTATATATATTATTGTTCAAATTAAATTACTGCCATTCCTATTAAATACAGTGTATCTTTTACAACACATCGTCTAGCAATAGACTTTGAGGTAACACTTTGTATTTGGTGCTACACAACTGAACACAATGGACATAATAACGAACATAATCTACTTTATTTCAACTATTATTTGCTTTATGTAATTTTGGGTAAAATATAGTTTGTAATAATTTATGATACTCAAATATTTGAAGGATATTTCTTATGAACAACATTTAGTCTATATTCGGCAACAAATATACATCTTCTTTATAAATACTTATCAACTCTTAAGAAAGTTCTATCAATTTATTAAATTTATCAGTTTATACAATTTGGTTTAATATATTGATATATTTATATACATCTTGTATGAATATACATCTTGTATGAATATACATCTTGTATACATCTTGTATTATATACCTTTTATTATATATCTTGTACTATATACATCTTGTATTATATATCTTGTATTATATATCTTGTATTATACACATCTTGTATTTATATATCATCTTGAAGATAAAAACTGTATTGATATATTTTGTAAAAACTAACTAAATTTCTTTTTTATTGTTTCTGTATTTTTGATCGTCGCTTTTTTTGCATTTTAGTTCAATTTATTCGTACTAAAGGATACTACAACCATGCGAATAAATGCTCGCGTACTTGCATCAACAAACCCTGGTATGTTATTACGTGTATACATAATAGTATGCGTTAAGAAATCTTGTTTCGTTTATTAAAATATTGTCATGTTATAATGAGCTATGCCAACAAGATTTCCCTACAATAAATCACTTTTAAAAATAAAAAAGGTCATACCTACAGATAAAAAATGTATTGAAATTAATGTCCAAGACAAAATTGAAAATAAAAGAAAATTATTGATTTATTAACAAGGAATTCTTAATAAATGATAAATAGATAATTTTGAAAACAAGACAAAAACATAGTTGATGACATTGTCTAAGTTTCTTTTGGTTGTTCTTATCCGATGGTGAAATAAGTTCCTACAAGTTTACGCCAAGTCATCACTTTGCGATTGAGCCACCCAGGGTCTTCCATACACCTGAAATCACAATCGCGGCGCCCTGTGGTCGGTATCTCGACGTGAGAAGCTTAATAAATCTTGATCTTTGCTCTGAGGGACGTTCTCTTGAGAAGAATACGAGTCCCGAGATTACCTAGGTACGCCACATGCGTAGTTGGATAATGCTTTTAATGTAAGGCACTGAGCCTGTTTCAGAGCTCTCCTTGATATTATCAGAGCACTTTCAAAATGATTTAAGTTTGATCCAAAGGTTCATTTAACCGTAATGCTGGACCATATGTCTCTTACTCGATGTGTAAAGAAAGAGAGTGGTAATTTAGATGGATGGAAAAATAGTAGAGATTGTTAGTCTCTTCAACTTTTTTATATTTGCACGGGCATTATGAAATCAATCATTTGCGTCTTAGAGTGGTTGATAAGAATATTGGATGCCGAAATATGGTTTTTTAATCTGAGTAAGAATTAGCTGACTTTAGATACTGTATCCTTGCACTTGCGTCAAGAGAACATGGCTGTGGTATTATCAGCATACACCACTAGATGTTGTTTAGCAACAGATGGTTAAAGAGCATAATATTAGCAGCAAGATACAAGATTGGAGAAAATAGAAACTTTAGGGCACATCTATAATTGGATAAATCTGACGTGCATCAAGGTCGTCTTCATAAAAGAAACGCCTGGATAACATTGTATCTCCGCCCTGCTAACAATTTTCGCAGGCAATTCGAGGGATCAGAGATAAGAAATAATAAAGGAATAAATATGCGCTCAAATGCGGCAGAAAAGTCGAGAAAATCGGTCACAGCAAGCTGATGTTTTTTATCATGGTATAAATGATGCACCTTACCTATTACTAAATGGACCGAGCGATCTTTAACGAACCCAGTAAAATTTAATGAGATAAAATTTCGCCTAATTAAATGGTCTCAGATTTTACAAGCAAACGCTTGTTTGTAGATAGAGATAAGAGAGTTTTGAATCGAAACGGGCCGCAGCTCCTTAAGACATGTTACCGGTATTTCATTTGGTAAAAATATTTAACGACTAACGTTAATGCATGTAATATAGGAAGATGAGGTTAAAAGCATTGTGGTGGCGATCTCATTCCTATGGCTATTTGCCAAAAGCTGACATATTTGAATGAAGATTGAAAGGAATGGTGGGGACGTTTCTTTTCCGATGGATGTACATAAGCGACGCCTCACCATAGTACATTATTGCGTCCTGTTTTAAGTACTTGCCGGCATACATCTTTAACTATTTGCATCTCCGTTGCCATGCAAGATGGACCAATGGCAGCGCGTTGATTCAGCGTTACAATTGTTCCCTTCGTGCTAAGCAACATCTTAATTCCGTTTTTTTTTATCAAACTCTAAGATATCTTCAAATACTAAATCGGGAACGATATTATTGATGATTATTGAGGCACCTAATTGGGTCGGTATTCTGCTGTGCCATATTTTCTAAGTTGTGTAATGAAATAACTATGATATTATTCGGCCATATTAGATGAAGAGAAAGCAATGCGATAAACTCCAGCTAATTTCCAACTGAAGTAAATATAATTTTCCACGGATATTTTTGTATAAAGGGTTTTAGTAATACGTTAAAATAATCAACCATCTTCAGAGAGATCTCTACCATCAACTGTAGAAGATCATTGAGTTTCTTCACCGGAGGAACTTAGTTTACATCTCTATATCCTTAGTATTTGAAATATTATTACTAACCTACACAGATGTTTTTGATCTTAAATCAATGTACGATCGTTGCACATTTCGCAAATTGTGTTTTAGCACATATCGATTTATGTACTCACTTTAAATTTGTACTTTCAAAAGTCCCTAATGATGATCGTGTGAAAATTAGGAATTTTTAATGTATTTTAACATATCTAACAGTGAATAGCACTGTTAATCATTAAAAACAATGTTTAATTGATTACGGGATATTAACTGTTTAAAAAATAACTGTTTAAAAAATAAATCTTAATTATGTAAAGATATGAAATATATGTTTCGATACATTGATGATATATGTGTATTTAATTCTAGCAATGTTTATTCAATTAGTGAACAAATTTATACAGGTAGCCTTATTCTTAACAATACCAATATTAATGATAAAGAAGGTGTATATCTAGATATGAACATTAAATTAACATTAACTAAAACTACTATTAATTTATATCGTAAAGATGACATATTTAAATTTACAAGAAACATATTTTTGCATGAGCATTCATGCATACCATATAATATAAAATATAATACATTAAATAATGAAATTTTAAGAATTGCAACAATATGTAATGATATTGGCTTTCTTCAAAATCATTTAAATTATTTAATAGATACATATTTTTAACTAGGTTACTGTAAAAATAAGATCAAGCAGAAAATAGTAAAATATATAAATCAACACAATAATATAAAGAATAAATTTAAACTCTTAAGTGGCAAATTTTTATGGATGGATAATAAATAATATACTTTGTATTAGAATAAGATACTAGATAGTTATTTCAGAGGAAATACATCATTAGCATGTATTTGGCCCCGCTGCTATGTTGGGTAGAGGAGTTAGGGGCCGAAACCTGATAGCATAGCAGTTCCTCCTGATGACCTCTAATTCTTATTATGATACAACGTCTGTTATTTATTAGTCAATTCATTAAAATCACGTTTATTTTAAATTTCAATTTTTTATTTTAACTTGATTTAAATTATAAAAAATCTTATATCATTTTTTATTTTATTATTTAATTATTAAATTTTGATTTAGCATTATTATGTTTGTTTTATTTTATAATTATATTAAATACGTAGACTCAGTTAGCTGATTTGATTGTAGGTATTTTGATCACTGCTTGATTGTTGTTGGTCAATTATCAATTGACCATTTCAATACTACTTCTGATATTTTCGTTAATCAGTTATGCTAAAACTGATTTTAAAATCGTGTATTGCAGCTGATCCAGTTAGTGCGATATTGTACATCACGAGCAACTACTCCATCTGCTGCACGAATTTCCTTTTGTCTGTCTTTCCTCCAATTGTTTTGTCTACACCTAAAATGTAATCTCATTTTATATATATACTGTTGCCTATCGTTATTGCAGGTCATTCAATTTGATGTGCCGCAGTTATTTTCACCCTAACTTTATAATCTAAACCTGTTTACAAGCTTTTCACGGTCGAAAACAGGTTTTTGAAAGAATTGTCTTTGTGACTAAACTGTTGTCTTTGTAATAACAGAGTATCTGGATGACGCAGAGCAAACATACAAGGTCGTGATTAGACAATATGTCATCCTAGATCATTTTAAGCCGTTTTTATATATTATTGATTTTATATATCAAACCAGAAAAGGACACTAGTTATTATTTATTTACAATAAACTTCCAAAATGTTTTACTCTCCTTCATTGCAAAATTGGCGATTCTACACATTTACCGCTTATATACCAGAACGAGCGGAAGATAATGATATTTGGAATTTTGTACTGATTAGATCGCTGTGAAGAATAATCGTCAGTGTTTAGTCGGGCATAAGCTTTCCTATCCATAATTATTTTGCTTTTCTTTTAGATGTATTTGTTAATGGCTGTCAATAATTATAGTTTCCATTGCATGCTCTGTATTTGATATTACATGGGATACAGATCCATTAGAGCCACTGAGTTATTGTGGTATTCCCGTTTTACAGTTATCTTTACGATTAATCTACGAAATCGTAGATTATCTTAGAAAATACTAAACGAATTGACTTTTTATTTTACATGTTATTTTTTCGGTTTTCACATTTTAAAGAACGAAATTTGATAAATATCAATAGGATTTAAAATATCAAAATTTACTTAAACTGCGTCCACACAGTTTACCGCATTTCCTGCTTTTTTCTGTTCAGTAACGGAGCAACTCAACGTTTCGAATGTTAAAAGTTTTTATAAATCTATTTTAAAAATGTTTTTCCCTTAGTTTAAGTAAGGCTTATTTCCAATGGTTGGTTTTTTCAACGAACCCCATAAGTCCCGTAGGACTGGGATTTTGCGTCATGTATTATTTTTGAATAATTTGCGTGGGTTATTTTTACCAACAATTATATATATACTTTTTATATATTTTATATATCACTTACGTTTTAATATTTGCTATGTGCATGTTTCGTTTTCAAAGGGTTTGCCATGTACATATTCTATAATTCACTGCTGTTTAATGACGATTTGAGGCAGCATTTTCTGGAGCTTCTAGTATGCAGTTTAAGTCACTGGAGATATTCTGGACATCTCACTGGTTTATCCGAAACAACTGGTACGAAGTAAAATATAATAAATGATATTTTTGTTAAAATGAAGATTTATGTTAAAATAAAACTCAATATATATGAAATTTTAGAGCACTTTTTTATATCAAAATATGATACTTTTAAAGTTTCATATGCTTTAGAGTTTTGGCACTCGACTTATTCCATCAAAGCATGTGACAATATTTTATCGATCATCCAAAGAACTCCAGTTATTTTTGAACATTTTATTATCGACTGCATTATTTTGGAGTCATCATCAAGATCTAAAGACTTAGCAAAGCAGATAATTAATCTATTAATGACGTATGTTATTCTGTGCTTTAATAATAAATTTTTAACTGTTTTTTATAATAATTACTTTTTTATATACTGCTATTTTTACAATAGCAAGTTGCTTTTAATACATAATTACTTATCACCTAACACATGCATGCCTTTGAAAACACAACTCTGATGGGATCTTGAACTTAGTATTGAACTGAATATCGGATTTCTCGATCTATAAAGCCTCCGTTTTAACGGCACTGCCGGTACATTTAAAAATCGATACCTAAGTCGTATTATTGTTAAACACATTTTACTGTTTTCCAAGACCTGCACATTATTTGGAAACATTAACTTAGAGAAACAAATATTTGTGCATGATATAATAGACGATATTAGATAATATAATTAACTATATTATTAATATAAATATATATTAACAATATAATATTTATATTAATATCAATATTACACTTTAATCTTAGTTGTACGGCCGAAATTTTTTTCCTGATTTATGAAAGATTTATAACTCATTACAAAGTCTGTAAGTGCTTCAAAAACAATCGTTAATAAAAAATAAAATAATAAAACAATTTCAAGTTTTAATTGAACACAACCGTGAACGAGAGCAATTAGCAAACAACAATCCTAGATACATCTGCATGCGTTGATCACGTTCTTTCAAATTGGCTGTAATCGAGAAGCTCGCCCATGTAACGGGAATAATGCAATATGCCTTTGTTGCGTTTGTAGCCCGTACAGTGATTGTCGAGGACGCAATTGCACTAATCTAATACAAATTTCGATTTTCCTCAAATCGAAACAGTATAATAGGGAATATTTGTGCCTTTCACTTCCACTTAATTTCAGATGTTATCTCGAAACATTTTTGCAAGTATTATGAAGAAACAAATTGCGCTATATGATGCACCATATTGCTCATTCAGTTTTCGCTTGAGCTCATACCGGCATTCGAATTGGAAGGTTAGCTGGCATCTGCTGACCCGCGGGGTCTGCTCATATCAATGCTCTGTATAAAATCGTTTCATATATCAGGTTTATTACCGTCCTGCATGCATCCTAAATTACACCGATTATATGCTAAAGGTTGGATATTCCTCCGTGGCTACACATTTCTCTAAATATGTCTTCAGTATCCACAATCTTCTCTCGAGCTCAAAAATTAAAGAATTCTAAATTTGTAAAAGTCTTTGTGAGCCTAGATATGCCACATTTAGAGCGGTGATAAACTCACCGCGCTCTTCGATATCATTTGCATAAATAGCGTTAGCAAACCACTGAAAACTTTTCAGAATCCTATAACGATACTAAATGTGTATTCCTTTGAAGTTTTTGCTATTTATTAGAATCTTAGACGAATATTAGCTGTAATGATACTTGCTGCTACACTCAGTATGTCCGAGTTTTGTCTCATTTTCTGCTGCTAACTTCATTTATTTACTGACATCGAAAATATCCGTGATGATATGTTGTTCTAGTCCGTAACACCCCGCAGTTGATATCTTAGTAATGCGTGCGCACTACCTCTTCGTCTTATCATTACAAAAGACTCATGACAAATTCGCGTCACCATTACACGAAAAGATTAGCCAGTCACAAGAATATTTTGCTTTTATTGAGCTTGATTGCTTTTATTGAGCTTACATGTTCCTAAAAACGTTTGCTCATACGAATGAAATAACGGCAAATTCGGCATTGGTTTTGTTCACAAACCTCAAGTGCGCGACAGAAGATTGTTGCTGGTATAGAGCGGTCCTTAGTACGAAAACTCAAACCGGTCTCATGCATTATCAATACGAATGTTAATATTCATTCATACCACGTTATATCAAAATCGTAAAATCAAATGCCCTCGATTTCTCGACTCTAAATAATGCTTGTACGCTTCTTATCATGGTCATTTAGATGCTCTTTTATGTAATATGCGAAGTTCATGATGCAACAGGTCATCATGGATCAAGTCAAATATCTCGTGTTAGTATCGAAAACCTGCCAATTTACAAAGATTATTTATTCTTAATTGCTGTCAATGCTGAAGGATTCAAGATATTCCATGTCAGTGCACTACGAGTATACATACATTCGTCGCTTGTATTGTAATACAATATCTAGTTACCGAAATGATTGTTCACACTCAGATAAGCTTTAACAATATTGGCTGAACATGCTCTTTTGAAGCTTTCATCCTCTCAATAAGCAAATGCTCGTATTCTATTCGCTGAATAGCTCACACACTTTCAAAGTATTTTCATATCCTCAAGTTGTTTTGCCTATTAATTTAAATTTTATTTTAATGTTTGCTTCCAACAGAAATTACTATATATCATATTGTTTTGTCCGATATTTTTAGAGCAATTTATTAACCACTTAGCGTTCAATAAAGCTCATCCCCTAGAATTTGTGCACCCAGCAAATTAAAGCAACATTCCCTATTTTAATGAACTATATGACTTATCTGTTTAACGCTCATTTGTATGGTCAGTATATTCCTATTTTCTGTAAATAAGCCGTAATCAGTATACTTTACGAGGATAAGTTCGATTCAAATTTCTTAGATGTTTATTGCAGTATTGCTCTTTCTCAAAACATTTTCATACGCTATTAGTGAATGTTTTAAATTGTCGACCGAAAGCTTTTCAAGAACATCTTTCTACGAAACCGTTTGGATTTCGTCGTAATATTTTAACTATCCATGTTATCTGTGATGTCCAAATTCAAATTTTTCATATTCGAATCTTTCATCAGATACAGCAACTGCTGCCCAGCGCAAATTGAACTGCTCCAAACCTTTCCAAGTTGTGTATGACAACTCCTATTTGCTAATTCAATCAAATTCAAATCTTTGAGATTTTCGTCGAATACGAGTGCTTCGTCTATATAAGTCTTCTAGTGTATGTGTTATCCACATACACTAGAAGAATATCATTGATATTATCATTTATAATATCATTTATACACTCCCGATCAAACGTCTATTTATTGCGGAAATTATTATTAACTATAGGTAGGCTGTACGGTATCATTCTGCTACCAGGTTTAACTGATATCGGGAATGCATCGAAAATATTATCACTCGAATTCCTAACATTATCATCTAAGCATTGTGATTTTGGTACTCTTAACTCCGCTAACTCACTTTCTTTACATACACGATTACGTAGTTGCCAACATGCACCCAAATGGGATATGTTGTTTTGTTTTGACCGGACAATATGCTATTATATACAACTTTATACAAAACCCAATCCGATCCTCTTTAACTCTAACAAACTTCCAAGCAACTCTATTGTGACAACGATATCATATATAATGTCCTGGTTGAAAATAGCTTTATTTTGTAGGCACATTTGAATCGAATTTTATTTTTATCGTTTTTTTCGTAGTAAGCGAGGCAGTTGGGCTTATTCAAACAAGCATTATGCCTAAATAACGTTAGTGTGTCATGATATCTTTTGTTATTGGCATGCATCGTGTTTCTGCATAGAAGTAACATTTTTTGATTTTTTAGTTGTCTGACCAATTGGTGTACCGGACAATGCACACTGATTTAATACTCACATAAACCTTTTTGTAAGTCCATTTGATCTTGGGTGATACGATGTTACGTTGCCTAAACTTATTCCACGTTTAACCAGAAGTTGCTTAAACTTCCACAATCGTAATTGTAGTCTATTGTCAACGATTTACTTCGCTAGCAAACCTTGTCTCGCAAGACCCTCACGCATTGCTTGAATCACACTCTGGGCATTTGTTAAGCTAACATTTTTAACTTCTGGTCATTAGGACATACTCATATCATTATCATGTAAGTTTCTCTATCTACGTGACTACTAAAATCAGCGTGAAAATGCCGTCAAGGCGAATTTGTGATTGACTTGTTTATTATTGAATTATCCGGTTCATATTGTGATTAATTTTTATTTATTCCTGGCTTCCACACATAGATTATAGGCAGCGAGTCCTAGAATACTCACAATCCTGTATGACAGTTATGAATAGATTCCAATACATCTCTTTTTAGTTAATTTTGAATGCCAATCTTGCCTGCTCACATGAGTATGTCATATTTAAACTATAGATCATGCCTTATATCATAATATTGTTTTCAATTGATAAAATTTGCTTTGCCAAATAAACGAATTCGCATGTTCTTCTGATAACTAGTTCATCTTTTGCTGCATTTCGTAATATATCACTGAATAGATTGTTCATTTGTACACTCTCGCTTTAAATCATCAGAATAACGCACGATTCTTGAATTTCCTAAAGCCCAATTCATCGTCAGCTTACATCTCGACAACAAATTAGCTATTGCATTGTCCATCAACATGTTCGAGCGTATATTGATGTTGAGATTTTCATATACCCAACGCACTAAACGATGATTTGTAACCTTTGATAAATCTCTTTTAATTTCATAAAAGTATTTAAGTGGTCAATGGTCAGTCAACAACGAAAATTTTCATTTGTCAAGTATTAGTCGAATTACATTATAGCAAATAGTTGAGTAAGTACCTCTATCAATTTGGGCATACCTTATAGCAACACTCAGTTTACGGGAGGTATAACATACTGACTTATAAATTTAATTGTATGTTTCTTGCAACAGTACGGTTCCCAATCCCGATTTCAACTCATTTAACTTTATTTAAATTCTCGTAATTTACCATCATAAGGGATTAATGAGCTGGGGTTATGTAAGATTCTTTTAGTAATTCAAAATTCGTCCAATTGTATACCTTTCCGATTCGACATTATTTTCTGTCCAGCCAAAGTATATAACGCATAACATTGACAACGTAAATCGGGAAAACATTTATCTAAATATTTTACTCAATTAAGGAACGACTTCAATTCTATTTTATTTTCAGATGGTTCAAATGCAATATTGCACTCGGCTTTTATGGATCATGTTTCAATTGATTTCTACATAGTACTTGACTAAATATTCTAATTATTTATTTCATGAACGAGCATTTGCTCTTTTTCTCTATATTTATACTATTATCAATCAATCCAAATGTTCATTGCCGTTAGTGTCTGAAATTACAGTATCATCCAGATAAACTGCAACTCCTGCACTATCACCAAGAACTTTAACAAGTAACATTGAAATATTAGTGGCTCTACGTATACATCAAATAAAATTCTGCTATAACGGAAGAATCTGAACGGTGTACTAATTGTTAATAGATGTCTCGATTTTTCATCGTCCTCACCTCCAAGTATGATGACGCTTTGGCTATCTTCATCAGGATTTCATCAAAAGTGGGAATTTTAAATGAACTACTGGATATACAGATGTACTAAATTGTCTTTCTTCCGAACAATTACTATTGGAATTGTCCACTCTACGTATTATTTGATTCTATCGACTTTCTCAATAATTTCGTCATGAATCAGTCGATCTAATTAGTTTTGTAAATAAGGCGAAGAGACAATTTTCAACCAGTCTTGTTAAAAATTGTCTTTGCTATAAATACTTACAATTGAATAAACCTTGATAATGATGCGCCCACGTGCCACCGAAATATTGGATCAAAATTGTAAAATAAATAATAATGTCTCTTCGCATTATTTACAATCTAATGACAATTGAAGACACTTATTTACAGTTTTTTACTGTTTGTTGTATGGCCAATGGAATGCAACAAGTTCATATAATTTCGTGTTAGCCCGAATTATCATTACATAAACTTGCTTAGTAATTTCGCATACTGTCAATCCAGTCTGCAAATAAAACCAATGCATCAAACAGCTAATCATTTAGTCGTTCATAAATGTGTATATATTCACTAAGTGAGAACATCCATACTTTATCTAACAATTTTAATTTGAAAGCATGAATTTATGGTCGCCCAAATAGAGGTTGACACTTTCATTTTGCCCCTTCTGTCTAAAATAAGAATACATAATGAATTTGTACACACAACACAACTTCCCATAGCTTGCACGTCGATCCTGTATAAGTTCGAATATACTTTACGTTTTCTTGCTCATGAAAACCGAGTTTGTTCAATGGCTCAACGGAATAATATAGATATCTACATCTGTATCATAAATCATGATTTGAAAATTTGGTCTAAGCTTATCATGATACTGGGTTCACTTTGTATTGAATTGTCAGTCATTAACTCAGTGTAATCCACTTCAATAGTTGTAATCGCTTGGGCACACCCCTCAAATTCATAATGATTTGTATTATCAGCCGGGCACTGGTCTATTTCATAAACTTGTTGCCTTATTCGCCATAGTCAGCACTTTTGGTCCTTTTACATTTATGCCAGAAAATTTCTATGTTAAACAAGCATCGTCTGTGTTTTGAAGAATCGTTGCGACCACATACTTTACGATAATTAGAATTATTAATTTTGTTATGCATATTTCATTGATGTTTGTCTCTAATAAAAAACGTCATATTTCGTCGTTTTTAACCGGTTGATGAACTTTCAGCAATTGATTACGTTTGGTAATTTCCAATCAGTTATAATTTCCAGAACATTGTCAATATTTGGGTCATCATGCTACGATTACCTACAATGCTCAAATTTGATCAACTACTATGTGCACAATTATAAGATCTTCAAGTTTATCGTTGATGACGTCTTCTTTAGTACGAATTTCCACACTCAAAAAATCGCACTTATTCGCAAATCCCTTAGCATCTGCAATCCACTCTTGATTCAATACATGCTTTAGGGCATGCCCTGAATGATTCAGGGCATGCCAATCCTTGTCACGATTCAGGGCATACTCTCGATTCAAGGTATGTCACTCATGATTCAGGGCATGATTCATCTACAATCCACTCTCCATTCAGAGCAAGCCATTCTCGATACAGGGCATGCTTAATCTTGTATGTGTAATCATTGACCACAGTAGATATTAAGAAAGCATGTATCGCGCAGCGCAATATGGATCGGATGATTAAAATGTTTAGACCGAACGGTTACTACATCATTGAACGAAATGCTATCAGACATAAATTGATGTTCCAGTTTGCGTTAGAGTAAATATAATTCAGCACTTTGATAATTTGTTTACTGGGTTGATCACAACTAATACCATTTCTCTTTATATGTATTTGAATTGTCCAAGTAATCATGCCAATTGTCGGTTAACAGATCAAACTGTTTAAATTTCAATTTTTTTCTCCCCATGAAACTAATTAAACCAAACAGCTGTCTTTGCAAGCCCATATTATGATGCACTAGATATCGCATCATACTTTGGTCTCCAAACTCAACATGCTTATTTAGGTCTTCTGATTGATAACTCTAATCGCCAGTTGTTATATCTAGATTCCCAGTTTTTATAAGTCGCAACTAAAAAGTGTAATATTGCGCAAGTTGTGGGATAATGCAGAAAGATATGTTGATCCTATGCTGTTCTCGTTTTTTTTTAACATTGACATCCCAATAAAATTGAGAGTTCCCTCTTAATAAATACAATTGATTCTATACCCTGACAACCCCGTTGTAATCTCTCTTGATAGACATGAGATTCAATTCGTAATCGACTAGTTTGCTATTGTCATGTCAACTTTAAAAAATTAATAAAACAAATGTCATTTACTATTTTATAGGTGGTCCATTATGTCGCGATTATAATTGAAATTGAATTGAACAAATTGAATTGAATTTTATATTCAACTGAACAAATACAATTGAATTTGTTCAATCTGTTATCGATGCTAATATCATTCAGAGAAGATTTATCTTATGCAAGTATTTATCTGCCAAATGTTAATCTTCTGCAGTAGTAGCGCTCTAGCGTATAAAACTTTGTTGGATAGAAGGATCGATTAATTTTAATTAGACGGCAGCCAACAAATCGTAGTTTGAATTAATTAAACCTAAGAAATCGGATTTTAGTCTTGAGACTTTTTAACACCAACTTATACTCAATCAAATTGGCACAATCTATTTTACGACATACGCCATTTGGTTTGAATACTATCATTACGGGTTATCATGCAACATTTGCTGGATAGCTATACCGGTTCCCTAGTTTAGTACTTTGTGTCGTTGCGTATTTTATCAGCAATGTAAGTAATCACAACTGTCATTACCCTTCTTTACGGAAATTGATACTCCGATAAATTACCATTAGTCAATTATTAATCGAAACTAGCACCTTTTTACGATTGCCTTCTTTATTTTATGTATTCTGTAATAGATTATAGGTAATGTTATTAACGTCTTTAATTTAATTAAAAAATTTGAGGTTTTCTAATTTAATTTATATTTTAAATATTTATTATTTTTTGTTTTATATATAAAAATGTTCGAGACCCAGTTAAATTGGGTCACAAGCACAAAATGCTTAACTGGATTGTAAATCAAAAGATTATTCGAAAAAACATCTACTCTAGATCTGTCGCTAAATCAATATTGCAGACGCGAACAGCTTCGATGTCTATTCCTGCGGCAAGTTTGTCTTTTAGAGAACATATACATCAGATTATGTAGTTGTGAGAAAAAATTCAATTAAAATCATTAAAATGTTGGAACAAATTATCGATATTCCGTTTAATGTTGTTGTTTTGTTTTACTAAATATAGACTATTTAATAAAATAATAATTTTAATTAATTTATATACAGTACAAAATACACAAAGTCAGCCAAATGCTCTGATTTATTGAGATCATTGACTTAGCAAACAGTTATATTAAGAATGGAAATTTTATTAATTCATTGCTTGGTTTTGTTTTCGTTCTTTTAGTGCTTCTACAAGAACTGGTCGTGGACTTGTATTAGATTCTCTTATTTCATGTCAAAAAATGATCGATAGACAGGAAATGGTTGTGAATGATGATATCTTGGATATAACGACATATTGTATATGCCGTTACGATTTTGTGTCAAACGAAATAAGGGTATCGATTTTTATAAAAAGTAAACTTAGACCAGCCTGCCAGCTTACAACTAGCTCATAAGTTATATATGTATATATAACTTGCTTCTAGAGTTTGTTATTTGAAATAAAGGCTTTGTTAAGATGGAGAATTCGACGAAAACAGTTCGATATGAATATTTATATATTTAGTATGTATTAAAAATGTTTTTTTACGAAAAAGTGTGTGTGATTATAAACTGGTTGAAAATCCGGAATTATTAACCGGAATAATGCAACACTGCATTTTTCAAGTGCAATTAATAATATGTGACAATTGTATAACAGTCTTAAGTTACACTGTAGTGTAACTTGTCTACTAGATTAAATAAGTAGTGTCGTTAATTACTTTAAAATGATCAAGAAACGCGTAGGCAGTTACAGAGCGAAATTGTTTTTTCAAACTTGTAATAATTTTATCTTATTCGATGGGAAAATCGTTTATTTATTAATATATATTAATTATTTATTAATGAATAGATATATAATCGAACTAAAATACCCATACAATAATTGCTATTATACGATTTCTATCTAATGTGTTTTGAATACTAAAATAAATCGATTAAATTTATTTACTACTTGTAATTATTAATACAATATATGATCCTCAATTCGTTATATATTTTACTTTGATATAATATGATAGTATAGCGCATTTGTATTTAATAATAATTTTCAAAATGTACTTTGCTATTCCAAAATAGCTCGCTATATTGTAAGCATCGGGTTTTAGCACAAGCGTTCAAATATGCTGATTTTGATAACTTAATGTTGTGTTTTGTTTTTGGGATATATTTTAGTTAACCATATACTTTTTAGTTCAATGTAATTATATTTAGCTGTACAATATGGTAAGGGGAAGTTTTGACGGGCAAAATGGACAGAAATTACCTTAAAACCGCATTATTTTTATACTAAACTATAGAATATGCGATGAAAAATGTATTTAGTGACACATTCTAAACTATGCTGATATTGGTATCATTATCTTCACCCTATTGTAGTTTGTTTTACAATATTAGTGACAAATATTTGTTTGTAAATTGTCGTTTTTTAAAACATATGAAATTCTTTATCGCTTTTATCTACCATTTGCAAACTATAACTTTGTAAATAAAGCAAATATATCCAATGTTTTTGTTGATTCAAAATTTGACTAAATAAGACGCTGTTTGCTTTTACCAATCGCGATAATATACTCTTATTTATCGCCTATTATCTATGTTTATTTATTTTAAGCTTAATGACTATGTAACGACCTTGTATGACTCGATAAAACGATTTGTGCGAGTTATTTTGCAAGATCCCAAGCACGCTCTTTACGGGTATGTTTTTTCTTTTAATTTAAAAGTTATGATATTGCTTATCATACATATATGAAGTTTAGAAGTTTATATAGTATGGCATTCAACAATTCTTGTCTTGGTTTCAATGAATGTGATTTATGTTTAATAAAAGACATTCGATTGGAGGTATTTTCTGTTCTTCAAAATTAATTGTACCCTTGTTCGTTTCATTAAATAAATTGTTGCTTTGGTTTGCATAGCAACAAAAGTAAATCGTTATCTTGTTTTTATGGTAAATTTCGTTTTTTTTTTGTAATATCATTCTAATTCCGACTAATATCGTAAGCTATGAAAATGAAATAATTAATTATTATTAATAGTTATTACGGAAATTAATTATTTTAATCTAATAATTTTAGTTTATTGAAAATGTAATTATTACATTGTGATCAATTACATTTTAAAAGACTGCTTTAAGTGATAATCACGGGCATGAATTAACAGTTAACATCGTTTATTAAATTATTAAAATGTAACCGTTACAATGGAAAATTTTTTATTTGTTGGAATTAAAGTTCAACAAACACTGTTTTTATCACCCAGTCAAATAAAATCTAGTAAAATTTATGCTGTTTTGCGTACGAACTTATATATGTCTATATGTGTATGTTTGTTTTCAATTAAGATTATAATACATGAGTTCGACAAATTGTTATTTTTAATGGCTATTGAACGTAAAACGTTTGCGTCAGGAAATATAATCATTATAAATTTCTTATTCACTAATTTTAGAATATTTACAATTAGTAGATAGCAAAAAATATTATTTATTCAAAGCCAAATTCTGGATAGCGGCTGCCATCATTATCAGGGAATATAAAATTGTATGGTAATTTTTATTACTTTGTAAGTAAATGCAATTTTTTTCCTGATGATAGCAGCCAATATCGAAAATTTTATTTTGAATAACTAATCTTTTTCGCTCACCCCTAATTGTAAAAATAGAAATATATATTCAATAGCAGAGCAGTAACATTAAATTGATTTCATCTACGTTATTTTGGCATGCAAAAGTATGTTTTACAAATTTGGGCGAGAGAAATCAATTAATTTTAACAACTTAAACACACAATATCTTCTAACAAAGACTTCGATGAGTTTGGATATCCCACAAACAAGTTAGTTCTATTTCTATACGCATGTTTTGATAAACCGGTTACATGGTTTCGAGAGAAAGTCGTTGAACCATATAGACTATCTGCTGTACCATATTATCATCGTAAACTAAATCGTGTTACATCTATTGATTAATGTGAAACGAATGACGCTATGTGTATTACTGAGGCATCAGTACAGTTCAAAACTGACAGGATGATCGATCAGAGAATTGTCGAGATTTTACGACACCGTTGGGTGCGATGTCGTAAATTTCACGAAGAAAACAATTATCACCCATGCTATGAGCAACCAGACGACTTTACAGTTGCAAGTACAAACTTCTTTAAAAAAATGGTGACCTAAACACGCTAATATCCGCTATAGAAGCTTTAATGAAGCAAAGGCACAGGATGATCTGGCAAAGGCATCATCCAGATTATGACTTGATTGATCTTTCAAAAAAGGAAGAGTACTACGCAAAGCACTGCAAGCCTGTGAATATAAATCAACTCCTAAAAAATGTTATTGAAGATGTTTCGGATGAAATAGCGAACGAACCATAACGAGGCTACTGCTCAAGAACCCCCTTGGAAGGGACAGTCTACTGAAAATTATAGCTGATCGGATCATCGCTATTTACGAATAGCGTTCAAATATTCCTAATCTTAGGTAAAACTGATTTAAGTCGTATAATTCTATTGTGAAATAGAAACTACGAAATTAGCATTTCAAAAAAAAAGTATTATATGTTTTATGATTATTATATGTTTTATGATATATAAAGTTATAATTGGAAAATTTTCCAATGATTAAACTATAAAGTAATTGAAAAATTAACGAAAATATACTTTAACTTCGATTGAATTTGCTTATTGACTAATTCAACTGCTAGTCATCTATCTAGACCTTTTTACTTGTAATTTTTGACTTTATTACAGTCAAAAGTTAAACGCTTTTTACTGTATTTTCACTTATTTCATATCTTTATTAATATCATTTTTTAAATTTCTGAAGAATTTAAAAAGTACAGTTTACTAGTTGATATAGTTTTATCGTCACTCTGGCTTATATCTTTATGCTGTTCTTTCATTACTCGACGCTTGTAGGAGATCGGATATACTTCTAACCGATATTTTATTGTCACTCAGCAATGGGAGAGTAGCGTTTACCGATGTACCGGTATAACGACGAAATGACATTTGAAAGATGCCAATTTTTATATTTTTTCGTGTTCTACCACAAGGATATTTTTTCAAATCATATATTTGTGCTGCATACTTATAATGTGCGATGTTTGCCAAAACCCTTAAAATGGGTATTAGATGTTTACTTCTTATATCATTAAATATTATGATATATTCGGATAAACAACAGAAGCGACGTTTCTTTCGAACCTGTTTGCTTAGCATTTTGATGAAAATTGAGGGTATAAGTAGAAAACGATTTTCTTGTTATTTTGATGGTTATTATATTTGATAATTGTTAGATTCATAATTTTGATGTTTTCCTTCTAGTGTTTAGATTCGGCTTCAATATCTAATGGGGAAATAGCTGTAAAAAATTGTCGATTTTACATGTTGAAAGAAAGTTATATGATCAAGCGTATTATCTTGAACTACCACATATCTAAAGACTCGATCCGTAACGTTAGTAAATGATATATTTCTATCAGATTTTCTTTTTTAATTTGCCTTAATGTAATTAGCCGAAATATGTAAATATTTATCATAACGATAGCATACTGTCATCGAGCATATTTCTCAACAATTCGTAAGCATCTTAATCTTTATAATAATTATTTAACGTTATTATGCTTTTAGACCTATTAAGTGGGCATTAGAAGGTACCTTATACTTGTCTTCGCAAAGTAACTGCAAGGTAAATACCATATTAAATTAATCTAAGTTACTTTTAATTATAAAAATCAGTCCAATTACGGAGTGATGGAGACCGATTAGAGAAGAAAACCAATTTATCTATATACTATAGGATTTCGCTGATTACTTTAAGCATCACCAGGTTGTAAACACAAAATACGAAGCAATAAACAGTGATAACTAATATATAAAACAGGAAGCTAAAACATCTAAAAAAAAGATGCGAAATGTAACTCAAAATAAATGGTAGTAATTTGAAGAAATGAAGAAATACTAAATATCAGATAGTCTACAAAAATTGTATAACATAATGTCATAGTCACTCGTTTGTGTCGCTTTGATAGGCCATATGAAATGTTGTTATTTTCTCTATTCTTTAATTTTACTATTACCTATCTTTATCTAGTTATCGCCATTCCTCTTTTAATATTTTAGCTTCCTGTTTTATATTTTTTGGCTTTTAATTCTTTTTGCAGTGTGACTATCACGAAATATTGCAAAGTGTCTAAATTAATTGTCTTTTTCCTCTACTTGGACTCTCGATTTAGAATAAGGAGGAATTTTTGTGTAATAATATTTTTAATTAAAATTATTGAAATCTTTAAAATTATTTAAATCATTAAAATTATTTGTTCAATACTTTGTATGTTATAAAAAATGATAGAATGATTAATAATGATCAATAATTTACTTGAATTAAAAAAGAGTGAACTTATAGCTTTACCTAAAGTCGATTATTATCTATACACGTATGTTCTTAGAAAATAAAAGTTAGATTTGAACTATGTTTTGTGTTTAGCATAAAAACGAAGTCTTATCTTCATTTTCATGTAAATAAATTATATTGCACATAGTCCACAAAAGATAATTTTTTGCATTAAATTGAACGTTTCGTGAATAAATCGCCATAATTCAGAATATTTTTGTAATTCTTGTTTTTATTTTCCATATTTTCGTACATAATTTCTTCATACTCGTAAAGATACACATACGAGAAAATAAATTCAGTAATAAAATTACACGCAGCAGTTAATTACCAGCAGATAAACTTTTGAAATTTATTATTCGCGAACAACAGTAGCTTGTTCAACGTCAAAACAATAATTGACTTCTTACAAATTCATATCATTTAAACATATAAGTATTTTTCAAAAAATGTAGTCTGATTTATTGAACTTAATGTTACCTTTAATATATTTCTTACAATCTAACTTAATGGACTGGAAATGTAATTTGTCATTGTGTTTCTGGATGCTTAGTGATCGTGGACACTTTTCAATATCCGTTAGGATTATTTATGACAATCGCAACTTTACGCTTCTAGAAATGATTATTATTTGCACGATAGTTCAAAAGGTAAAAGCGCATTTTTAAAAAATAATAAAGAATTATTTCAAAATCAGTTCGAAAAAAGCCAAAAAGATTGATAATACCGAAACCTAATAACACAACGGATCCTCCTGATGATAAAAATGTAATTCTGACACATTGTATATTATTATACAATTTATAAAATAATGGAATTTATTAAAAATTTCAATTTTTAATTTCAACTTGATATAAATTATATAAAATCTTATATGATAAATTATTATTTATGATTATTATTTATTATTATTTATTTTAACGTAAACTCAGTTACCTGATCTGGTATACTTAAAGTTATGCTAAATTAAATAAATTTTATATTTGATTATGTAAAGTAATTGTTAATAAATTAGTACTTAAAATCGATAAAAGATATTAGTCACATGCTTTAAAACATTGTGAGAATACTGTTAAAAATATAATTAATCCCTTATATTTCTTTTACAGGAAGTCGTTTTCAAGAGACCGTTATTTTGTCGCAATTTAAAATTTGAATTTGTTGTCGACACAAGCAAATTTGCAGATCATTTTTATTGCCTAACATGTGAAAAGTTTTTTATATCGAGCGACAGATGTTGTCCTACTTGCCAAACCACGTCTTTATTCTGTCCAAAATGCTCGTAAGTGCTGGCAAAATAAAATATCAAATATTTGCGCTTTTCTTAAAAAATAGTTTAGAAAAACATCCATTTCATAGTAAAGCTTCCTTTTCAGCAATGTGTAAATTTCGCTGAATATTCTACCTGGTTCATATAAACTTTATAGACTTTTGAACAGTCTATAAAACTGTTTATTAAACCGTTTACATGTTTATATTCATCTTATTTGTTTACTTGATTAAATTTTCATTGTCCTTTGATAGTACATTCTTTTGAGCTTGCATTACGGTAATGGCTACAATGTTTCATTTTGAGCAAGTTCTTCCAGCTATGGTATTGATATGTATTTTAATTAATTCGTTACCATTTTGTTATAGATATTGTCAAATTTGGAATTAATATTATTTTTTATTGTTTAAATCAAACGCTTTCGGCAAAATGTTGTTTAACACAAAAAATTATCACTTTCAGTTGAAACTGATAATTTTGTTTTGTGCTTTTTGTATTTAAGAACAACTGATCAAGGCATTTTGTCGAAAGCTTTTGATTGTATTAGGATTATTTATTTGAGCTGCAACATGCATTTATGCGTTTAAAATACGTTTTCATACATTCCCATGTTTAATTCGATTTGCTCAATTTTTCAACTGATCAAATCAAAGATTCCGTACTTACATATAGCAATTAACAAATTCAATGTCATTATATTTTAATGCATTAAACTAACACATGAACAGCTGCAATTATTGATACACGGATACACGTTCTCCGTACTATATATATATATATATATATATATATATATATATATATATATATATATATATATATATATATATATATATATATATATATATATATATATATATATATATATATATATATATATATATATATAATAAAAGTTATTGTTAGAAACCGGTAAAAGACAAGCAACTTTTTATTTAAGAAACGTTTCGGACAGTTTGTCCTTCTTCAGTCTTTACAATAATGTGCAATTTTCGGCTAGCGTATACGTTTATATAAAGAAAGCTGTCACGGAAGAATCGACACACGTCCGCGGCGTCCACATAGCGAACTGTTAAATAACTCAAAAAATGGATGATCGTACGTGTTTAGTGATTCATCTGACATTAATTGACCAATCCAAAACTTTTCTTTTATTTTGCGCATATTGGAATCGGATATTGGGCCATCGATAATTGTCGTAATCATGGAATGATCTGGATTTTCAATCATGTGTGATACGTATCCATCTGCAGTTGTTTTCAATTCTTTTAAATCTCTTCGCCGATTATTTGCTCGAATATTGTATCGTGTCCCTGTCTGACCGACATACTGAGCTGCACAAACCTGACACCTAGATTGGTAAATAATTCCTTCAGATTTGCACGTGAAGTGCTGTTTAATTGGATAACTTAGGTCTCAATTTTGTACCATTTGAACGGGAATTTCCACGATACGAACTAATTAGCAAATTAAAGGAAGCTGCTCTGTGCTGTATGAAGCAAATAAAGGATAAAAATGAAATAGATACCCTTACTGACTTATTCAATAAGAAAATCATTCGCCCGTACCTAAATATGCATCCTAATTCATACTGCGGTCGCAATGTAAATCGAGTTTCCAAGAAGGCGATACAGGATCTAAGTATCAATCAAGACATAGTAGTATGCAAGGCTGACAAAGGTGGTAAAATAGTGATATGGAGCAAAGCCGACTACCAAGCCGAAGCACAGCGCCACCTGAATTCAGACGCATACACTCAAATCTCAGATGTTCAACAAGAAGAAATAATACGAAAAGTGAACGACACTATCGACTTAATATTCAAAAATGACGACCTTGCCAAAAAGTTGAAGGTAGATAACCCTAGACCAGGAAGATTTTATATGCTTCCGAAAATACATAAGATGATTAAACCTACCCCTGGACGTCCGATCATTAGCAACCGTAGAACAGCAACGGAAAAACTTTCCAGGTGGTTGCATGAACAACTGCACCCAATTTTAAAGGAATCGCCATCATTTATCGGGAGTACAGATGAATTCCTTCGTTTTTTCGAACGAGTAAAAGGAACAATCAACAACCAAAAAGTGGCAACGATGGACGTGGAGTCACTCTTCACAAGTATTGAGACTAAAAGAGGAGTTCAGGCCATACGAACTATCTTGAGCAACAAACAGTGGGACGAATGTAAAATTGAACGCGTATGTGAACTACTGAAAATAGTGCTAAATTCGAATATTTTTGAATTCAATGGCCGCCTTTATCTTCAAATAAGAGGAACGGCCATGGAGCTTACTATTGGTCGGCCAGGGCAAGGTATTTTGTCTTTGTGTATCTTGGGTAACATATAGAACTTCCCTGCTAGATTGCTTCCCGTTAGTAATTTTGCGCCTTCTATTGTATCAAGCTCGCCTTTCTGTGTATATTTGGACACAAACTCCGAGACTCGTTCAGATGCTTGTGCTAGAACTTCACTTGATGATTGTGAGTATGTGTCTGAATTGAGGTGTCGTTTTGCTTCTGATATGTATTCGTTTCGATCCCAGAGCACAATCTTTCCACCTTTATCAGCTGGTTTAATTACAATGTCTTTCCGATTTCTTAGTTCGTTTAAAGCTTTAACTTGTGCTCTTGTGAGATTGGGCTTAGATCGATAATTTGGAGGAAAATTTGAATATTTTATAAATATATTTCTTCCCATTGCATTTATTGCAGCATTCTTCGATGTAGTGTCTTTTATAGATCCAAAACATTCGATACACGTTTGTCGGATACTCTTCATTGTGGGATACCGGCTAAACTCACGCTTACTTGTAGCAAAATTAAGTCCAAGTGCCAAAACTGATTTGGTATCATCTGTCAATTCCATTGTTGTCATATTTTTAATAAAGTCATCGGGATAGTTGTTGGAATGGGTTTCAATAGGTCGATTGTTCATCGTTGATTGTGTTCTACGAAATCTTCTGTTTGGATGATGTGCGATTAAACGTAGTTCACTCGGGTGAATAAATCTTCCTGTTAACTTTGACAATTTTCTACACTTTTTCAGAATAAGTCTATTATACAAAATTTGATCCCTATTTGGAGGGTAAGAATTATAAACACGTCTATAGAAATTTCGAAGTGTATGCGTTAGTTGAATACCTGCAATTCGAAGGATTTGTGCACATTGTGATTGCAGTGCTGCGATTTTATCTTTCGATACGTCTTTGAGAATTGGGCAGATGCGTTTTTGCAGTCGTAGTCCTTTTGGAATAACGTCATTGTCTATACACGCGGTTAGGTATTGCATATGTACTTCCGCTGCTGTCAATGTATGTAGATTTGGTCTAACTCGCAGGGTCCCACTTGAGACACGATCATATATATTGCGATGTATTAAGCTGCGATCCGGGATCTAATATAGATTCGTCCATATATTTTCAGAGTAATATATATATATATATATATATATATATATATATATATATATATATATATATATATTAATATCTTTAATCGAATAATTTTCATTATATTTTATATGGTCGAAGTCAAGTGCACTAAGAAATGCAGTGCGTTCTGAGGTTCATAGATTTAGTACCAAGTACACAAATTCTGATATTTAAACTTTTTTATTCAAGTGTTTAAATTTATTTAATTAATATTTTGATAATTTTTTATATTTGACAATTTTGTGTGTTTATTTTTATATTATCCTATTTTAGAATATGTATCTATTAAATTGTTTTAATGACTCTTAAGAAAACCAATATATCATTACATATTATGTCAATTCGTAAAATTTCGTGGTTTTATGTGCTATATTAAATATTATCTGGTATTAATGAACGCTCATCCAAAATTGTTTTTAATTAAAATGTCATCTTTACGATATAAGTTGATAATCATTTTAATTGATCTTAGTTCAATGTTCATAAACAAAATATTGGAGTTCTACAAATTCGTAGATATTTTAACAAATGATTAGTTTATAGTATTAAAAATTACACTACTATTTAAATAAAAATGAAACGGTCAATATTTAATATTTTTAAAAGAATTTTTGGTAAGAACAAATTGAAAACAAATTGTCTTAAAATAAAGATAAAACAATAAAGCTTTATATTATTAGCACATTATTACGAAATGTTATTAACGAATCTCACAAAGTTTCCCATAAATTATTTTATATTTATTAAAATATGCTTAAAATTTTAAGGGGGGATTTAAGTTTTACATTTCAGTTTTGGAAGCTGATTGCATTCACTTAATTATCTAAAACCAAATAAATAGTTCACCTTCTCTATGATCAAGAGCAAAATTCCCTATTGCACTACACTGGGAATCGTGATACTAGTACTTGCTTTAGATTTGATTGACTTTGTAATGTTCAAAGTTGAGATAGGCAAATATATCTAGATTTTTATTGTTAATAAAGGTTCAATGTTTATTGTTCGCAAGTACCATAGTACGTACGGAAATTGACCACGCAATCTTAATCTTCTTACACATTGCAAAGCTAAAATCGTGTTGGTTGATTACGTTACTTATCTAGACATCCACTATTGCTCTTTGATTGTTAATTGATTAAAGGCTTCATCACTGGAGCTTTAGTGATTATTAAAAATCAAAAGATCTCTAAAATATGTCGTTCACCTATGTTTTCTGTTTATCACTTCCAGATAATTCTTGGAACTGTAGAGATTTGCTAAACATGTTACGGGAATATGGTCAAAACCTTTGAACTACATAATATGTCAGTTGACCAGATTTGTGTCTATATCCCTCCAAATGCCTTGCCGCGTTTTTAACACCGTAAAACTGATTTTTTCTATCTAATAAGTTTGAACATTTCTAGCCAACTAACACAGTATATGCTTGTGTTTTCACTCAGAAGCAGAAAATGCCAACATATAATCTTAAGTAACATTCTAGTTATCCGCACATCGATATACGGATGCAGTTAATCGATGGCATGATTTCAATTTTTGCGGTGGTTTTTCACGTGGGTTCCTCACGAAACATTGATTTATCGGTCAAATTGACAAAAAATGCATCACACTCGATAATAATATGATTTACTTGTTTATGCAAAAAGGGTTTGCTTTTGCATAAATTCATATATGGATAAAACCAAGTAGATACCTTAAGTGCTGCATAGATATATGCTTACATCGAGCATTGACTTTTTATTTCAAAGAGCTACATTCTGCCATACCAATAGTATAACGATAGTAACAATCTAAATTGTTTGATTGATATCGATTCTGTAACAGTTCCACAATCACCCGCTTATTCCATTATTTAATAATTCGACATTTATACAATTACAAAACAAACAAAGAATATACATGTCTACTTTTATTTTATCTATGAACTTCTGTTCAATACTTAATTTTTATTATTTCGAGAATTCAATTCTTCTTTACAGTCGTTTTGTATAATATCGATCGTTTAAAATACTGATATCATCACTAAATTCATAAGATATTAATGTACAAGTATATATATCCACATTTTAATGAATGCCAGTACATTAATATAATTTAAATATCATTCGATTTTTGGAATTAGGATTTTTTTTATTTAATAGCGTATGGGTATAAGTAACTCACAAGCCCATCGTCAATTTCCAATAATAATTTGACATTTATCTATCGTTTCTGATTTGGTTATATAATGTTTCATGTTGTTACTTGTTGAACAATTAATAATTATCAGGCGTTCTTTATATTATAATTTTATAATATTTTAATACAGTAAGATATTATAATATTATACGATACTATCATGTACACTTTAAATTTTAAACATTGTGCATTGAAATTGCGTATTACAACATTTTTTATTGAATGCTACTACTAGAATTCATTAATGCCTGCGCTAATTATAAAATAATGATAAGAACATTTATTTGCGTAGTAATTAAATTCGTGTAATTTATCTATTCCGTTTTGTTTGTTACAGCTATCAATATAAAAAATATTAAAACATTTTAAAATCTTATATAAAATCTTATATAATCTTGTATAAAATTTTATATAATTATTTGTAAGTTATAATTATTTATCTTTATTTTTAATTCATTAATAGTATAAAATACGTAGACTCAATTATCTGATCTTATCTGATTTTTTCTTAAATTTTATAAATTAAACAATAATTTTTAATTTAAATTTGAATTTATATCTTTCAGTAAAATTGCAGCATGTAAACGCTTTATTTTTTAGTTTATCAGTAATATCTAAATTTTATTCGATTAAAAATAGTGTGAATAATAACAATATTAGTGTAACTTCGACAAAAAAAATTATTAAAGTGTAACAGACGACGCATTGTATAAAAATACGTTACTCGAAAAAATTTGAACAAGTTATGTATTGTGATAACAATCAGAGCATCGTTTTGAAAATTTAATAAATTCAGTTTCGTTTATACTTTGTGAGTTTCGTAAAATAGCATTAATCATTATTCTAAAATAAACTGTATACGCAGTATTGTGTAAGTTATATGAAGTATGTATTACAACTTATGTAGAAAGTATAAGCCGTATTTGCTATAATGGATGTTTAGGATTTTATCTGTTATTTCTATAAATAACAGATATATAATAAAATTATTATATTAAATATAATATAATCTATTATAATAATTATTTTATAGCTATTATTATATATTTTAATATTTATATTATTATTTGGTATAATATCAAGCAGATATAATATATCAGATATTATTTTAAGAGATATTATTACAAAAAATATTATAATTATTTTCCTAGAAAATAATTATCTTTCAGGATTTCAAAAAATTTTGGGATTAAATAATAAAATAGTATGTCATACTAATTAATGTATCATAAAATAGTATTATAAATGAAAAACCAGCTAATCTGTATTTTAGTTGATAATTCAAAATTTGAGAAAATTTTAGAAATGAGGCGTGATATTTAAATTTGTATTTTTTGATGTAAAACACATTTAAGGAAATTTAAACATGTAAATGATTTTAAAGTTGATCGATCCTAATAGTAAAAATATCTTTTATGTTAAACACCCCGATACTTTTCTAAATACGGCATGAAGCAAAATATCGAAACCTTGGGCGATCATTGTCACAATTATAATTTTGATTAGTTAATTATGTTGCTTCAATCCTATCTATAAGGCAACATCAGTATGCTACATTTCAGAATCGGTGGACCTCATCAGTTACTGATTCAATACCCACGTTTCATGTTTCGGTCCTTTAAATGTAAAATGACGATCACTCAACTCGTTTGATGTATCGACTGTTAGATTTAATGATATACAATTCATTTTGACTGCATCCTCAATCAAAAACTGAGCATACGAATATTGAAAAGGTGCTACGCAAAGCAACGCAATTGGTTCCCTCGATAAGAGGCTTATCTTTTGAAAGTAGAATTCACTTGCTAGGCGTTACATCAATAGAAAAGTCTCTATTAATATCAGACTTGATGATGACATGGGTAGTCGTAAACCGTCATGATCATCCTTTGATAGATATCTTCCCCATCCGCAAGGAATCAACACTCATAGGTTTACGGCCTTCACATCATAGCGAAACGGCACATCAGAGATGTATGCAGAGGTTTACCAGATAGGGTGCGCACTGTATGAAACAATCTACCTGCTCACATAGTAACATGTGCATCAAAAACTGCATTCAAACGACAATTGAAGAACTTTGTGACTACAATTACATGACATTTTTTCATTTTTTTTACTTTGTGACTATTGTGACTCACCTTGTAACGAGCTTTCGCTCACTCTGGTGTAAATTAATAATAATTTAATATTTTGCAAATTTAATTGAAATCATTTCGGATTTCAAATTAAATCGTAACAATTCAATCTCAACGATAATTGCCTAAGTATATCAACTAAAAATTAGGAAAGAAACAATGGATGAATAATTTGAGAATAGCAAGTAATTTCATATATAATTAGGTTCTTAAATTGAAGGTTGAAATTTCCCTTGCTAACGTTGATTTGATTTGAAATCCAAAATGATTTCAATTAACCAGATTAACTAACGGAGTTTACGTATTTTATATTATATATACATTCAAAATAATGATAAAATAATTTAAAGTTATAAATAATAAATAATTATATCAGATTTTATAATTTATTTATCGAATTTATATTATTTATATTATTTGTTTATCAGGTTTTGGCCATATTCCTCGACCCAACATAGCATTGGTGACAAATACACGCTAATGACTTTTTTCTATGATGACATTTAAAAAATGTAATACGAAAATTATTTCATTCAATAATCTAAGAGTCAATGCAACATACGAGTCGAATGATGGTCAGCCGACATTAAAAGTGTCGAAACGTGAAATGTATGTATTGGATCAGCGGTTGATGAGGTTCACTAGTTGTTGTAAAACGACGGTTTAATTTATAGCAGCACAGTTATTGTTTACAAACACGGCATAATTGTTTACGACAACTAGGTTTCGGATTTCAACAAACACGTTAGTTATTTCAGCGATAATTTTATTAATTGAATTGCAACGATAAGTTATTCCCGCAGGTTTTCATGGGTTTGTGAAAGGTCGCTCAGCGATCGGTGCAGTGTATCATTGTTGTCAAGAAAAAAGTCATCAGCTTGCTGTAGCTGTCTTTAGTGAGCTTTATGCTGCATTCAACCGCATATCCGTTCCTTTTGTTATCTATTATTTCCAGTCCCTCAGGTTGCCTGTGAGAATTGTTAACAGGATGGCGATACTATTGTACACTAAGCGATTATTTTACGAAGATAACCCTGATAGCCTTCAGTTCTACCCTATTACAGGTGTGTCCCATGGCTCTCCACTTTCTCCTATCTTATATCTTGTTGTCTCCATTTTTCTATTTAAACATTTTTATCGTGATCAATATTTAGTGGTATACGCTGATGATATAACAGCCTTACTTCCTGGACGCAGGTGCAAAGATATAATCTTAAACATCAGCCGTTTATTTTAAAATTAAAAGACCAGTTATCCCCATTCAATCTTCTACTCAATCATCAAAATCGCAGGTGATTGTCTTTAATGACAAGAGAGAGGCAATTTCAGATCTTTCAGATCTTTCTGCTAGTCTCTTTTAAAGAAACTAGCAATCTCAGATCTCTCTTCCATATTGCATAATCAACAACTCCTAGTCATTACACCGAATAAGAGACCTATGGGTTTACCATTACTATTAAATTATCGTTTGCTCACACTTGAATAAATTTAAGAGTGTCCTAAAGTGAGCTAGATGAACCCTGAAGCGCACTCAACATCTGTCATTAAGAGGAAGTGATCGGGTTCGCCTCTGATGCACCTGGGCTATCTCGAGATTAGTCTTCATCTCTAGAGAACGTCTACCGAAGCAAATATTAAGTTTTCTGAAGCTCATCATATCTAGACTACCAACCATCTCGCGCTCCGATAGGTCTCTCAGGTGTGTGAAAGATCCTGAGTGGTTTAGTTGGTGTCAGCTGGTGGGCTGTGATCATACTTCTCAAGTATAAGACGACTTTAATGTAGGGATTAAGACCATAATCTGATATTATTTTTTCATCTTTTCTAAACTGCTTTCCATATTCGGTACATGCTTTGCTTTTTAGTAAGAAAACCATTAGTATTATTATTGATATGTTATTAATTAAATTGCAACCATTGAATAATTTGCAACAATGACAGTATTGTTTCACCAACGACGTCATTAATTGCAAAAATCTTATTGGGAAACCTCTCTAATTAAAGGCATTCAAGTATTTGTGTTAATGCTACATTACGACAAACAGAGGCATTTGTATTGTAATTCGATTAAAACGACACCTTAATGTTAAAATATTCATACTTAAATACTAATCGTAAGATTACGGATTTTCGTAAATTGTTTACCTATTGTATTTCTTGTATGCCTTTCGATATGTGGTCATTTCTTTCGTAATTGGATCAATTGGTTTTTTCGGCTCGTATTTTTCACAAAGGGAACAATCTTTCTATGAAAAATAACTAGTATTAAAATCAAAACGTCAGTTCAAATTGTAATTGAAAAAATTATTCAACAATGCTCGTTAAATAGGATATGTTCAATCGAAAAATTTTAGATGTGAATTATTTAATAAAAATTTATAGAATTACATGAACAATATTTAATATTATTTACACACTACTAATGATTAATATTTTTCATATCGTAATTTTCTTACTATATTCAGCCATGAAAAATTGTAATTATCTAGTATCATTTAACATTAAAATTTAAAATAGCATTTCATAATTATTAGAAATAAAAATTGAGACGCAGATATATTCGTCAAGAATTCCTAACGAAACTTAAATATAAATATTAAATTTAAATATTTAAGCAATCCAAAATTTAAATCAGAATTGTTCATTTTATCTTCAAAATTTATATTTATCAAGTAACTTATCAAATTTAATAATCAGAATTATGAATATAGGCATAATACATCGTTAATTAAATAATTTTTATTCAAATTTAAACGGCCAAAAATGTGTAAATCAAGCGAGTTCCGAATGTAATTTTAGCGCTTAATTGGTGTTGATTAAACTGACCCATATTTGCGTAGTAAAAATGTTTTGTACAAACTATTGTATAGACTTGTTTAATCAGTGGGCGACCCAATATAAACGTTATTACAATATATTCTTAAATCTATTGTGCTATCTGTTGACCTCTAAAATTTATTAAATTTCCTAATGATTGCCCAGATATCTCTTGTTAGCTGAGTATTTTGGTGATATCTTTTTTGTGTATCTATTTACCCTCAGACCTCATACATATGTTTAAATTCTCATACATGATTCATAATTATATATTTCGTGGAATCGCTCAGAGCCTCTCATGATACCTAAAATGCACATAGTATCATTGATTATTTTATAAATTCTCACTACTACAAGTACAAGCATTCATTAGTCGTATATTAAACAATGAATGTGACATTACAAATCCCCGCTGAGGATATATATAAAGATGCATAAAGAAAATAATCTTCTTCGTGTTATTTAGCCTTTATCCCGCTTTGAGGTGAGATCGGGTATGAAGGATTTGCTCCTCCATTTTCCCCTATTCGAATCCTGATGCGGGTGAAGTCCTGAAGTATTGAGATCTGTCTGTAGGCTATCTAGCCATCTCGTTTAGATTTACCTTTCGGGCGCTTGCCTACGATTTCATGCTCCGAAGCATAAAGCAAATAATGTTAATTAATTAATAATTTTGAGTAAAAATATGGTCCGGTCTAGTCGTAAAAGAAATTAAACTATTGCTAAATAAATCTGAAACAGAAAACGGTATGCTATAAGTTTAGATATTACATTTGGTATGTCAGTAATTGTTTGTGTGATAATCTTTTATCTTAACTACAGACAATAATTCAACCTTGCTACTTACTTCATTTAAGGTTTTGTCATTTGCTGAGAGCGACGGCCAAACCTTCCCTGAATATGTGCTCCTATATTCTGTGGACAGCGGTAGTTCTTCAAAGAAAGCTTGATTCAATTGTTTCTGTCGTATTAAAAATATAATGTAATAAAAGCATTCAAGCATCTAAATTTTTATAGATAATTACGCTAGTTGCGTGTTTGTAAATGTAGTCTACAGATTGATTTGGTGGTGGTCGGATGAACTTCATTTTTGCATCAACAACAATCGATCCAATCTCTTTACCATATTCAGAGTTACTTGTCGTCATCCTTGATGTTGGTACTGTTCGCTGTACATATACAATACAAGCAGTTATACAATATATATACTAACCTTTAGGATGCTAAGTAAATTATAATCCAAAATTTTTTAATTTCCAGAAACTATCATGCATAACTAAACGACAACAAAAATTATTTTAATATTTCGCTAGTAACTACTAGCATCTTCAGAAAATTCAAAATTTCATATTTTCTGAAGATGCAGTAACTACTGGCATCTAAGTAAAGATGCTAGTAGTTACTAGCGAAATATTATAATAATTTTTGTCGTTTAATTATACCTGATAGTTCCTAGAAATGAAAAAAAAAATTAAATACAGATCAGGATGGATATATTTTTAATAATCCAAAATATTAATATAAAGAGGTTTTTTATTTAATTTGTCACAACCTAAAACGATGTATGTTTTGCCGATGTTATACATAGCGGCTCGTATTACAGCTGTTACAAGCTGTAATAATCATAATTTTATTTGCAATTTATATTGCTACTGTTTGCTAAGGCATATATTATCACAAACAATGCTCATAGAATTGACGATATGTCAAAGTAACAGAGGGACAACGTAAAACTTCATACTAAATAACGGAATGACTACCACTACTGTCCATGGTTGTTTATTTAAATATTGGTTAACGTTCAAAAAATAAACAAATATTTCGATCTGTTTAAAATATTTTGCATTCTATTTATATTGTGTATTCAAGCAGATAAAAATATTAAATATTTGAAGAATAGGAGCCGAAACGTGATAGCATATCAGTTCCTCCTGATGACTCTTATCCTTATTATCTTATACATTGTCTGTTATTTATTATTCAATTTATAAAAATTGACTTTTATTTTAAATTTCAATTTTTAATTTTAACTTGATATAAATTATATTAAATCTTATAACAATTATTTATAATTATTTAATTTTTTGTTATTTCATTATTAAATTTAGATTTAGCTATTGATCACTTTATCTAATATGTTAGTTGTAATTTATGATAGTTCAATATACGGAAATAAATACATTATTTTTATTGCGACAGATAATCGAACAGACATGTTAATCCAATAAATAAAAATAATGCTTAGTATAACTGATTTTGGTTTTATCTTTTTGTATATTTAGACGATGGTACTAACAAGAGGTAACAAAATATAAAAATAATAAATTAATATTCTATTTATTTCTTCAATTCGGTCCCGAAATTAAAAATAACTCTAACACGCATCTATAAGTAATTTTTATCAGATGTAATTAAAATTTGTGTACTAATCAGAGTTCAATAGAATTCTCCCTGATGACCTCTATTCCTTATTCGAATACATCGTATATTATTTATTAGTCAATTCATAAAAATTGATTTTTATTTTATATTTTAATAATTTTATAGTTATATAAATATTAATTGTATAGAATCTTATGATAATTATTTATTATTTATAATTTCTTATATTTATTTTTAATTTATATATAGTATAAAAGACGAAGTATCGGTTAGCTGATCTGATTGGAAACTTCTACGTAAATATATTGTATTCTTAAGTTTTTATAAATTGACATTAAGACATAAGATACACTGAAACTATTGAGATTTACTTTTAATGCAAATTCAATGCATTGCTATATATATTAATCATATATATAATGCACTACAGTATTATTTATAATGCATATTTATTAACGTCTTTAAAATTATAAACTACGACGGTTAACAATATATTTCGGACAAATCAGATTTAACTTAAGCGGTTGATCAATCCCTCCGGTCCGGCGACGTGACTATGGTTTGTCTGTGAAAGTAACATATGAGGTTCCTTAAGTTCCAAAAAGAAACTTAAGAGACTAGCACTCTCTGTACTCTTCTCCATTTTGCAGCATCGACCAATCCTAATCTTCACTAATCGAATGAAATATCTGGGGTTCACCATTACGGTGAATTGGTCAGCGAAAGCTGACCCGGATACACTCAAGCGTATTCTGAAGAGAGCTAGGTTGCCACTGAAACAAGATCAGCATCTGTCATTGAATGAGTTAACCCAAGTGCACCTCTGAGGTACTTTTGCTATCTCGGGATTAGTCTTATTTTCAAAAGGACGTCGCCTAGAGCAAAGACTAAGTTTTCTCAAGCTTCTCATCTCGCGGTCCGGATATATTCCGCTTTGACTGCATTCTTCGGGAGGAGGAGGAGTGAAAAAGTCCGGATTGTTCAGTCGGAGAGTGGCGTGCTGGTGTGGCTGAAGAGCTCAGATCCCTGTTGATCTCAGCCCGAAACATACTGAAGACTACTTGAAAGATAATGACCAGTCTGATTTTTTGATTTCGTTTTTCTGCATGTCTCTTTTTTAAATTAAATCAGCAAACTGAGTCTACGTATTTAATATAATTATAAAATAAACAAAACATAATAATGCTAAATCAAAATTTAATAATTAAATAATAAAATTAATAATTGTTTTTATTTTTCTATAATTTAAATAAAGTTAAAATAAAAAATTAAAATTTAAAATAAACGTCATTTTTATTTATCACATATAGTTTTTTAAGAAAATCTTTATTTATTTAATTTTATTGTAATCATCCCTTAGCATCAAGCAACTTCTATATTCGAACCATAAAAATAGTATGCTATGCCGCCCCTTAAACAAAATATACAGTTATCCACAAAATTTACTTACAAGCATCTCATTCATATCATAGTTGTTCCTCATCACAAATATGTTATATTATAAACTAGTTAATATTTATAGTTCTTAAACTTTATTAAACCTAAAATTATCACAAACTAAAAACGCGCGTTTATACTTTTCTGTAACTAAGATTTTCATTTATCAAACTATATATATATATATATATATATATATATATATATATATATATATATATATATATATATATATATATATATATATATATATATATATATATATATATATATATATATATATATATATATAGAAACCGGTAAAAGACAAGCAACTTTTTATTTAAGAAACGTTTCGGACAGTTTGTCCTTCTTCAGTCTTTACAATAATGTGCAATTTTTGGCTAGCGTATACGTTTATATAAAGAAAGCTGTCACGGAAGAATCGACACACGTCCGCGGCGTCCACATAGCGAACTGTTAAATAACTCAAAAAATGGATGATCGTACGTGTTTAGTGATTCATCTGACATTAATTGACCAATCCAAAACTTTTCTTTTATTTTGCGCATATTGGAATCGGATATTGGGCCATCGATAATTGTCGTAATCATGGAATGATCTGGATTTTCAATCATGTGTGATACGTATCCATCTGCAGTTGTTTCCAATTCTTTTAAAAAATATGTGGGGCCTACGGAACGCCCGTAGGCCCCACATACGCCAGCTTATACGTCACTTTTGTAGAAGAACGATTCCTACAACAATGCTCACATCGACCATCAATTTGGAAACGCTATGTCGATGATATTCTTATATGTTGGCCATCCGACAAATCACGTCTTGTAGAGTTCTGCGAGTCCTTAAATACCAGTTCGGAGCTAAAGTTTAGTCTTGACTTACCTAAAAACCAGCAGATACCATTCCTTGACACACTAATATACCGACCGAGACCAGGCGAATGGCACACAAAGATGTACACAAAGTTTAGCGGGATGAAGTCGTATGTACATGCAAGAAGTGGTCATCCCAATCCAACGAAAAGGCTGATATTGCGAAATGAAGCATACCGCATGCGAAAAATTTGCTCATTAGACTCAGATTTCAAGGATGCGCTCTCTGACTTATCAAAACGGTTTTCAGAAAGAGGATATTCTCTAAAGCAGATACAAAGGCAATTCCTTTACGCTCAGAAGACAGATCGAGGAAGCCTGCTATGGCACTATCCTCGGGAAAAACAAGAAGACAAGCCGAAAGAGATTAATGTTGTACTAACATACAATCCTGCCTACCGCTACATACAAAAGCAATTCGATTCAATATTCACATCGGTAAACGAGGCGACAAAAAAACTAATGATTCGACCAAGAGTCAGATTCAAGATTCCGACAAGTTTCGCGCATATGTTAAACCGCAATAAAACGAACAAAAAGGCAACATATGGGAGTTACAGGTGCGGTGACAAACGTTGCAAAAATTGTTCAGATATGGTCGAGACAACTCAGTTCAGCAGCACAGTCACGGACCTAAGTTATCCAATTAAACAGCACTTCACGTGCAAATCTGAAGGAATTATTTACCAATCTAGGTGTCAGGTTTGTGCAGCTCAGTATGTCGGTCAGACAGGGACACGATACAATATTCGAGCAAATAATCGGCGAAGAGATTTAAAAGAATTGAAAACAACTGCAGATGGATACGTATCACACATGATTGAAAATCCAGATCATTCCATGATTACGACAATTATCGATGGCCCAATATCCGATTCCAATATGCGCAAAATAAAAGAAAAGTTTTGGATTGGTCAATTAATGTCAGATGAATCACTAAACACGTACGATCATCCATTTTTTGAGTTATTTAACAGTTCGCTATGTGGACGCCGCGGACGTGTGTCGATTCTTCCGTGACAGCTTTCTTTATATAAACGTATACGCTAGCCGAAAATTGCACATTATTGTAAAGACTGAAGAAGGACAAACTGTCCGAAACGTTTCTTAAATAAAAAGTTGCTTGTCTTTTACCGGTTTCTAACAATAACTTTTATTATTATGAATGCGTCTAAATTGACCCCGGTACGCGATTTCAAAACACAGCGAAATATATATATATATATATATATATATATATATATATATATATATATATATATATATATATATATATATATATATATATATATATATATATATATATATAATATATTTAGCATTCCATTAATCATAATGGACTTATTGATTCATATCAGTTCTTTATGATAACGGACTTTTGAGTTTAAGTCCATTATATGGGCTTTTAATGGTTAATTATATTTATACTATCATATCCCATAGTTTATATAGAAGACTATTATCATAATATATTGTATTTTTATTATTAAATCATATTTATACGTTACGAAATGCGTTAAAATATAAATATGGATTTATTTCTCCATGTATATAGTAGTAATGTATTGTGTTTTAAGAATTTGTTTCTGCGTTTAGAAACATTATCACTATTGATCTAGACTTAGTGTTTTGCCGATTTTGCAAGGAAAGCATTTTCAGTAAATTTATTTTTAAAGATTTTTCTGCTGAAGTGTCTTTATGTAATTGGCATAATTCGATCGAAGATAACTACAGCCGTCAGTTGGTTAAGAAACATATTCAAGAATTATGCAGCTACGATGATGAAATAAAAAACTGTATGATTCAATGGGAAAACTTTTACCGCGTATCAAACATCACGTATCCATCTAAAATGGAGATTGTCAAAGCCGTTGTTGATGTGGGCGACAAACTATCGGTAAGTCTTCTCTTTTTAATTATCTTTTAGATTGTGACAGCCAATTTTTTAAACATCGCATGAAATTCGGTGTCGATAATTTGTATTTTAACAGAGTGATCGAAACTGTATAAAATTTAGCAGAAAGAATGGAAATGATCAATTCAATTTTAGTGTTTAAATTATGTAGCAATTATTGTAAGATTATTGTAAGAAAATTAATTTTAAAGACAACATCCCAACAATAAACAAAATAACAGTTTACTGTTTATACTATCGTTAGATTGAAAATAGTTTTAGGATAAATAGTATATTTATTAAATTTTGAAAGAATCAGCATGCATTTTAGTTTATGGTTAGTAAACATTATAGAAGGTATAGTTCGATATTTTTCGACAGTCGTCAGGTTAGAATTCTTTATATTTAAAGTTTGTTGTAAATACGAAAGCAATAGTTTCAGAAAAATAAAACTTAAACCTCATATTGTATTTGTATTCATAAAATATTAATATTATATATTATAATATTATAATATAATATTAATATTATAATTGATATTATCATATAATATTACAATATTATATTATCATATAATATTATATGATATTATCATATAATATTATAATATTATATTGTATTATAATATTATTTTATTATATTATAATATTAATATTATAAAATATTAATATTTATATGAACATGAATATTATTCTCGGTTTCGTTTCTCTAATTCTTTTTTAATTTTGAAACAACTGGATTATTGAGGTTATTTAGCTTGATTATTTAGCGCTGTAAATTACTCCCAAATACGATCCTCGAAAGACAGTAATTTGACTAGTTAAATAATTAGCAGAAAACACTTAAATTATATTTGTACAATTGTTGTCTTTCACTGACTCCAGCGTCAGAAACCGCCATGCACTTGACCACAGCTTTGTAATTCTTACAGCTTTAGCATATATTAAATTTCTTCCCATTACTTTAGGATGAACAATCTTTGAATGCCTATAGACTGCTTTTGATTATGACTATAATAAAACATTTAAGTGTTATTGTTGCTACCACCTAAACGCAGTTGTAAATCAAGAACGTTTACACTATTTTTGGATAAAAAAATTAAGTTATATTATAAATCAATTTTTCACTCATATTGGATTATTTTTTAGTGGAGAGAGTGAAAAAAAGTATTTATTTAATCGAATTTTCAATAGCCTACTGCTATCATCATCAGGAGTAATTGTTACAAAAAATATTTTTACAATTTAAAATTGTAAAAATATTTTTGTAACATTCACCCCTGATGATGACAGCAGTAGGCTATTGAAAATTGATTAAATAAATACTTTTTTCACTCTCTCCACTAATAAATAAAAAAATTAAGGTTCCGTTAAGATTAATTCTATTTTCAAATTCCGCTAGTCTATGCTGTCAACAGGCCAATTATCTCCTTCGAAAGATAATATGTCGTCCAAAATAATCAGTAAAGAATCTACATTAAATCAATTTTTGATTGTGGCCAAGAACAATGATTAATAAATTCTCGGCAAGCTTGTACACAGTCACGATTTGGCAGAATAAAGACTATTAGCATCTGATGAAACTAATAGCATACCTTGTTTTTGTAAGATCATGAAATTTTAACAAGTGGTCGCTAGAAGTTTCAACGAAACGTGGTACTTGAGGTATAATTTATTTTAAGTTACTTTGAACGTATCTAGATATGTATTCAATTGGAGTATTAAAGCAACTTATGATATGTCGTCTAACAAAATGATATCTTGCATCATGATATTGCAATTGCATGATATTGTAATTTGCTGTAGTTACCTCGCTAACTGTTTTTATGCATTTCGTAATCTGAGTCGTAAATTAGGAATTTTGTTTTCGATCAGTGGAATATGAACATAGCCAGGCCATAATGTAGAACAAAAATCGTTAATTATAGCTTCCAAACTAGATGTGGTTGAAAAATTATGAGATAATCATATACTTTATACTGCTTGCAACTTATGACAAGAAAACTCTTTTTGTAAAATTGAGTAATTTATTCTGATATGCAGTACAGCTTGTTCATCATCATTATTCAACCTGTTATTATCATCAACGGTATCAGGGTCTCATTCCCGTTTTGCCGTATAATAAGGGATTTATTCTCATTTTTCTAATAGTAGCACACCTGTTAGGATTTTACACTACAGCCTTTATATCGTCAGCATTAACATAAACATTATTCTTTACAAGTTTATTAACTTTTTACGATCCAAATTTTGAATCGATTATGGATTGAACATCGATGAACGATTATGAATCGATGATCGATTTTGAATAGGTAATTTTGTTTGTAAGCAATGCTTTGTTTGTTTTTACTAACCTATGGCTACATGATATATGGAATTGTGATGACTGCTGGTATTTTTGAAACTGTTTTATTCAGCAAAGACTTGTGCAAAGACTTCTTCACATTTTAAATTAAAGAAAATACTACCACACATCAATATCTTTATTATTGTTTTCGTAATACTGTTCATTTCGAAGTTTAAATGAGTTAATATTACCGTTTAATGTATTTATTGTTCACTACATAAATCTTAAAGTTTCCGTTGTTTTTTTACCTTCATTAATTAAAACCTTTTTATTTTATTGATATGATCATGCTCAAAATTTTCTTTTACGAGTGCTTATTAAAAAATGCAAAGTTCTTTTTAACAGCCCCAATCTTTTAGCAGCTATTTCCATACTAATAGCGATTGACCGGTGTACTGGCTTGACAACCAAAAGGACAAAATAAAAAACAGAAAATTCAATTTATTATCCGTCTCAATTTCATCGATTACTATTCACCGCTCGTTTTTGTGTTTCCTCTTCATTTAATCCACGCATGTTTAGTAGTCCGTTTAATTCAATGTTTCTAAAGTTCATTTTCAATGTCTGGCAGTGGTCTGTAGTGTCAAACCATGTACGGTATATGCCCGACTATCCTCGTTGTATTATTTCATTAATATATAATTTTATCAGTGTTTAATTGTATACTAAGATACAGTTGTATCGATTGGGTAATAAAAATGCCTGCTCATATGGAAAGGGCATTATTGATTTGAATTGTGTTTATTAAATTTTATTCAAATTTAAAATTGAAATTTATTACAACCAAAGAAGGTAATCAATTAATCATTAGAATCGTGTGCTTAAAAGTTAGAATTTCATGTCCAAGCGTAGAGTTCTAATCGATTTAGCATATCCACTACCAGATACATAATGTCAAATCAAATTGTCACTGTGTACGCAAAACAGTTTTGCTCAATCAATGGTTGTAATAGCTAGCTCGTGTATCTTCGATATTGTCACAAACCCTTTAATTTTATAATAATGCAAAGTTCATTTTTTAATTCGTTTAAACCTTCACATTTTCTTGTTTTTATAAATATCACAATATACACTTTGTTTTTGTTTTGGTTGAAGGTTGTAAATATCCTTAACAAATCGTTAAAGGTAATCCGCTATTATCACTCTGCGTTTGATTACGTCTTCTGATTTAATTGTTTCAGCTAAAAAGATCGTACGAATTACAAGTTCAATTGTACGACATGTATTGGTCGAAATTAAGCGAGAATGCAACATCTGAACTGACCGATGAAATATTTTTCTTAGTTCAGAATACCGATTTCACTTATTCTCGTAAATGTTATCAATGTTCAATGAATGGACTAATACGTTGCACACAAATATTGATTGCATTAGTGGCTACAGAACGAGTGAACGCATCATCAATCCTGAAGGTTTGCTTTACAAATTCGATTTTTTAACAACGGTGTTTATTATGGCAAATGATTATGCAAAGCTGTTTTGTTTAATAAGGATTTAGTGCAATGGAATCTACGAATTTACTCATATTTAAGACATTTATATTTATAAAATATTTGGATATATTGCAATTTAACCACCCGTCAGGCACTAAATGTTTTTAATGGAAATGCTGTTTTACAGGGACACTTTCAAGTGTACAAATATATAAAATATAACATCGGTACTGATGAGCTTTCTTAGAGCGAAACGTGTCAACCGTTGTTGAAGTTTGTCGTCACGCAAAGGATGACTAGGCATACGTAGTGACTTGGAATATTGCGAGAATAATTCGGTTCTATTTCTTGGTCTTATGAGGATATATAGAATGCTGCCTGGTGTTTATGCCTCCTCATGAGGAAAACATAGTGATATATATATTAACTAACCGAGCTAAATTCAAAAACAAAATGACAAAATGTATATTTTTAAGCTTTCAGCGTGAGCCTTCTCCAGTAATTTACTGAAGAAGGCTGACGAAGGCGTTAAGCCGAACGTAATTGAGTGTAATAAATAAGAAAAACTTACTACTGATTTTCCTGCTTCTACCTTTTGCATTCAAATTATATGAGCGATCGAGCAGTATTACGTCGATCAGCAGGATTATAAATATTTCTATATATATGTATATATATACATTTATATATAAAAAGATTTCATCCAACAATAATTTCATCCTGATTTCATCCAACAATAATTAGTATTGTATAATATGAATCCGATTGAAGAAAGGATCTCAGGAGGCAGTTCTATCGCACAAAATCAATCTAATATAAATTTATATATATGTATATGTATATATATGTATACTACACAACATCAATATATATACATTTATATACAGAAAGATAATTGCAAGAGCAAAGGACTAGTATATATGAACATGTGCAATGAATGTTCAAAGATATATATATATATATATATATATATATATATATATATATATATATATATATATATATATATATATATATAGGACAGACAGGAGGACAAATGAATGTACGAGCTTTGACTCGTAGATCCGACATAAAGTATAAACGAGCGAAGAATGACGGGGCAGCTAAACACTGCATAGAAAATGAAAACCATAAGATGGAAACGATAATTATTGAGGCAAATGTTCCTGACACGGCTAAGCGTAAACAAAGGGAAATGTTTTGGATCGGACAACTCATGGCAGACCAACAATTAAATGCCGAGCACATATATCACTTGCCGTGAATATATGAGTTCCGAAATTGAATTATTTATATTTCTCTCTGTTAGTTGCATTGAACAATTTGATTTTCATTACTATTTTTTGTGCTTATCAGAACTGTACATTTTTTGTAGATGTACTGAAGAAGGGCAGTTAGCCCGAAAGCTTTACAAGAAATTGCTCTTGGTCTTCATTTCCTGTTTTTTATCTACTTACGACAATTATATATATACTTATCAGTAGGGTGAACTACTATCAGTCGTTTCGGCTGCCTTGTGATATATTTAAAAGGCATCTCTGAGAATTTGCTAACGTAGTAGCATGGGCATAGCCTCTTTAAACTAACAACGTGCTTTCCGGATCATCCAAAAATTCCTGCCAAATAAAATTAGGATGATCCGGAAAGCACGTTGTTAGTTTAAAGAGGCTATGCCCATGCTACTACGTTAGCAAATTCTCGGAGATGCCTTTTAAATATATCACAAGGCAGCCGAAACGACTGATGGTAGTTCACCCTACTGATGAGTGCTGCCGGCTACCATCAGCTCGTCTATGAGTGATAAGGAAGTCTGCTCTGCATGTAATCGAACTCCGGTTTTTGGCAAAATCTACGAATACATATAAACTTTCAATATATAATTCAGTCATATATAACTTAAAAAGTAATCAAATTGACTTAACAATTAGCAATACAGATTTATTAACTTTTCGGCCGAAGCTTTTTTCAATTTTATGTAGTTATAAAATTCGTGTTAATCAAAGAATTTTTCAACCAGTCAAAAATATTTTAGCCAGTTCAAACATTCTTTGGTTATAACTACTTAAAAGGCCGAAGCCTTGTTTAATTGTAAGTAGTTATAACTAAGAATTTTTTAACTAGTCAAAATTGTTTTAAATAGTTTAAACATTCTTTGGTTATAACAACTTACAATTAAAAAAGGCTTCGGCCGAAACGTCAATAAATCTGTATTTCTTATTGTTCAGTCAATTTGATTACTTCTTAAGTTATATATAGAAAAGTTATAAGTGTTCAAGTTAATTACAATTGAAAAAACCCTCTAGGGCGAAACGTCAAAAATTGTCTGCTTTTGTCTCTCTGGGTATACAAATTATTCAATTAAATATACATAAACAAATTGTTTATCTCAATATTCTGTTCATAATTCGTTACGAACAGAACTGGTAACAACAGAAAACTTTGAAGAAGTTTAATATATAAAGTATTAATTGTATAACTATCCAACTTTCTGTCTAGAATATGAACGCAACTCGTAATTCGATTATGAAATGAATTCCAATCTATTGGGAGTTAACACGATTTCTCGCTCGTAATCCTTTAAAACTGTCCACTATTTTCTTCCATTTACATGGTCCAAAGACTTTTCCAGATTTGCAAGGCATAAGAATTTGAGAATGCTCTAATATAGCATATATTCAAACACATGTGAACTTTCAAGCACTTTCAAGAATTATTGAGAGAGTACAAAGATGGTCAATAATACTCAAACGGAAACCTAATTTTTAATCCATCCTTAATCATTTTCTATTAATAAGTTTAAATTTCTCTGTAATAAATTGACATCATATTATTAAATGTAAATTTAAACTTAAGGGTTGAATATGATTTCAGATAATTTATAATTCACTTTTTGTTAAATTGATAAAGAAGTTTAATGAAGTGAAACTTACATGTCTTTCCTTCATGTCCTGCCAACATTCAAAATGTCACAATGCTGCCGAAACGACCAGTGGATACTTCATTCTACTGACGAGTGTTGCCGAGTACTCCATCATTTCAATGCTGAAGTGGTCGTCTTTAAGTGACATGGTGACTGAAAGTCGTAAATCAAAGTCCAGTTAATCAATCAACACCATTTTCTATAAATGCCGTATTTTGTAAGAAATCCTAGACCGTTGTTTACTCAACACATTCATGCACCACCATTATTATATATCTGGATATTCTATATATACTATATATGTTGCTTTTTAATTATACTTAAGAGTATTTTTAAAGCATAGCGTTTCCCTTGGTCAGTTCTTTCAACTAGTTTGGTCTGCTTTCCTACGTATCTGTTAGCTGTGGTGTTTTTCCAAATTTCGGAAACAGTCTATACATATGTATAAATATATAAAGCTAAAATTTATACAGTTTGAAGGAATAGAATCAGGATTAGATTCGATCGGGTATATTCGATTAAATTGAATTGGTTAATTGACGCACAAAATCTAAATGTCTGCGTGTGTGATTATTAACTTACGATGACTGTAAACCATCAATTAGATTAATATTTAGTCGAAGTATTCACTTGAATAATGCGAACATGCTTTATGGACTCTTAAATTATCCACAATTTTTAATCTTCCAAGTTTAAAAAATAATATTCAATTTTACAGTTTAATCGTTCAAAATTTACATTACAAAGCTAACCTGTGAATGCATATTTTAAGGATATTTTACAATTCTATGTGAAAGCTGAAAAATTGATTGGATACGAACAGTTTTCGAAGCACTGTTTTGATTTAATTTTTCATGTGACAGAAAACTGCACCCCTGAAGATATTGTTCAGCTTATGAAAATTTCAATCAATGATCAGGACTATCTACATAAATATTACTATTTACCATCTATACCCTATTCAAATGTAAGTATAATTCAGTGATACGTTTTGACATTATTGCATTTATATTTATCTTAAAACATCAAACCAAAACTGGCATATATTTATCGTTTTTATCCCATAATGTTAACAATATTATTTAGATATGCGATAGTATTCTCTTTTATTTTATGTTTTACTTGTAATTAAATTATTAAAATTTCAAACATTTTTTCATGCCTTCTTTTAGGAAATACAGTATTTTATATTTTGTACTAAGGTGATTCTAGATCAAACGATTTTATCTAAAATTCTGGAACGCGATACTGATTTTCCTTTGAAATTAGTTTCTACTTTAATTGAAACATGTAAGTGTAATTTTATCATTTATTATAAGTGTCCTTTTTAAAGGACAAATGCTACATTTTCGTTTTGCAGCATTTGATCATCTAAAACGCTATATAGGATCACCAGATTCGGAAAGTGATGGAAGCAAACTATATTATTATCTACTATTGCTGTGCAAGTCATCTCAGCTATTTTCACAGAAATGGAAGCACTTTGTATGAATGTCTTTGGTTTAGCTTATATATAATAACTTTATTCGTAGATATGAGTAAATAATTTAGATAGTTTGTTTGTTATTAATATATTAGTTTCAATTTAACAATTAAAAATCACAATGCTTTCACTCTAACTTGTTTTTAATATAAATTGATCAACGGTTGTTGAAACTTAAATTAGAACTATGCCAACACTTACAAAATTGTTAGAAAGCGAGCTGTAAATTGATCATTAACATTGAATTGATTATAAAATTAGAAAAAATTGATAGCCCATCAGGTTTTAATCCAAAATTGCCCATAGTTTGCTTTATAATTTTGTTGATAAATGCAATTTTTATCGACTGCTTATTTTATGATGATGAATGCAGCAGACGCAATCGAAAATTTTAAATTTATCGTAATCTATTTATTAGATTTTGTTCTATAGTTCTGTAAATCTTGTTTATCAACAGAGCTAAATGTAAATTTTTAATTCAAGTATAAAGGTATATTATACCTACTCTATTTTTACTTTTTATAAAAATGTAAAATAAACTATGGTAACATGTTTATTTGCTTCTATATATATTTGTTTGTAAATATATATATAGTTTAAGTTACTCGTTCAAATCAGCTCCGGGATTCTTTAACGGATATCTGTATATATTAATACTAGGATTTTAAGTCAAAAACAATTAAAGTTTGGATTATTAAACTGATTACTATATTATTTTTCTGCAGAAGACCACTAGTTAGTCGAAAGCTATAATAAAAAGAATATCTGTGTGTTTTCGGTTTGACCTAAAATTTTAGTGTATATATAAAACTGGTAAGCGAGAATGAAAACTCGCTGACGTTTTGCCCCTTAGTGGGCATTTTTAATTGCATATATTATCTCTCTGAGTTCATTTTGCTTAAAATATTTCACGCACAATAAATTCTGTTAGATAATCTATACAATTGAAAAAGCTTAAAAAGCGAAACGTTAAAAAAATAAATAAATTCTTCAATTTGCTGGTGTAATAATATTTATATTTAAATATGAACAAGTACTCCTCGAGGGTCCCGGCAACAGTGAATACTTCAAATTATGTTATATATTACGAATTAGAATTTTAACTGTCTGCTGGGACATCCATTGAAGTACTTAATTGATATTATTGATAACCAATATAATTGAATGTTCATCACCGGTACGAAATCAAAGAGATTTAAACCGTTGCGTTTATTAAAACTTTTTCAATCTAAAATACAAGCTAAGAATGCTAACATTCTTATATATAAACTTGCATTTTTTAGAATAAATAAATATATATAAAGCTGCTGTCAGTACTTTACTGAACTACACTCAACAATGAGCATATTATTCGTCACTACTAGACGTCAGAGATGATCGGCAGCACTCACCACTAGTATTAGCCATCTCGATGACGTTTCGGCTGCCTATGTGCCCTTTGAAAAAGAGCATCTCCGACAGATTGCTTAAGTTTCAGTGGCAAAAAGGTCGTAAACTGGAAGCTTGCATATCAGACTAGCTATATGTATTTCATGCGATTCGACGAAAAAAGGATTCGACATTATTCAATTCTATTAAGAAATTGATATTACTATAAAATTAATTCTATAATTCAAAAACTGTTGATTTGTTTCTTTATCGGTTTTGATCATGGTCTAAAGGTAATCGATTTACGCAGAGAAGAACTGAATATATTGCAAATTAACAAGCTAAAAATACTGCCTACATACGTTGATTAATCTGTATGGAGAAAAGTTGAAAAGAATATGCATCGGAACTTGAAAGTTCATACAAGTAATAGTATACCTGCCCTAAAGACCACAAATCCACATTTACAAAAACAACTTTACTATTGGACATCACTCTAATTCTTCTATTTTTATCTGTGTTTTAGCATTAACTGTAGGATATTTATAAAAGTTAAAAGTTTAATCTTTTATAAATAACACATGTTTGAATTTTGTTTAATTAATTAGTCTTAAAGTATTCTTTCGGAAGTGTGCATTTTACTGCGTTTTTTGTTTTGCAATTTATGAAATGCTCCTATCCCTTTTAAAACAATACTTTGGAATCCAGCATTATTCGAATCAATATTGGTTTAACACTGACATTTGACATTATCATTAATATTTTTGAGAACAATCCCATTCCAATTGCCAATAATAAAAAGCACAGAGGAATTTTTGGAACTTAAAGGAAATCGTCATCAAATTTTCAGTAACGTATTGTTACCATCTCCAGGCTGCTAGTGTACTCATAATTTTGTTTTAATTAATGCAAAATTGTGATTACGCCAGCAGCATGAAGATGGTAACATATCGTTACTGAATATTTGCAATGATAATTTCCTTTTAAATAAAATTATAAAAAAATTCTCTGTGCTCTTTATCATTAATATTTTCAATATAATTAAAGCAAATTTATAGCAAAAACGATTTTAAAATAAAAGTCTCTAATTACGAATTTATTTATTTACTAAATTATAGCCCGACATTATGATGAAAAAATCGCAACCCATTGGTATCAATGTTGTGTTTGCTTTACTTGATAGAGGAATAGGTAAATGTAAAAATAACTGTTTTCAAATTAAGAAACACTATTTAAATATTTGCTTTAACTTTCTCGTTTAGATGATCTCCTCAACGATAAATGTACGCAGAACTTTTCACATGTGCTTCTGCACCATCCAGATCGACTAATCAGATATAGAACTTGGCAATTCCTTCATATTTGCTATTCGATTCGTCCGAACATTGTACTAATGCTGTTGAATCGGTATTGTATGGATGCAATTTGTTCTGATATTAGTCTGATTCTTAATTTAGAATACCATTTTCATCGCCTGATCCGTTTTCCATGATGTATTGCAACTTTGATTTGTTAAATGTTCTTTGGGACTTACCGCACATAAGTTGTTTTGTTTCCGAACAATGTGCCCCAAATCTGAACATGAACATGCCAGTAGCGGATGTTCCTGTGAATTCAAAAGCGTTGAATAATCTTTTACTTTTGTCGCATGGTATTTTGAACAAAGTAAGTCTTACAAGATTTTATTTAACGATACAACTTAGAAGCTTGAAATAAAATTGAAATCCAAATTTCATTTGAAGTCAAAATCTCCAAAATGAAATTTGACCTAATTGTAATCAAATAGACAGGCTATAAACTTCCTATTTGAGAATTAATTAATTTTATTAATGAATCCCTAAATTTAAATTTGAAATCAAAACTTAATATAAAATTAATATAGTTTTAAAATTTATAAATTGATAATAAATATCTGGAATAATTAGACTAGTTGTTTTTAAATTGATTTTACTCTATTCAATTATGCTTCTAAACACTGACCTACTTTGCCTATCTTCGTATATTTTATTGCAACCTGCTCGATGAATCTCATAAACTACATTTTATTTTCTCAAGTTTCATGTATATTTTGAAGTACTGTGTGATTGTGGTATGGATTTATTTGAACAATTTGTATTGTGATATTTTGAGATTGTATTGTAAATTATAAAGAAACTTAAATATTATTGTTGTTATGAATGAAATGATTAGCGGAATCTATGGACAATTTTATTAATTATCCCCTTTTTCGTTTTTGGACAAATGAAATGTCTTTCGACAGCGTATGTAGGATATTTTAACAAGACTATGAATTTGCATATAGCCTTAAATTTTTGTATTACAAATATTTCTAGAAGCACACTAATCTAGCCTTTTGAAAATTGGTACTCACAGCTGATATCAACGCATTAATGTTTCCATAAATATATATTCAAAATACCGTTACATTGTATACCAAATAAATAATTAATACAGTAATACATCTGTCGGTTTCTAAAAAGCTAGATTAGTTTGCTCTGACAATCAAAGATTTGTTTAAATAACCAAAGATTGCAGACTATATGTCAATTGCTAGTTTTAGCGAAATACCCTATAGACACTATAAATCAGATCAGATAACCGAGTCTACTTATTTTATACGATATATAAATAAAAATAAAAATAAATAATAAATAATTATTTAAGATTTTATACAATTTGTATTTATGTAACGATAGAATTTATAATTAAAATTTTAAATAAAATTCAATTTTTATGAATTAACTATAAATAATATACTTTGTATGAATGAGGAATATATGTTATCAGAAGTTACGCCTATGTTATCATGTTTCATTCGCTATTCTTCGACCCAACATAGCAGCGGGGCCAAATACGTGCTATTGACGTATTTCCTCAGATTAAATTTGATTATTTAGTATCCTATTATAATTCAAAGTATATTATTTATTATCCTTAAATATTTTTCAGTTAATATTTAAAATTTATTTTAATCATATTTTATTGTACTTTGAATATTTTATTAATATGTTGTAGATTTTTAGTTCGCCATAATAATAGATGGAAGATAGAATTAATTAAACTTGGTTTCAAATTAGAAGAAAAATAATAATATTGTATCAATAATATATAGTTTCATTATTTCAGTTTATTTTGAACAAATAAAATGCATTTTATTTGTTCAAAATCAACAAAAAATTGGATAATTAATAAAGACGTTCATATATTCTCAATCATCCAATTCATAACTTCAATAATATTTTAGCTTTATAATTAACAATACAATCTCAGAATATCACAAAATAAATGCTTTTAATAAATCTATAGCAAAATTACACAACATTTCAAAATATAAATGAAACTTGAAAAATAAAATGTTTTTTATACGGTAATCGCGCATATTCCAATGACATATATGTAGATAGATCAAGGGGGTCAATGCTAAAAAATAAAATGGCATAACTATATCTTAGAAACAAACAACACTAATCAAGTCCCATAATATTATAATGTTTGAGCAATTCCCACTTAATTTTACAGAACTAAACCTTTCACGATAAGTGAAATATTAATTTGCATTCTATCATTTTGTCTATTTTAATTCATTGGGTTATGAAATACCAAAGATAAACTGTTGTGTGTATATTTCATAATGAAAATAAACGAATCGACATTTAAAAATTCAATAAATGCGATGTCTTTCTTTGATTTTCAAAATATGTTGAATTATATATAAGACTCTTCAATATTTAATATTTAAGTTTGTTTATTATTCTCTGGTCGAGGTGTAAATTGCAACCACTAAAATTTTTATTTCATTATCTTTTACTATTTCGGCAACACATCTAATCTACTACAATCGTGTAAAAATTTTAATTTTATTATTTTTTACTCATTCGACAACTAATCTACAGCGTATATTAAAATTTTTATTTCATTTCTTTTAATAACACTTTCAATTCTTGGGTACAAGATCATGACTTTTGTTATCCCCAATATTCTGATTGAATCAAGATACATGCATAATTTTGAACACATTCACGAAATATATCATGCTTTGGATGCCTTTCATATTTTTAAGTAATCTATGCAGCAAACATTTAGCAAAAAGTAATTTAATTTATATATTAAATAATCTTAAAATATTGTTTATAATTGAATGTCATTTGCAAATCTGAGCAAGTCCCATTTACGCGGACTTGTTGCTAGTTGGGTGAGTGCTCGAGACGCACACCAGGTTAAGTTATGTACTTAACCCATTTTCTTTCGAAAACGTGAATCAATGCCAGTTGGGCTAGCAATCGATGCGAAGAATTCTGGAAACTCAATGTTTTGTTGTCATCCACGCCAGCCATGCTTATCATGACCTACAGCTCAGCATCTAGCGTGTTCTTTCTCAAAGACAATTTAGTAGACATTGTGCCATCCCTATCAAAAAGCGAAGAAGTCTCCTTGACCTCTGCAAATTGCTCTTCGAACGAATGACTTGTCATTAACCCGTTCGCATGCTGATTTAGTTAGATAGGACTGCCGTAGGATCTCTTGAAGAAATCAGAGTGAGCTATGGTAGTAGAGCATTTGTTCGTGATACAATTGAATTCGTATTCGGGTATATTTTCGCCCGGCACGTGCATTGTGATGCTGCGTTCATTAGAATCTGGTCTAAGCGGCCTACTCTTTGTTCATCCACCGTGTTATCGTAAACCCGCGCATCCTCCAAAACCATGTTCACAAAGCCTAATTAAAGGAAGGCAGGACACCGGCTGACTCGAAGAGGTTGGCATAATTCTTCCGATAAACCGCGACGCTGATCTTCTACATGATCCAACAAAACATACTGCGCTCCCTGTTGCGCATTCGATCCTTTTGCCAATTTTCTTGAGTAGTGTAGCTGCTCTCGGGCCTTTCTGCGTTTGAACTGCTAGGAGTGTGATGCCACGGCGTCGGCAGCAGCATTGACATGAACAACATTTTAGCAAAATAGTTTTAGTTTTTAAACAGATTTTTTCCTAAAATGTTCAGTTGTAATTTTGAATTTTCTTGGAAATGTAAGTTGTTTCTATTTCCGATAGATCCATGATAATTCGAAATATTTATATAAGTGCCAGTGTTCTGAGTACTGTATCTTGCCGGTGATGAATGTTTGTAGACATATAATGGAACTGTTCTGTCCAACAAATTTTGATGATCCTAGTTCATATCATAAAATTCTTGCATGCGGAATAGAGATATCATTCAGTGCCGCTGATTCTTCTCTCTTTTCTGATTTGTTTTATAAGCTTTTCCAAGTGGTTACAAATTCCAAAACAGAGCGGAATCATGCAATGCACATGATACTATTACATAATCTAAGTGACCTTATTCAAAAGTTAAAAGGTAAGCCTTGTTTTGTCAACTTAAATTGTATATTCTACCCGTTAATATTAACTTTACTTCTACTTAAAATTATAGAATGCATCATTTATAAATATCAGATTACAAATATCATAATATTATATATTATTTATTATATATTATTTATTAGTTGAGAGAGTGAAGTAAAATATTTATTTAATCGAATTTTCAATAGCAGTCTGCTATCATCATCAGGAGTTCAGATAGCCTACTGCTATCATCTTCACTCCTGAAGATGATAGCAGTAGGCTATTGAAAATTCGAGATTAAATAAATATTTTACTTCACTCTCTCAACTAATAAATAATCCAATATGAGTGAACAATCAATTTTTAAAATAATTAAATTAATAACAAATGTTAGTTTACTACACAAATTTTGAGTTTAATAAAACATGAAATAATAATATAAACTATTAAATGTAACAATTTAACAAATAAATATAATCTAATTTTAAGTGAATATTTTAGATTTCCCTGAGTTCTTATTATCAAGTATCAGCTTCTTTATACTTTCCTAGACAATGCATACGTTGAAAATTCTTTTTTTCGTGATATTGTTTCCGAATTTTCAATAATTTAGATGTTTTCAGTTTGATTTATTTCCCATTTGTATACAATGCCTACATTTAAATTCATACAGACATCGAGATTAAATTCGATTTTAACATGACACATTAATTTCTAAACGCTTACAAACGTTATTGGCACTGAAATGATATTTTATGTTACGGCATATAATTGTATAAACGTGTATGATGTAGAATTGCGTGATTGCAGCGGTTATTGATCTTTCATGCATCTACCACCTTTCAATCGTCTTCATGATTCAGTTTATGTTTATATTCCTGGAATGAAGAACAGCAAATCGAAGCCATGATTCACTCTATCAAACAAAAAGCGTATCCTTGTACATTAAATTAATTTATATATGATAGCGTATTTGCGGTTCAGATTAGTTTACTAATCTATAGATTTTTCACGTCAATTAAGCGCTTATAACTTTTAGATATCAACTTCCTAGGTATTCAACCATGCTAGAAAAATGATAATTATCGCAATTGATTCACTTTGCTGACTCTCGTGATATTCACGATTTCACTTACACATACTGTTGCGAACAGTTACTTATCTTATTTTCACTTCAATTTAATAATTACTGGCCTTAATTTCTCACATAACTGTGTAAACATTTAACGTTAACTTCATATAAAATATATTTCTAGATATCATTATATATATGAATTTAGCACAAGTCATGTTTGTTCAATTAATGAAAACCTTTATCCAGTAGTTTAAAACTTTAAAATATTTGTTTAAAGTCAGTAATATTAGTAATATTATCTAAAATATTAGTTTTATACTTTTAAACTAATATTTATGATATGGAGGAAGTTATTCGGATAATTAAATTCTACATAAAACTAATATTGTTGATAAAAAAGATTTATCTAGATATGAACATAAAATTAATATAAATTAAAACTATTATTAATTTATGTTGTAAAGATTTACATGCATTTACTAATTTGTTCATTGTTTTCACAGATCCCGAGGTCGGATTTTGAAGGCAGTGCACGGACATGACGTGACCATGTATCACGGTCTAAAGTGGACGACCATACTGCCCTTTCAGATAGTCCTAAGCGTTCCTTGACAAGATGAATAGTTTGATCTCTCCACCTATACCGACGTATGCCTTGGGGTGTTTGACTAGAAAATCCAAAATATATAATATATTTTTAATATATATAATATTAAATAATATTAAAACTACTTTTAATTGATATCGTAAAGATGACATATTTAAATTTACAAGAAACATATTTTGCATGAGCATTCATGCATACCATATAATATAAAATATGATACATTAAATAATGAAATTTTAAGAATTGCAACAATATGTAATGATATTGGCTTTCTTCAAAATCATTTAAATAATTTAATAGATACATTTAAAACTAGGTTACTAGTTTATAATTTAATAGATACATATTTTAAACTGGGTTACTAGTTTATAATTTAATAGATACATATTTTACACTAACGTACTATAAAATAGCATTATTATTTATTAAATATATATCATCAAAATATTAAAAATGAACTTATACATATAAATAGATAATAAGCTAGATGATTAGATTACATCATAGCAAATATGTTGCTATCTCGCTGCATTATTGACTCGATTATCTTGACTCTATTATCTCATAATGGAGTCAAAATCTGATAACATAATAATCCCCTGATAATCTCAACTCTAGACTAGAATTAGGAGTCTAATTAGGACTCTAGACTAGGAGTTCAAACTAGAGTTCAAACTTGACTAGTTTGAACTTTCGTGGCTACTTAATTAACTACTTACAACTCTGAAGAAGGCCTTTTCACCGAAAACTTAGCCCTTGTATCGTGCTATAAAAGAAAAATCGCCGCTGTTACTCGATTCTTGATTTAATATTACTCGATTCTTGATTTAACGATTTATTTGAAAGCAGCCTCAATGGGCTCTCGAGTTCGATTTGATGATAATATTCAATATATATATCCGAATTGCAGAAATTTTTATGTAATGATTTATAAGAAATATCCATTTATTTCCTATAGTTTTATAAATTTACAGGAACGAACAAACTAGTTTTATTCCAAAAATTTTAATATTTTGATAGCTTTTGAAATTAAATTTGAGGAAAATTACAAACAGTTTATTAAACACAATAGCATCAAGTTTGCCATTTATAAAATTATCAAAATTTATGACAAAGAATAAGTATCAAAGAAATCAAATTTAAAATTCAACAAAAATATCGTTACAATTGAAAATGGCGATAAATATTATTTACTGCCCCACAAAAACAAGAACAAACAAATCGAAATGAACAAATACAAAAACATAAAATCCGAAATAAAAATAGGTAGATAAATAAAACTAAACAAAGGAATTTGTTGAATTTTATTTAAAAAAATTAAATTAATTAAATTAAAAAACAAAGAAATATCAAATTTAAATATTCGAAAAACGTGCTAAAATAAGAAATAAATGTTAAGCGCAAAAATTAATTCAAGCAAAAATTAATTTATTTCTAGTTTTAACACGTTTTTGGAATATTTTAAAGTTGATTTTACTTTATGTTTTTAAATTTATTACATTTTAAATTTGTTTTCTTTATATTTTTTTTACTAATTTTGAGTATTTTGTATAAATAGCGAACTTAATGATTTTGTGTTTGAATAAACTGTTTGTAATTTTCCTGCAGATTATAGCAGTAGCTATCGAAATAATGTAATTTTTGAAATTAAAATAATTTCGTCGTTTTTGTAAAATTATAAAATTATGTTATAATATTTTTATATTATACTTTGGGCAAAGATGACTTACATTTCATTATAGGACAGCACAATGAAACTTTTACATACCTCAATTTTGTTTCGTTCATCCAAAAAAGTGTAAGCTTATATGAAGTTGGCATTTTTAAAGTATTTCTCGTAAGAGATTTTCGTTTATAACATTATATATTACGATTATATGTTTAATCATTTCTAAATGACCTTGATAATATCATATTTGCTAATATCATATGATTATTATTGCAAATTAATTGTCTATATCTTGATTGATTATTCATTTCAGCCAAACCAACTATATCTGAACACTTGATGAGCAACCTAATAGCTAATATAACACAATTTCAATTAGACGACGATGAGACTATCAATTTTATTTTATCGGTAATCATTAAATATATTGAACAGGTATGCAAAATAGCTTGGTATAACTAAATTATAAATATTTGCTTTCTGCCTATGAAATTTGCACGTGAATGAAATGTGACCTACATTTACTCGTTTCTATTTTTAGATGGTGTATAAGCTTCTTCAACTTTATTTCCTTCGCCAATAAAATTCTTTCTTATTCTGTAAACGAAGTTTGGCGTAAAACGCCTAATTTCTTTTACGAAGTTTGGCGTTAATAGTGTATCCAAGAACATTGAAAACAATTTTTAAACGAAGTAGAGTGATGTATACATCATTTGAAAATATATTTTACAGTATATATATCATAGAACACTGTTTTCTATGTGGCATGCATTATATCAAGTAGTAATTTAATTCCAGCATAATTTTCGAATAGATATCATCAATCAATATATTTTATAAATACAACTTAAAACACAAATATTTATATTTATATGGATATAAATTAAACAATGAATAATTTATATATGCTTTATATTATATATTGTATGACCATCAAACAAATTTGTATTTTGTATATAAATTGATTATTATTTATTATAAATTGATTATTATTTAACAATAATATGAATTTAAAATATAAATAAATTAGAAACTGTTTGCTATAAACGAAATAAATAGAAATATACAAATTAATATCATATAAATACATGATTACATCGTTTGTTATTTATTAGTCAATTCATAAAAATTGACTTTTATTTTAAATTTTAACGTGATATAAATATAAATTGTTTAACATCTTATATAATTATTATTAATATTTATTTTTATTTATATAAAGTATAAAATGCATAGACTTGGTTATCTGATCTGATTCTAGAAATCATCAAGCCTTTGCAGACGTAAATCCACAAAAGATTATCTATTTTAAGGCGCTTGATTGAACGATTTATCAGTATATTTATCAAATACATACAATTCACTCGTATTTGTAAATTTGAAAGTTATTTAGCAAATGAAATTATACAATTACAATATTTCACCTGCTTTAAAGTAATTACAATGTTTAATAAATTTAAAAAAGGCTTAGTTACAAGTAAATTTTCATAATGATACAATAGAAAGTCAGAGTCTAGCTTATTTTTGTTTTCAAATAGATGATATCTCTTTAATACTTATAAAAACTGCTTCTTTGATAAAACGATATTTATCTAGCTATCATCATAGCCCCCAATATTTTAGAATTTTCAAAGTTGATTGCATGGTCAATAGTAAGAACGTGATTACTAACAGTTGTTGTGATATCTCAATGCTTGATAGCTTATCTGTGATTCTGTAAGCACTGACCGAGAGTGTTGTCAATTTGGCTTGTACTTTTTCCACGATGTCATTATAAGACATTTTATTAATCTGATATTCATATTCATACAGAAATATTTACATTTTTAAGATAAAGTATATTGATTTACAAAATTGTCAGTTGACGAACCATAGATTATCAAAATAGACTATTTATTGTGCTACTAGGTTATTTCTCAATATTTCATATATAGGTGTGGCAATATATCCGAAATATTTCTTTTTGATATATGTACAAATATATCTCTTTTGATGAATCGATAAATATTCATAATGCTTGTTCTCATACATTGTGATATATGTACATTGTGCATAATATATTATGTATATGTGCAATGTATATTTTTATTACTTGTACATGCATGACATTATTCCGGTCCGACATAATGCCGTTTTCCTAGTATGTATAACGTACCCCGGCAGAATAAAATTTGGTTCTGACAAAATGTAAATTATTCCGATCATTACGCAAACTAGATGTGTTATTTACTACGGGATTTTATTTAGTATCGTGCGTTTTCTTTATAATTAGATTTAACGAAGGAATTACAAAAGTTTGATGTTTTCTGTTTGATGTTTTCTATACATTTTTGGCTTCCTTTTAATAGCCTCATATTGTATATGGTTACGCTGATATTCATTTTATAAAACACTAAACAAGTAAAAAAAGTAGCAAAACAAACGTTTTTAGACAATAGCAACTATAAATTGTTATTTACAAATATAAAAAAGATTGATATCCGTTTTAATTTCCTGTAATTATTTAAAATGGCCATTGTAGGTTTTAAATTAGAAATGAACAATTTCGTGCGTTTCATTAGAGAAAGGGAAAACATTTAAATAAAATTGAATATATTATTGTACCGAATCTTTTTAGTACAAGAAACGTGATTATATTTGATGCCCAAGTAGTGCATTGCACGTAATACCTAAGACTTGAATACCAAAATTATAAAATAATTGTAAAAATGTCTAATTGTGAAACAACAATGGTTGAATTTTATCAAATTCAACTTTTTGCTTTTATTTGTTTTTAAATATTTGTTTTTCAGTACAGATAACAATGTATTATTATATGAGCCCATACACCATAGGATAAAAAATAAATATGAGGAATTAAGTTTTTCTTTAAAAATAGCGCTACTTCAATAAATATTACATTATTTTATCTTTTTTAATTTGATTTAAACATTATAACATCAAAATATTCAATTATAACGTCAAAAAATAGTATTATCGACAGATGTCACAATATTATGGAATAACTAAACTTACAATTCTTCTTTGATAAAATAATATATGTGTCGTTGATAAAATAAGTATTTAATTAAATATAATTATATTTATATAAATATAAATATTTAGATACATCGAATATTATTTTATAGTCAATTCATAAAAATTGATTTTATTTTAAATTTTAACTCTATATAAATATAAATTGTATAAAATCTTATATAATTATTTATTATTTATCTTTATTTTTGATATTTGTATAGTATAAAATACGTAGACTCAATTGGCTGAATTAATTTGTTCTACTGACAAGTTATTTTTGACCTGTTGACTTTGCTTTCCCAGTATTATGGCCTCTGTCAAAAATACTAAAACTACGTTTTATTAATACGACATTATTATTTTTTGCTTTCATATTTTAAATTTCAATTTTAAATTTTAACTTTATAAGTATAAATTATATAAAATCATCTATAATTATTTATTAAAAATTATTTAATTTGTAATTTATAAATAGTATAAAATACGTAGACTCAGTTATCTGATCTGATTTATAAATAAATAATATATATATATATATATATTTAATTAAATATAATTTTATATTTGATTACTAACAAATATACGTTGGCTAGTAAAGCAAATTCACCGTTTAACATCGATGGAATAATATTTTTATTAGTAAATTTTTTCTACTATCTTTTATCGATTATTTTTTCCATCGATTATCATATGATATTTTGTTCAATGTGAATCAGTTCGGGTTATTGTGATTTTCAAAATATTGTTTTAATGTGCAATATCAGTTTATTTTACTTTAATCTAATTGCTTATTTAAGACATCTCATATTGTCTGATTTGTTTTCCCAATGTTTATTCGATTTATAGCTGATTTATAAATCTTAAGGTTATTGTGTGCCCTTATTTCGCCAGCTGCTTGTTTCTGTTGCCTTCTTCGTTTGTATTTATAAATCGATTATTTTTAATAAGATAAATTTAATTTTTTCACTTGCATTTAAAGTTACAGATTTTATCGTCATTCAATATGTATATGCTAGAAAGAAACCGTTTTTAATTTTAAATACTGAGGGCCTTTTATCTTCCATACTTATCCCGTTATTATCTTCGATACTTATATACTCATAAAAACTTATCATATATTATTTAATTATCCCATTTACTTACATACATATTATCATTTACTTATCCTGTCTGATTGCTGCTGTTTTGGTCTAGTATTATAAACAGTAAATGACTTAAAAAAATTTGCAAATATATCTTTTCTCTTAGGACATACCGTATTATAACGACTTCAGTGTTAAGATTGTTTTGTATGAATATGATAAACTTATATATGAAAACGTTTTCGACTCATCCAATCCTTTAGCCGGCCCAAAAATGATGGATATTAAGGATACTCTGTCCATAGGTTAGTCGCTAATATGCATTTTTTATCAAATAACTAAAGTGTTATCTATTAATTTTGTTTGTGGAAATGTGTAGTAATTTTTTTATTAATTATTGCAATGTGTGCTCAGTAATAAATCGAAATCGAAATCGTTCTATTTTATTTATAAATGTATGTATGCAGATTTACGAACAATATAATTTTCTATAGAAACAATTTATGAATGATTCGTACGATTCTTTTAAATTTAGAATTAATTTTATTTTTAAAGGTATATTATATTTACAAAATATATTATAAAAATTACTTTTACAAATGACAAGATGATACAGATTCAAAGTGAATATTTAATGGTAAATCTAATCTTTACAATTGAAGTTCAATGGTAAATTTGTGTAAGCAAGTATTCTTGTATAGCGAACAATGATTTTTATTGATGACCATACTAATGATATATATAATATTAATGTATTGATATTAACCTAGCAGTGTTAATTTTTATATCGTCTACGATTAAGTTGCAATTTATCTTTGCGCTAAATGTACTACTACGTTAAATATAATACGCATAACTAGATTTGCCGGATCTAGCATGTTTTCCCTCTTGTGGAAAAATAAACGAGATGAATAAAATTAAAATTTTGCATATTAGGCTCTAACCTATAATTAAAGATAATGATGAATAAATATTAGATACTTAGATATAACGAGGAAGAATAAATACTTATTCCATTTTACTTCATTTATATTATATTAAAAGTCTTGATCTAATTAGCCGTCAACCACAAACATCAGGCAGGAAAAGAAAAGAATAAGAAAGTTTCAACAAATCCCTTGCTTCCAAGCTACTCGTTCCCTTGCCAGTCGCTTCAATATAGCCAACCAATTGTCACGGTATGTTCGCCATCCAACGTTGGTCTTCTTAAATATATACGGTCGTGCAATTTGTTCAATGCATATTTTGAGAGTCTTTCTAACTCTTCAACTAGGACGTTCCCATGATGATTTTGGTGGAGCAAAAAACGTTAGTTTAGGCAGTCGGTTGTTGTACATCCTCAATACATGTATAACATACATCCATTGACTACGTGCAATCGTATTGTTGATGGTTTTAATCTGCCCAAACTTCTTCATAACCTCTGAATTCGACATATGCAACAGCGAGGAGATGTGATCAATTCTTCCGAGGAAAGTTTTTTTACTTCATTTATCCACTTTAACTCCCTGAATACTTCACTCTTTACACCTAATATCATTTACTCGCTTTACACCCTTAATCCCGTAATGTATATTATAATTTTTAATAATATTTAATAAAAACGAGTTTCCAGATGGAAAGTTTAAAAAGAGATAAAGCAAATGAAAAACTGAGATAAATGGGATTAAATATGGTAATTGGATGTAAAAGAGATACAACGGGTTTTAATTGGTGAATGAGGTAAAAGAATGTATAGAGAAATTGAAGGAAAATTAATATACAATATAGCAAGTAATATAATAAAGATCGGGATATTTTCATCTTGAGTGGGAGCAAAATGCTATATCTCTATGGAAAAGAACTTTTCCGATTTACATAAATCAAGATATAACTAAATGACTAACAAATGTGCATTGACTTCTTCTCACACAAAAGATTTGCAATATTGTTTGATCTCAACTGTTAACGTTATTAATGATATTAAGTACAAAACTTTCTTACTTGTAACCGGAACTCTGGCCCTACCCTTTTGGTTTCGAAAACATCGTAAATATTCCACTAGTTATGAGTCAAGATGTTTCTCAATGTTTAGAGAATATGATCATCGTATTATTTCATTTCGGATATTATGTTAAAGATCTTTTTCAACTCATTGTAAAATCATCATACATTTTTTGTATTTTCCTAAAATCATCAAATACCTCTAAGTTATGAAACGGTGAATCTTCAATTCGGCCAATTTTTATGTGCTGACTTGGCGCACTTAAAACACTTCACAAACTGTTGGTTTCATTCTTAAACATATTTGACCGTTTTTAGTGATAGATTCACATCTTTATGATGTAAAGATGTGGGAAGGTATATTTATGCATATTATAAGCACGACTTTCGGATTACATTCTTCCATTGCAAAGAAAGCATCGTGCTCGTGATATCAGTATATACTGTTTGATTCTAAATGAACTGTTGTATTGAAAACTGTTGTGTATTATGTATATAAAGAGAATAATTTTTGAGGATATTTAAGTATTAACAGGATTATCCAGGAATTGCCTTGGTTATTAGTTAAATATTGTCAAAACGTATTCTCTTTATATATAATACTAAAAAACACGTGTGCGTATCTCTTAAAATTGTTTGTTAAATTATATTTATGCATATATTTTTTAAATTACTACTTAATACTGGTCTATTTTAGAAATAGGTATATGTATGAATAAATGTTGGAAAGATGACGCATCATATGTTCTGAATTTATTCGAACTAATTGTCTGATTGTCAGATTATTAAGAGATGTGTGATGTAGAGTAGCTAAAAATAAAACAAAATCACCCACATTTAAAATTATTTTTTTCAACTGGTAAGTTTGATTGCAAATTGCAAAAATATTTATTTAATAAAAATAAATTTTCTAGAATTAAGATGTTCTTATCCAATTTACTCGTTATGACTGAATGATGTGGTAGATTAAATTGGCAATATAATGAGCAACAAACAACCAGATTTTGATGATCTTTTAAAACATAATACAATATCTTGCTGTGATCCTAATAATCGTAACGAAATCATCGTAAGCCTATAGATCATTGCAAAGTCTATAAGTCTTTAACCTAACCCTACAAGACATTGCGTTAAATTACCTAGAAGTCATTAAATAGGACTCTGAAAGTAATTGTGACATGGGAAAATAAATATGTAAAGATATACAGTAAGAAATAGAAACAACAATGGAATTTAAATTTAAAAACCTTTCATATAACAAGGAATTTGTTTAAAAGGATAGCAAATCACTATAAATCAAGGGATTATATATAAGTTATATAAAAAGAAATGTTTTTGAGAATATTTAATTAATAACCAGTATAATCCAGAGTTTATCTCAAATCACATCCAACGCGTTTCGAGTCAGCTGTGATTTAAAATAAACGTTGAATTATCCTGGTTATTATAATTAAATATTCTCAAAATATTTCTTAGTTAAATAAATATTTCTTAGTTAAGTAAATATTTCTTAGTTAAATATTGTCAAAAATATTTCTCTTTTTGTATAACTTATCAAATTGAATCCGTTATTGAATATGTATCTCAGTAATCGATTATCAAATATTCCTTCATCGGTATTCTATACAATATATATAAAAACCGCTGTTCGTCGTGATTTATATTGTTAAGCTAAATAAACAAGAATATGATCGAAGATATGATTACATAATAATTATTGAAAAGCCTTGTAGAATTTCTAAGAGATTTTATATATATATAATAGTTTCTTATAGTTTTAATAAAATATATTTTGAATTATGTAACATTGTTTCTATAAATAAAACCAAGATTTTTCCTTATATTTCGGTTATTTAGGTAAAATATAAAGCTAAATTCAAACCTTACAATTAGAAAAGTTACAGTATAGGAAATATATATTTTATATTCATAAAATGAAAATCTTAGAATAAAGTTAAAATTTTTAATTATAAAATTTTGATTTTATAAATAAAACGCTTTTTATCTATATTTTTTTAACAATATAGATCATATATATTATATATTAATAAAATAAAAATTAAAAAGTTATTTTTTCTATAAATAAAAACGTTTATTTATTTATTTTTCTTTTACAATTTATATAATATATTATCTAAGTATATAATAAATAAATACTATATCAAAAGAGCATTTGAGTACAATGTTAAATACAACCAGTACAATGATGTTATCTTCGTTATACCTTGGGGCGCTTTTGGTTGTAAGTGTTCAGTAGAACAGATTAGGTACGAAAGAAAGGATCGAAGCATGAATTCATATTGACGGCATGTTCATTACCCTCTAGTAAATGCCATCCATGACCCTCTTGCTTTTTTAAAAGTATGAAACCTCTAGATCAATCTTGGATTCTATATATAATTTATATTATTATGATAGGAT